>CAJQUW010002150.1:0-235767 GCA_907163375.1 Prostheceraeus crozeri | reverse complement strand
CCTCAGAATGTACACTGTAAATCGCTGGATACGAAAATTACATACAAACATATATCAAAACCACATACAATTTGAAACTAACATCTGATACGAGATTCTCGTATGTTTACAGAGATCTGGTATGTTTTTCATACCACATCTCACTTACTTTCGCGATTGGCATGTAGCGATACGAACTATTCTATCTGTGATTGACTGTTTTACACTGAAATACGAGTTGTTGGTATGCTTTATATACGAGACCCGATGCAAATTCATCTTTATTCGCATGCCTCTGGTATGTATTTGGTATGTGCAGCTTTAAGTCACATAGCAAAAAGATATGTGTATCACATACTACTGTCAAATCTTTTTTCAGTAATACCAGTCGCGAATATTTTTTGTTTGATAGAGTGATATTTAACTAGATTAGATTTATTGTGAATTATATGCTCCACGAGATTGTGGTCGTTGCTACTTGTCCAGTAACACTAACAGGACGTTTAGTTAACTCTACCTTATGGCCCAAGTTAATAAACATCACTTCATTCAAACGATATTTTTCTTGCAACCATGTTGACTTATATATCTCAAACATAACTACTCTTGCGTTCATGAATTATAATGTGTTTTTATTTCGGATTGATAATATGCTTAATTTCAAAATTACATAATGCATAATTATTGATGGTTGAAATCTTATTGATTATTCATGAAATGCCTTAGACTTGCGTGTATTAAAATCCAATTCAGTATTGAAAGCATGACTCTTGAATGTCATTATCCAACTACTTACAGAACAGTAGCAACATTAGTGTGATCTTTATTGACAATAGGATACTTTGGACATGATTTATGCTTTCTATTAACATTATGCTGGTATGGCTTTAGTATGTAAAGCATACCACATTTGAAATAACATACGAAAAGCATACAAGTATATACCAAGAGAATACAGAAATATACCAAAAAAATATTTTAGTATGCATCATTCGTATGTGATTGGTATTGAGCAATTTACAGTGTACCTACATGTACAGTAAGTATCCCAGAGACTTGCTCAGTCTCCGAGATTAGGTATGCATCACCAACCATAAGTGTCGAGGGTAAAATATTCAATAACATTCTATAGAATGTGAGGGACCTATAGGCCTTCACAAGGGTGTTTTTGGCGGATTTTACCGTCACCAAATGCAAAGGCACGATTATGACATGTAGCGCCTCGCTAAAGGTTTCTTGCAGCCTACATGTCAGCTGAATATGTGTATTGTTATGCTGATGAAAAAGAAATTTTTAGCGTACTGTCCTTCTTTTAAACCAATATTTAACGAAAGTACTTTTAAAACCAATATTTAAATCTGCATTAAATAGGCCCCTACACAGGAAAAACCGATAAAACCGATACAGTTTGTGCAGAAAACAGAAAATATCCGAATAAACCATTTGCTGCTTCTGCTTTTATCTGATATTAAATGGGACCTCAGCAATCTTCATTTTGTGACGTCGCCGGCTGAGTGGCCTTGTGGCAGAGTGCTCGCTCTGCGTCGCCTCAAACCCAAGACTTCTTAGGACCCGCTAAATCATGCTTTACACTCAGCACAAAAGAATGAGAGGGGAAGCAATGGAACTTGGCCCCATAAAAGAAAGGCGCATCGCTGAATGTGCATCTGAATACAAAAAAAGAACATTTCTTAGATTTTTTTCATCGAATTTCTCTGTTCTTTCGCTGATATCTTCTGTAAAGTTGTGCAGAACAGTGTGCAGTTTACTGCAGGGATTTCTTCCAAACGTTTTTGTAGAGGCCCAAAGTAAAATGTTTGATGAACATAACGGTCCTTCTAAATTTACATCTACAAAGCATCTGCATTCCAAGAAACAATGTAATAGAGAATAAGATAAAGATATCAACAGAAAGTGCAATTTACTCTCAATGGCTTGAATCTCTCTTTAAGCATAATTATATTTAATCTCAAATCATTTAATTTTCTGTAAGCGTACGTACAAATGTAGCCTTTGATTCACTCACAAAACATGCGTCTACACCTTCACTTCGTACAGACCTTTGACTTTCTAATACTTCAAAAAGTAATTTTAAATATAAGCAGCGAAATAATCTGAAAGGCCGAGAAACTACTAAGGAATGAGTTAAGTTTGGTTCAAATATGGTGTGACTCACGTCCCAAAAGGAGAGATCAAGCCTGATTGACAACGAAATAAACTACGAGGAGATCACATGTAGGGTGCTCATCACTCACTGCAGTCCGAGAACATTATGCCGCTGTTCGGAGTTTGGGACCCTTGGTTTACTATGTAGTTTCAAACCCTGCCTTGTAGTTCATTTCGAAACAATTTTTCAAAGTTAATATTGAAACCGGGTTTATGGACATGACTTTTACACTCTTATATGCATGTCACCTTGGTAACAAAAATTGTTTTCAGCAAGTTTCTATAACCGTGGCTTTCGATACCCGCTATGTTTTCAATCAGCGTTTTTAATGCATGGTTTCAAAAGGCAATGATTTAAAGGTATAATTGAGATCCCACAAATTGAAGATTATGATATAGACTTGCCGATAGGCTGTGTGATGTTTTGTGCAAAGCGAGAGAAGATTAATCCTAAAGAACCTACTATCTTTCCATGGTTTGTTCGAGAGGCGAGCACGAAGTTAAAGGTGCTTTATTTCGCACATTAAAACAGCATTTGAGTTTAGAATAGAATAGAAATCCATTCACGATACTGAGAATCACAAATAGCAGAAAGTCACAGAATATACACGCAATGACAAGAAGTAAAATCGTCTTTGGATATGTGCATGTGTGCATCAAATCTGACACTGTACAAGTGTAAAATTCCTTCACACATTCATATAACATGAAAGGCCATTACACGAGCTATAAATCAAAATAAGGAATATTTCTTAGCTGCACTGCTGACATTTACACAAAAATGAGTTCAAGCGACGTGTAGTTGCTCAAAACGGTAATATGACACGACCAGTACGCACACTGACAGGTGGAAGATGCTGATGTAGCGGATGAGAATACAATAGACAGTTTTCAAACAGTTTTTTTCGCAGCCTTCAGTCTTCTCACTGCAAGGTTTTCCATACAATTGCACTTGCATGACATGCAAGGTTTTACATACAATTGCACTTGCATGACATGCAAGGTTTTACATACAATTGCACTTGCATGACATGCCACAAATAACTCTATGCGACCGTCTCTGTAGTTTCTCAAGGTCTTCAGAGAGACTATCTGGGATACCAACAAACAGAGGTGAACAATTCTCTAAAAGCGAGAAAAGTCGACTTTTATACACAACAATCAATTTTTCTTTTTCAAGAAATTGCTTCAATACTCTCAAGCAATGAAGTCTCTACGAAATCTTTAGAGATATACTCTATGATATTAAAAACGATCCACTTGATATAGAAAATCTCAATGGAAGTGGACGACTTTTATTTCATACTGCACTGATCAATATGTCTATGCATCAAATTTGTCATGCTAATATAAAGCAGCTGTCCATTGTCGATATCTTTGGCATAGTTGATGCATTTCAAATTCGACTTTTTATCACAACAAGCAATTCTTTCTGACTAAATTTTGAAGCAAAAATGTCGCAATCAGAGTTTGTAAAAGGAATGGCTGTTGGAATGCTAAGATGTGGAAAGAGTTGTAGGTTTGTTGGACGGAAGTTGGGTGTGTCACACTGGGAGCAGGTCGTGGAGTCGATGGAACAATGATGGAAATGTTAAAAGAAGGAAAGGATCAGGTAGACCGAGATTGACAAACAATGCTACCGATAGGTAGTTGGTTATCTCAGCAAAGCGCAATCGCTTTAAGAATGTTCCTCGACTGGCCATCAGCTGGAAAGCTGCAGCAGGAATTGCATGCAGTATACGAACAGCATATCGCCGTCTAGCAGAAGCGGGCCTGAGGTCATACCCACCTACTGTAAGAATTCCTCTAAGTAAGTAATGCGAGAATTTCACACAATGACATTGTTTCACTGCCAATATTTTTCTCCGCAGGTCTCGAACACAAGCGAAAGCGTGTGGAATGGTGTGAGCAGCATCGGTCGTGGAGTACAGAGGAATGGCGTCAAGTGATGTGGATGGATGAATCCCGTTACACTTCGGATTTTCACGATGGTCGCATTAGAGTGCATCGAATGGTTGGTGAGAGGTATTCACCCTGCTGCATATCTGAGCATGACCGCTGTGGTGGTGGTAGCGTGATGATCTGGGCCGGTATCTGGTACGGAGGTCGAACTGTCGCAGTCATTGTGAATGGGAACTTGAACGGAGAGCGATATTTATCGAATATCATATCTCCAATCGTCATCCCAACGGTAAATGAACTCAACCTCATATTCCAGGATGACAACGCTCGACCACACAGAGCTCATTGTGTAACAACAGCGATAGTGAGATCTGGAATTCGTATCCTCCATTGACCTTCACGCTCCCCCGACCTGTCTCTGATCGAACATGCTTGGGATGAACTTGGTCAGAAAGTGAGAGATGCATATGATCATCCGCCATCAACACTGACAGCTCTTTCAGAGAGACTCATCGATCAATGGTCATTGCTGGATCAGGAACGGTTTGATCATCTTTGCGACTCGATGCCGATGAGACTTCAAAGCTGCATTTCAGTGCGGGGAGGACATACTCGGTACTAATGTCTCCCATTTATTCAAATATAATGTTTTATATAAAATGCTATCTTATAATTCATGAGTGTGAGTGGAATAAAGTTCATATATTTGAGTGGAGCATTTTTTATGTCAGGCAGTATATATTCAAAATGACGGTTCCATTTTAAGTCGCTGTTCCAAATGATACCAACTATCTTGTGTCCTCCAACAAGTTCACAATCAGGGATGCAAATTGGCAAGCAGGTTAGGTTGTTTTTAATTACAATGCTCTTTGATTTCTTCTCTTCCAGAACATGATCATTATAGCCAGATTTATGTAGAGGTTGCAAATTTCCTGTTGTAACATGAAAAAGCATGGGTCGTAATATTGAGCCCTGCGAAGCATTAGAGGTTGCCGACCCATCTGATATAGCTCAATTGAAAGGAAACGATAAAAACAATGAAAACAAAAGGATATGGTCTTTTAAACTCTGATAGAGATTTTGATAGTACCCAGATGCTTGGACAAATTAATTTTTGAATTCAAGCAATAATTGGCAATAATTAAAAAATTACAATTCAAAGAACTCATAATAAAATCAGTTAATCTCTACGAAACTTGTTTTCGATTTTCTACTTGCAATTTTAAGCGCAAATGAAAATTCTATTTCCATCCAAATGATTTTCAGGGTCTGTCATGAAAAACTAAAATTAATGAAATTAATTATGCAGAGAAAATGATAGATCTAATCAGGCATTTGAGAAATACTTAATATTGAATTTATATTGCCGTCATTGAAACTTAACACTTTTCGTGTTGTTTCGCCTCAGAATGACACGAGATTATGCTCCATTAATAATCATGAAACGCTCAGGTTAAATGAAATCAAACAAGAAAAGACTTATTATCAAAGATGAATTTATTTTTGAATGCGTGCAAGACTTTTTATGTTTCGAAATGATTTGGTAATCGATGTACCCTCGCAATCTGTCACGGAGAATTAACTAAATTGACCGATTCGAAACATTTCTGTAGAAATATATTAGCCAAGTCAACATTTGCAACGTGAAAAAGTGCAGTTTTATTCCTTATGCTAGTTCAACAAATTTATCAGTGGCTATATTCAGTCTCCTTACTAGTGATTTAATGACCTTGAATATTGATGACAATTTGATGACCTTGAAAATTATTAACAATTTAAAGACCATGAAAATAGCCAGTGCTTTTTGTGGCATATCTCTATGATGTATGACATTCTTTCTGGGATCGTGAGATCTCTATTGCTTTTATCTTTTAGCAGAATATGCTTGTGTAGATGTCTATTATGTTTGTGAGTGGTATCTTGTTTTATGTGCGTCATGGATTTGTAATTTGAATTATAATTACAGCAGACTTGGGGCTGCAAGCACGTCTGGTTATTCTTGATAATGACCTGGGGAATCTAGTATTGGTATTACAATAATACGACATACACCACTTTTATTACCTTGGAAATTGCTGACGAATTCAGGATCTTAAAATTTGTTGACGATTCAATGATCTTGAAACTTCCTGACAATTTGATGACCTTGAAAAGTGATAGCGATTTGATGACCTTGAAAATGTTTCAAATCGAAGCATCAGGACATGTGTTGTATGAAACAATCTTTCACACTAAAAAGTCATTGAAATGGAGAATAAATCGAAAGTCTTCTTGAATCTTGATGGTGGATTGAGTCTAAATAGTACCGCTTATGGTACTACATGTGGATAGCAATTGATCAAAGATTGACTTCTCATGAATGCGCCGGCAGCATGCAACGACATGCACTTTAAGTGTCACTGCTCACACAGAGCAAACTTCAATAATGAATGAAGTCGTGTAGTTGTTTCACTTTGTTATTTTGCTTAATAATTACATATCTATTCTTCGATAATAGTTGCTATCCGAAAGCAAGATGCAATTTCATTATGTGAGGTAGAGACGTGTCACATGGTATAGAAACTCAATATTTTTTCGATTAGATAGAAGCAGTTAGACGCCTATATCTATGTTCTATAAAGCTTTTATAGCATTAATTGTTTAATTTATTCTTTACAGCGTCGTAAATTACATTTATTATCCGAAACATTTTCTAACATTCGGCATAATGAACATCGTTGCGTTGAAAGTGGTCAAACCCTACTTGTTGGTCCTCCTCGTGATAAAAACGGGAGTCGTACTTTTCGTCGACAGGTTCATATCGTCGACACTATGAACGTTCATTTCGTCGACACGTTCATTTCGTCGACAAGTTCATTTCGTCGACAAGTTCATTTCATAGACATTTCTATGCTTTCATATAATTTATAATTAATGGATAAATTCGATTTAACTTGTGCATTTGTTTAGTAGTGACTTCAAAAATTAGTAGTGGCTTATCTTTCGTTGTTTTTGTTAATTAGAAGTTCATTGCGACGAGGTTCCTATTGCAATGACTGCCACCGAAATAGATACTAGCAATGCGAATTCAAGTTTGAATTCTAAATCAAACTGTGCCTGTCCATGGAAATGGACTGTGATTAAGCTATAATGCAAATGAACTACGATGCAACGTTATGATATCAAAGCGATTGAGTAGAAAGATGCATAGTCTTCCATAAAATGATATTTCTATATCTTAGAAAATAACAAAACCATAGAAAGTCTACTATAATCTACTTCTATGGACTATATAGCTATCAAGAGTGATAGAGCTCCGCATAGAAGTCCAATATAAAAAATAATTGAGAGATTTCTGAAATTATCGTACACTGCTGCAATTGTCGACGAAATGAATCTGTCGACGATATGAACCTGTCGACGATATGAACGTTTTCCTCAAAAATGGTTGTCGACGAAATGAACGTGTCGACGAAAACGACTAGATCCATAAAAACAATTTTGCAAATATTACTGCTATGTTAATTCTGATAATACTATATCATTCTGATAAAGGAAGATTATTGAGCATCATCTCAATGAACTTACACGCATTGTAGAAGTCGTGAACGCCATTGGTTATTGATTCCAAACTGTTGACGTAGCACTGTTTTGAAAATGAAAATAGACTTTGGACTAAAATGAATGAAACAAATGATTCTTTGGTCTTTCTAGTGTTAAAATCGGCAATATTTCCAGATAAAATCACTTGGACATGGCCTAGCATAACATGGCATCCTTTTGACGACGCTAGAATAGCTGATACAATAGCTTCATTGAGTTTTGAGGCTGAGCTTGTGAGAAATTCTGTGTTTATGCATTCTGGGTACTTATGGGTTATCTTCCCCCCACGTTTTCAAATTTGTCTACAATCCGTAGAACTGAATCAATCGTCACAAAACTTCAGAGACACGTATTTGAGTATATTTTCTACCCACATACAAAACATTATGCAAATCCAACAAGTACTTTTCGAATTAGAGACGATAACGTGAAGTGTAGCGATGTCAGCAGCTTGATCTGACTTCTCCTGACCTCATCGTCAGAGCAGATAGCACTAGGTCAACTCAACAAAGTCATGTCGCGACAACCCTAGAAGTGATAATGACCCAGACCACATCAACTCCATTAATGTGCTTAACTTAAGAAAGGTGTGGTGGGGTGGTAGCCGTTGAAATATCCGCAGAAACGATGACTGGACAACGAAATTCCTCTAATCTCTTCGAAAAACTGCATTTTTTCACAATAAGCCACGAAATGTTGTGCCAGCAAGACGGCGCCCCTCCCCATTACCGCCGAAGCACCAGATCTGCAAAGAAATTTTGGATAAATTCAGTAGTGCTTGCGAGTATTGGCTGTGGTTATATCTACCATCAAAATTCCACGTCGGTGGAACAAGCTGCCATTTAGCAGATGAACTAAAAAGCAAAAATTGTTGCCGAAATTGAAAAATATTCCATTGGATATGTTAGAAAGAACCTTTCTTCTTTTGCTCGGACTCCAATTAACAATTGTGATAACAACGGTGCAGGACTTTCCGAATGCTGATTTTTTATGATGTGATGCAATCCTACTTACAAGTAAATGTAATATAATGCTTCTTTGCTGAACTGAGTTAAAGAAAAAAATTAAATTGAGTTAAAAAAGAAATAAATGAACCTTATTTACACTTGGAAGCACATTAGGCACTGAGCCTTTCTTCCATTAGGCTGAGTTATTTTCTCCCACTCTCATTCTTGAGTGCTTAGCAAGAATGCAGAGTGCACCTATTTTTAAACTCTAGGCTTGACCAGACCAAAGTTTGAACCAAGGTCTCCCGGACGCAGAGCGAGCACTCTACCACAAGGCCACGCCGCAGATACTCTTTTCAGTTGTAAAGACTTTTGACTAATCCGGCACAAAGCCACAAAATAGATTTCATGATCTTCAATTCTGTATTTTAAATAGTCTACGCGGTTGATGATGCATGCCTGTCGCTCATTACAGGAAGCGAAAGCTATGGAAGCATGAGAGGAAGCGGAAGTGATAGCAATCTTGCAAATAACGTCTTGGAAATTGCTTGCTTTGCCTCGTTATTTGGATACCTCCACGTATATCGATCATTTATAGAATCGGCGGGTATCCCGGGCCGTTAACGGTGCTATAATTTGCATATTGGATTCATAAATTGAAGCATCGAGGAAGCACTAACGAGGAGTGTTTTTACAAATATTTTCACCAAGCCGACATTTCTCATTTCCTCTAGAATCGGTAATCTATTACTTATTCTAAATTACCAATGCATTAATTTTTCATTGCCTCAACGAAAGAATGCTGAAGTTTCAATTCAAACTAATTTATTTGTAAACAAAACAAATCATATTCCTCCAAATGATCTCACTTTCTAGATGATTTGAGAAGTGGTCAAACATTAATAGTTGAAATTGTGCTAACACATTTAAGTGTATCAATCGAAGTCTGTATAGTTAGCAATTTCAAACCTTTCAAAATAAGAGAACAGCAAATAGAGAGAGTTCATTTTTCATAACATTAGTAACTAATAATCTCACAAAATGTATTTCTAGCATGTTAATGGTGAAAGCTCTCGTTAAATTCTAAATGGGCAAACAGGGCATAACCGAGTAGTTGTTAGCAAGGCAAACAAGCCTCTGAAATCTCTACAGCGCGTCTGAAAGTGGTTGCAATTTAGTGATGAATTGATCAGTTTTCACTATGATGTTCATCGAATATTTGAAGTATTTCTTGATAGTTTTGAAATTTGGTTTCCATTATCTGTGTCAAGGATGTTCCCAAATATCTCATTATCATTCTGTGCTTCACATTACGCGCCATTATTTAGCAGTCAATTCAAATTATGATTATGTCAAAGCATCCGTTCACCGAATCCTATAATAACTGACGTCAGTTTGATGGCATGTGTATCTGAAAGACCTAACTTAGTGATGGGCGAATGAGTGGCACGAATTATCAGCAGTCGTGCATCCTCGCAATTACAATCTTGTCATGCATTTATTCATTTATAATGTTTTCACACAGTTTTTATCGACCATGCGCTTCTTCATTTCACAGATTTAAATAAAAGAAGTGAAATATTGCAGCATCTAGAGAAAATGCCATTATTATTTAAATGCATCTGAATGAGCTAACTAAAATTGATATATTTAAATTGTACTTATTTAACTCGTTCACTGCGTTTGAATATGAAGCGCTGCAAATGAGCTCATAAATATGAAATACGGGCGCCATGCAATAATCCAAAGCTATGTCATGTGTGCAATGAAATCTACATAGCATCATTCAGGAGTGATTCTCAAAAATTGCTATTTTATTGCTGCTTTCAATTAGTTAAGTGAAACTGATATTCGTGAACAATCAATTAATTGAAATCAATCAATTTTTGATTATCGATGCCGATTTCGTATCATGAGTTAGCCATGAATCCATCTGCAATCCGCAATTGGCTGAAGAATCTCAGTAAATGGGCAAACGTTGGACACCTTGCAGCTGATAGATGATGGAGAGGTGTGCACTCGCGTGTGTATTGTGCTGCTGCAAAAGACAGACAACACAATACTCTGTCGGAGTACAGTGAACTATTGAGAAGTCTAAAACATCCATATGCAGGTACTAGAAATATCAGTGCGAGCATCTGCATGATCGAGTGAAGTACTAACAGTTTGGATAATTACTTCAATCGACATTAGACTTAAAAATATTGAATGGTGCATTTTAAAGATCCTTCTCATACTTTCTCGACCATTTGATGATGTCAGCGTTGATCATTTAAAACATATGCCCTCATAGTCTTTGTCAAAGCTAATATGTGGAGGGTTCTATATCGAGCAGGTCATCAGTCGGTCATGATGTACAGGATTTGTTTACATGTGCGGATCGCAAAAAGCATACTGTATTTATTGATGGGATGAATTTAATGTCAGGATCAGTTTACATGTGGGAAACGTAACAATTGAATGATGTCTGATTTATCTTTGTGACATATCTTTCAAGACATATCATTACCTATTCAGTATTTTGTCAGCGACTATGTGTGGGATCCCGCTCGTCTGGGTCTGAGTGTTCAGGTTAGGGGTCGAAACACAACTAGACGAGTACCTGCTGATGACTGACGGACTGCAGTATTATGTTTTATATCCGTTCATCGGTAGCTGAAGTAGTGGTCGATGTATTGTAATTCAAATGAAGAAATGTGGAATTACATGAAGCATTATAGACGGATGAAGAAACTGGCGATAACAAATTCAAGTGAAGAAATAGTATTTTCCTTGTGTAGTCTTAGGTATAGTGTGTATAGTTTCATTGCTTTCGGTGTAGTAGTGTCATTGTAGTTCTATTGTTTACTTCCATTATCCACTTTCCACTTATCCACTTTGTGTAGTGTCAGATATAGTTCACTTATAATCGGTGTAGTAGCATCGTTGTATTTCCATATTTTACCTCCACTTTTCCAATTTTTATTCATCGGTTTCCTGTTGTTTTATAATATCCATTTTTAATTTCCTTAACCTATGGTGACCATTGTCTTATTCTATTTCCACTATCAGCATCTGTAGTCGGTACAGTATATTAGACGTCTGTTTTGAACGTGTATACGGCAGTGTTTGGAATCTATGGTATTAGTATATTAACAGCAAGAATGAGTAGTATTACAAGTCTTAAGATTTCCATTTTTACCAGATATTGGGCCAAAGCTGATCAATTTTAATTCGTTGCCACGAGAAAGCTACATTGAGTTCTTGTAAGAACTGATTAATCCAATGGTCACAGTAGCATTGCCTTTGTACATTTGCGGATTAGAGAACGCCATCAGTTCTCATTAGGACTACTTCAATTAATAATTTAAATTAGTAAGCATTATATTCTATTATAAATGGCTACTTGGATGACTTTCATCATCGTATGAGAGTGATGTAGATAGTGCTAGCTGAAAAACAAAAGACATCAGTGCCGTTAAGATTTATCTTTTCTTTGGTGCAAATTTCCGGTGAAAATCTCACCCGCCCAACAGCTATTTACGATACTTCCAAGCATGAGTCAACGGATCAATTTTTCATATTAAAGGATTTTAAGAAGTTCAGAGAAATAATGAGTGTTCGATTTTATATTAGCATAAGTTAGAATTCCAACTGACTGGATTTCCTATCATTGCCCTATATTGCATTGTATTTCTATCACTGTGTTCCTATGACCATAATAGTCCGGCAGCCAGAACGAGTTTCTGCAGGGAACGAGGCCGAAAGTAGGACTTTCACAGAATGATGTGCACCCTATGCCTACTACGAAGCTGCACGTCTGCCGAGTTCTAGTGAGTTCCTCTTCTTGTCAGACAGGATCAAAGAAAAACACATGTAAATTCAATGTGTCGCAATTTGCAGTTTTTGGCAAAAATGAAATTTTGCATGTTTTCTCTGATTAAACGAAATGTACTAAGCCCAGAGTCATAATTTTTGGCGTGGAATGTCTTCAGGTTATTCACAGGTTATTCTTCAATATAGGGCAATGATAGGAAATCCAGTCAGTTGGAATTCTAATTTAGGCTAATATAAAATCGAATAAAAAGTCTCACTTTCGGCCTCGTTCCCTGCAGAAACTCGTTCTGGCTGCCGGACTATAAAGCGAGTGCATGGTCATTCCGAAGTACATTAGATGACATTTTTGTTCCTTGTCATTTGCTTCACTGTGTCTCTGTCATCAGTGAATATTAGTTTGAGTATTAAATAACTTTCTCTCTTTATTAATATGATTAACATACTGTCTACATCTGTGGTGCAAAACGTTTGCAGTTTGAAGTATTTTCATAAACTTCATGACTCAGATTACGGAAGATTTAAGTTCTACATGTATATCATTGTGGAAAGAAAATTTATGACAGATGATACACTTGTCATTCAAATCCCAGACATGAGTAATGACAGTACACATCAGTGTAAATTACTAACAGTAGCCAGTACATTGTTTATCGAATTGCTTATGAAGCTTCAATTTTCTTCATCTCAGAAAATAAGTCAAAGCCCGCATCAAAGTCTGATGAAACGGTAAGATATAAGTGTATATGTAAACATTTAATCCTCTACTGTGGCACAGTCTTCTTGTTTAAAAGCTGTCATTGCAAAGTTCGTGTTCTATTATTCAATAATTACAGATGAGCTCAGAAGTTTTCAAAACAAATTTTAGAAATTGTACACTTTTGATGTCAGTGTAATTTGCACGAGAATTGTTTTCTTTTGAAGAATGAAAATTCTGTCATTTTAGTTCTTCTTCATCATGGTTTGTTTCAGTGAAATCGATGTCGGAATTTGTTGCTTTTGCCCATAGAAATTGACAACAATAAAACCTCTAGAATGGAAATTGAGCTTCATGCAATGCACAATAACGGCACATAAATCGCACGCATTTTCACTTAGATGCACCTGCCAACGTCTGTATCATTGGGTTAGAATCAGTCACATGAGTAAATCGAAGCTTTTAATTGGTTCTTCATGCCCCAACTTAGTTCCCCGGCTGTGCCGCGACCTTGAATCAATTTCTATTCTAGCGAACTTCAGATAAACAGTTTATTTCTATGCTTTTGCCAGTGGATCTGCTTATCTGGCACCATTTGAGAAACATCAATCGGCAACAAAGGTCTGTCGCAGTCCATTGAATATTTGAAGAGAATGACAACTATTAAGTCAATACAAGACACCAAAGCCTTGATTCCCCGCACTCGCCCGACCTAGGAATCGAACCGAAGTCCGCGGTGGAGACGAGCTCGCACCTTCTTCACTAGGCCACGCTGACAGTTCAAAAGGAATACCGGTCGGGAATCAAGGGTGTTGGTGTCTTGTATATTGGGTTTCCTGATTGTCTTTTGCTACGACGAAATTTCCAATGCAGTTGAAATTTTTCAAATGGATTCCATCTGCTTTGCCATTACCAACCCCTAGCAATACCAAAGAATGCCGCCTGAATTTATCAAATTCCACGATAGCTGCTATCTCTCCAACATGCATTTGAAATCTTCTAATTCTGGTTTCTCATTGGTCTTCTTATTAATGCCTTTATTCACTTTTTTTCAAGTCTCTGCTCTGCATAGTGATGGATAGCCTAGAAATATTTTTGCAATTTTTAAAAATATTCACGAGAATTTTGAAGACGATGTCCATCGCAACCCACTGTGTCAATTTCGTTCCTCAAATTTCAATAGAAGTTGTTGTTGTTATTTTCTATCTGAATCACTTGACATATTCATTAGCCTACAATTTGTCAATTTCTCTAATTTTATATATTGTTTTACATGACTGACCAACATTCAAATATTGTGAAAATTAAGTAAATGTTGTTGTTTAATTGACAGTCCCATTGGTTAATCGATAACAATATGAAACAAGTTTTGCAATCAAGTTCCTCATCAAGAAATTGAAATGAATATGAATTCGTCAAATCAGTTAATTCAATTGATCGACGGCATATTGAAGGATTTAGAATCTCCATGTTCATGGTGCAAATACTACTGAATTTGCATTGGTCAGGGCAAGGATTCGTCTTGCACTTGGAGGCATGTCATAAACAATATTCCAGAAGATAGGTACTTCATATTATGAACAATAACTAAACTGCGATGCGTTGGACCAATTGATTCAGTATACAGACATAGGACCATGTTTCATAACTTGAGACGGTATGTACAAGGTCTATTTAGCTACGAAAATTTAAATATGATTTTCACAAAGAAATGCTTCAGAAAACTATGGAAATTTCATTAAGGTATGCTGAAAAATGTTTATTCTAACAAAGCTGTTTCATTCCTTGACAGATGTAGACGATAAACTTCAGTGTATTGATCGATCACTGGGTTTAGGTAGCGACACGGAAAAATTGGCAGCTTCAATATTGTTTATGGAAATAGTAAATTTAGGCAAAAATGAACAAAATTCATTTCTTGAAACAATATTGTCTCATCGTATCTAAATTTGCTACGTAGATTGAATAATCCTCCTTACATTGACAAGTAGTTTGGATTTATAGAAAGTTATAAAGATTTGCAGTGCATAGTTCACAAAATATTATAAATTTCGCGTGCTGAAACATAAATTTGAGTAATTTTGAAACGCAATTTTATGCTAAGCTAATTTCATTCGACATTTGTTTGATTAGATGCTAAATTATCACAACATCGGTAAATTAGATATCGAATGTCTTTAGACTTTTTCATATACAAACAACCCAGTTAGATAATATCACTTGTATTGCTCATTTAGGCTGCTTTTCTGTAGTATCCTTACTTCTTTTCCATCAATATCTTACCATTCAAATTTTGAATTAAATTTTAGACAATCAAGATCAAAACAAGTGGACGATGGAGCGTTGCCGAGAACCATTTTTTGCCGTCAAACTTTTGATAATCAGATCTATTTGGATGAAAGATAAACAAACTTTTAAATACTATCAATTTTTCATTTCTTAATAGCAATTTACATGAAAAAGAATCAGTCAGCAAAATTCAAACCTTCACCAGAATCAGATTAAGCCAAAATTGCATTTAGTTAAATTTAGAGCATATTGGTGTTCTGTATTTGAAATTATTAGCCCTCACGAAAATTCCTCATGATTTTCATGAGATTTTTACGCATATATATCTCATGAAATTTAATGCGGATTTGGAACGTTTTCGCATGAAGCTTTCTCATGAAAATCTCATTAATTAATTAGCAGTTGCTTTTTCATACATCTGAATTCATTTGTCTTGCATTCAGTTATTGAAGTTTTCTTGGCCTAGCCACATTGCTCAAATCATTGTCATGCCATGTCCACAATGCTATTTCAGTATTTGCAGGAATAGACCGCTATTTCTCATGATCTTGTGTCTAACTGTGATTGTATATATGTCTATTTTCAACATCTTGCATAGTAATGATAATTCCAAAGGCAAATTATACATGGATCATTTCGAAAATGATGTTACACATCGCCATGATACATCCTATATATTTTCATTTTTATCTTTTATAGACTAACTTTGAAGATCTTGATCGATTGAATAAGCTTTCTTATGGTTATTTCCTTTCGCGGCTAGCATGCATAACTTACTACTTATAAGATAATTTTCACGAAAACCTCATAAATGCTCATGACTTTCTCATGAACGCGATCAAAGCATCATGAGAACATCATGAGCTAAATATTTTCTTGTGAGAATATCATGAGACTCATAATAATCCCATGAGCTCTCATAAAAATCTCATGAATCCGCATTAAATTTCATGAGCTCTCGTGAAAAATTTTCGTGAGGGTAGGACATGAATATGTATTACCGGTACATTACCAGAAAATTACGGGTAAGGTAACTTAAAATAAATTGCCGGTATTTTTTAAACACTACAAGACACCAAAGCCTTGATTCCCCGCACTCGCCCGACATGATGCCAAACATGAACACTTTTGATGAAAAAGTGAGAACATAGCATTTTCATCCAAAAAAAGCAAAAGCGTGCTTCTTAAACCTTATATGTCAACATGCAGTGAACATTTTTACATCAAAGCATTCAAAAAGTTCTTTACAAAATTTACATTCCTGCGGTCTAAAATATATTTGACCGATTTTTAAGAAAATAATTTTTTGCAAATTATTTCTGTGTTTATATACTAGCGCTTTGGTGCCTCTCCATAAATAGTATGAAACTGATGAGGCATCAGAAGGAACGGACTTACAAACAGGTGTCTTAATTAAGTGGAAATTTCATGAACCGCATTATAATGAAGTTTTCATAGAAAGGTTGAGATCTTATTGTGCTTCTTGTTTAAAATTTTAAGCTTGTCATTTATGTTTTCATCGGAATGACTTTATAACTCACTAAATTTGTGTTTCATTTCTTGAATCTGAATATTATCGTGGACTCATATACATCTATTAAAGGCACAGAATTAGATTGTTTAACCGTATCACTTTGCTAGAAGTGCTAGCTGATTCAAACAGATGGCACATGCAGGAACTTAATAAGTGGACAAAAAGAAATTTTTAATACCTTACAGAGATAGGAAAAATAGTCGTGCGTCGCTTGCGGATTGCTTTGAATTCCTTCAAAATGCTCCGATCGCCACGATTCTTTCAGATTCGAAGAATTCAAATCATTGTGCAAAAGTTTTCTCGATAATGTTGGTGTTTCCGATCATTTTTAAAAAAGTTAGCAGGAGCATGGAAAAACGTTCACAAACTTCTCTGCAGAACTTGACATCGACTGCGTCTCTTTGCTGTGTGATCCAGTTGATAGCAGTCACTGAAACTTTGCACAATTTGGCGTGTTTAATGTTGAACTGGCTGCTCATTGTTCGATTGCTATGGTATTTAGTCAGCAGATTGTGCCATTTCATTTACGCTACATGTTCCAATGCTTCCCTTCTAGTCAAACGGAAGAACAGACGACCTGTCTAATTCTGTGGTTAAAGGGAATTATAATCATAGTTGAATAGGATGGCCGCGAACAGAAGACTACTTTTCATATCGGAGTAGGCAAAAACCAGTTCTGTCTTCTTCCAAAATTTTATGGCTAAGAGATGACGTAAAAAACTATTTACATTAAAACTATTTATTAGTTATTTTATATATATATATATATATATATTATAGCTATTTAATACAAAATAGTTTTTAATGTAATCTCTTAGCCATGAAATTTTAGAAGAAGACAGAACTGGTTTTTGCCTACTCCAATATGATAATCATAGCTTGATTACGATATTTTAGGTAGTTTCTGATTTCATCACGCTTAAGAAAATACTCTTATTAATAAAGCTGAGCATTAAAGTAATACATAGTCATCCATCGCATTACTAATTGAGTAAACATTGCCTCTCCAGGGATGCAAAATGAATTTTAAAATGCTATTCTTCCTTCTGTATTGCTGTCATGATCAGCCAAATCCGTGTAAATTTCTCCAAAAGTATACTGGGTCTCAACTCGAGGTCATTCAATAAAATCGAAAATGCACACACATTTGGGATTTAATTAATCTTGAGTTGCTACTCTACCTGATATACTTATTCTCTGCAATGTTTATTTTGTAATCCTAGCCTCGAAAATCATTCGAAGGATATTACCACACCCTTCTTCTGTGCTCGAGTCACGTGGTAAGCTCATTAGAGTGAAGGAAGCGTGTCGCGCCGCGTCGCATTCTGTATAAATGCACATTTCCATGCAGACAATATCTGTGAGGTTCATATAAACAAATTGATGAAAAAATGATTTCCATTAATGCAATTTGATAAGCCAACGACTATAATCGAGTGAGAAATGGATTCGCATTTGCTTCAATTTTCAGATTTAAAAGTTCATGGGCCCTAAACTTAGGTTCCATCGTCCCTAAGATTTATGAACTTTTATCCTGATAATGCGTCTGTTCGAAAATGGTAATACTTATTCATTGCTAATGCAGATCCATTGATTCTTGTGATAACACACAGGGGATAAAAGGCACTAGGAAGATCATTATGATCCTCTGAGAGTTTTTCACTGGTTCAAAAAGATTGCAAAGTGATCCTTAATGGAACAACTCCTTCAGCTAGTTTTTTTGAAAGAATTTATCCTCTCTCTATAGACCTTTTAAATGGATGTTGCACTTGAAAGTTTTATCCACTCTTGCGGAATCTTTGGATAAACTTGCCTGATGAAAGGATGCATCGGACATCAGCATTGCAAAGTGCGTTGCTGACAACAGTGTGTTAATTTCTAGCCATTTCCACGCGCAGAAATGGAGTCATTAGTCAATAGTCAGATCACCTGGTAGTTGTTGATCAGGTAAACATGTTAAATTGTTCTCCTGTGGTGTTGCCAGATAAATTCATTAAATAGAATGTCTTTGGTTGCATTACTCCGAAATCGCGAGCCATCAGACTGCTATTAACGAAAGTACATCATTCCCAGGGTGTTAAACAGTAATCGGAAGGTTTCGCATTTCCATCAAAGTGAATTTGAAATATTATTCGGATAGAATGATGTACATGTATATTTGTCATATACAAATCAGCACTACAGACAGGTTTCATACACAAGTCATTCATTCGAAAACACGAAATTACATAAAAGAGAAAAAAGACAATGAATAAACAGAAAACAAAAAAACAGTCGTTGCTAAATAGTCCGGCAGCCAGAACGAGTTTCTGCAGGGAACGAGGCCGAAAATGAGACTTTCACAGAATGATCTACGCTCTTTGCCTACTTCGAATCTGCCCGTCTGCCGATTTCTAGTGAGTTCCTCTTCTTGTCAGACATGATCAAAGAAAAGCACATGTAAATCCAATGCAGTTTTTGGTGAAAATGAAATTTTGTATGTTTTCTCTGATTAAACAAAAAGTACTAAGCCCAGAGTCACAATTTTTGGTATGGAATGTCTTCAGGTCATTTCCTTTCATGTTCATGTACTATTATCATGCATCTGATCGGCAATGTATGTGAGAATGTGGTTGAGTGTGGATGAAGTGGACCAACATGCTGGTGTTTGCCGACATTAAGAGGCTCGCCAAATCTAGATGTCTGTAGCTTTATAAACAGGGGTGAATGAATATGAAAGGAAATGACCTGAAGACATTCCATGCCAAAAATTATGACTCTGAGCTTAGTACTTTTCGTTTCATCCGAGAAAACATACAAAATTTCATTTTTGCCAAAAACTGCAAATTGCGACCCATTGAATTTACATGTGTTTTTCTTTGATCCTGTCTGACAAGAAGAGGAACTCACTAGAACTCGGCAGACGTGGAGATTCGAAGTAGGCATAGGGTGTGCATCATTCTGTGGAAGTCTCACTTTCGGCCCCGTTCCCTGCAGAAACTCGTTCTGGCTGCCGGACTAAAACACTATGTGAGCACAATCTATTACAAAGAGAGCTGCAAAACGATAAGAAGGATCTCTGACTATTTAGTGTTTGTGATAGTGGCACAGCAAGTTTTCTAGTGCGTGGCAAAGTATAAGGAAGAAGTGAAGCGAGCACATTACTTGGGTCACACAGTTCATGAAACAATTTTAGATTATCCGTTTGTCCTCGAAGGTCCAAAGGTGTAAACGCTGGGAGTTGACATCCTTCTCCATAGATTGTACGATGAGTTTTACGGCGTATTTTCTCAATCTTGTTCGAGTCATGACTGCTCAATGAGCAGTGGTGCATTATAGTCCCGAATCGATAGGATGATTGAATTATAAAGCAGGACAAGATCACTCGTTGAGATACGATTCTTGAGACGCTTAATGAGGCAGATGTACTTCACATGATCGTCCCAAGTCTTTTTCTCGCTGTAAATTACTCCGAGGATTTTTAATTGTTTTTAGAATTGAATGTTTTGAGGGTTGCATAACATAGCAGTTGAATTTCTGACTAACATGCATTTTGTCTTATTTTGATTAAGCAGCCCATGTGTTGTACACCAGTGGTCCATCTGCTGCAATTCTTCATTAAGTTTGCTTTCAACACAGCTATCCTCAAGCAGTCGTACCACGGCGATGACGTCATCAGCATATTTTGAAATGAGAATTTCATTCTTATAAGACTTCAAGAGCTGATATGGAGACAGAAAAGGAACGGGGCCAATTTACCCCCTGCGGTACACCTGAATTAACTTGAGTCATAGAATTGAGAATCATCCACTCAGAGGCTGATAGTGAAAGCAGTGACTAACAATATTAAAAATGCATTAACAATTGTCACAAAGCGAATATTCAGATACTTTTATGAAAGCAGAGTCGCCATTGAAACCTATGGTTTGATTGAGACTCAAGAGCTTTATCACTTCGTAACAGAGCTTCTACTATGCGAGTTTCGAATGCAATCTTTCCTATGCATTCAACCGAAAAACAGTTTTTCTAGAGTGTGTTCGGATGGCTACTTTCATCTGAGTAACCTCGCGTGTGTTCTTTTATTTTTTGATGCATCAACCTGCGTTTTGCTTGTCCAACTATTTGTCCCAAGCATTGGGCATCACACCTTACATTCAAAATTATACACAACGCATGATCACATCAGCTTACTGGCTTTATTCTTCTGACTATTTGTCCTGTCTTGAAGATGTTGAGTATCTGCTTTTATTTCATTGTTCAACATTAGAAGCAATTAGATGCGCGTACATCGGAATTTTATAGATGCTACGTCTACAAACGGAAGAATCAAAAATTTGGTATTTTGGATTTCTCATTCGTTGTGCTTTTAGCATTGTCAAGAAACAGTTTTTCAATTGATAATGAGAAAAAAGGTTGCGAATGAATCAATAATCATCAATAAGAATGCATCTGCTTACTAGTTTTATCTTTCAGACTTAATTACCGGCACTCTCCTCTCTTCAAAGTCTTAAATATTCACCTTCTTTTACATCATGGCTCAATATTCGAACTAATTTGATAAGTTTACGTCGCCTTTTTGACATTGTTACATCTAATTTCAAGAACCTGTTTTGCTACCAAATTAATGAAATCAATGGGACACGAATGCTTAATATATTTTAATTGCTTTATTTAAATGTATTCTTTAATTGCACTGAACAGAGGGCTAGACATTCGTTATACTAATTTTGAGGAAAGCCCAAAAGCGAGAGATGTTGACTTTTTTCGTTTATTGCAACAGCGAGGCCTTTCAGCCACCACCGGAGGCTATCTTCAGGCCACCATGGAAATGCAAAGAAGTCTTCGCATTTGCAGCGGTGTTATTGCACGCGATACTGCAAATGCGAAGACTTCTTTCCAAGTCATCCATCGCCATCAAAGTTTGACACACCTTCGAATCTTGGAGGCTTTGGCCATTAAAGCTGAGTCACCTGATCTGTGTGTTCAGAAGGATTTTGTTTTATCGCTTTTATTGCCATGGTAATTTTTGTTAATTATTTTTTCTCTTTTCTGCTTTTCCTTTCTTTCTTCTTTACGATGACATATATTAACTGTCTCCTTTTTTTGCATTTTATTATACATATTTTATATTTTTTTTCTTTACATTATTCATTTATTTACATTTTTGTGCTCATTCAATTATCTTTTTCATGTTAAATACAACATCTATCAAATTCCGACTAATTTTTTTCCAATATGGAACCATGATGTAGAAGTTGTGTACTGTATAGCTTTGAATGTCGGGTTGATCCTGACACCCAATGCTTGGAACAAACAAAACGCATATTACATCAAAGAATAGAAGAACACATGCGAAACAACTCACTGTAAGTAGCCATCTGAACAAATGCACAAACTGCAGGAATGACACTAATAATTGCATTTCGGTTAAATGTACTGGACGGAGCAAATTTTAAACTCGAACAGTAGAAGCTTTGCGCTCATGACGAGTAAAGGCCTCACCATTTCGATGAAGAGCCATTCTGTAGGTCATCCCGAGTTAGTGTCAACTGACAAAAAAGCTGCTTTCACAGGCGAAAATGCACAAATATTCTTATCGGATAATAAAAATGTAAAATGCTCTCTTAAATAAACAAGTAAAATTTAGGTACGCAACCTTTTCAACTGCATTTCAAGGTGTTCCAAGCTTTGAGAAAACCCTAGCAAGTAAATGGAACAGCTGCATAGAAGCATCAGCACACTAACGCGGAAGTGCACATTCTGATAAACATAGATATTGTCGCATAAATTTGCGATTAGATGTCTAAGATTGATTTACTTCAAGTTCGCGATCAACCAAGTTGCTACAAACGAAAGTGCAACATTCCCGTAGTGCTATAAAGGCGCTAATAAGAAAAATTCGCATCTGTATCAAAGTAAATTTCAAAATTCATTCTTACGCGGATGAACTGACACTGGATAGAAGTTTAAAATGCAAAATTGTGAAATTCAAATTAAGTGATATTTGGCGTTTCTCTGGAAAACAGTTTCGGTTTGTATTGAAAAAAGTTACAGGTGTTATCATATTGAAAGTTCAGTTAATGGAAGCAAATCTTCGGCAATTTGTGCTTTCTAGGCTGTCGTGTTTCAAAGTAGGAATTTCCTCTGGCCTTATAATGGAAGTCTTCTAACTCGTTAACTCAACTCTAATCAACTAAATTCAGATGTAGAACAATTTGTGAAAATTCCATTTCACACTTTTTGCCATTTTTTCATTAACCAATGGCATATTAGTCGTGTTTCGATACGAGATAAAATCCCTCGATAATTGAGTCCTTAAATGATAAATCTAATTAAATAACCTACCAACTCTTCCATATCCGAAGAAATAATTTGAAAGAAAATATCAATTAGGTTTGACGAATGGATTTCAAATTGATAATTTAGAAAAGAAAGGTCGTGTCTGTCTGCGAATTCCTGTCAAAATATTGTATATTTAGAATTGTTGTTGACAGACAAATTAGTGACAAAAATATAAATAGTCGAAGAATTCTAAAAGAAATATAATCTATGGGGAATTATTCTCAGATACTGGCATTATCCTCAAATGATCGACCAAAGTACTTTGCTGTTGATGTCCATCAGACCAAAACAATGATTTCTGCATTTTTTCAGTCAAAAATATGAAATTCCCTATTTGGTTAGAGAAGAGGCAATCAAAATATTTCAAACCAATAAAAAGTTCACTCGCTGATAATTGAGCTTTCAGTCATTTAGGTTTGTCGACATTTTAGTAATGGAATTCGATGTCACTTCGATCACCAGTGATTGAGAGACTTGGATATTTTATATAATTGAAATTCGGTCAAAATTTGTCACTATTGAGATCCATTGAGAGTGCATATAATAGATTGGCAATATGCTGGTCATTTTCATCAATATCTAGTAAGTTGTGAGGCATTGTATTATCGCATTTCCATAATTCATGCATCTGTGGGGCAAGTATTAGCTGGATTACAGTGTGCTCGACATTTATAAGAATATCTGCTGGAAGAGGATATCAAAGGCTTTGCTGAGAGGTTCTCAAGAAATCGTCAATTGATGAAATGCGACCTAGAGAAGATTTGCACGGTTAGTCATCATCCAAATGCTTAAATATGACCCCTAGCAGTGTGTCCGCAAGTCGCATGATTGGAGATGCAGCCAAACATAACTGACCCATTCCGGCGGCCGACTGGGCCTATCTGGCAGCCTGTCGGTCAGTGTCAAATTCAACTTGATGCTAATTGAAGCTTGCAAGCGTTTCAACTGATGAAGTTTTTGAAATGAACTAAATGCCTTTATGCATGTTCAGGGATTCCAAAATGATTTGAGCCAATCCTGAGATAGAGTAGAGTCACAAATAATCGTATTTCCCGGCTTTTGAATATCTCGAGATGCGGAGTTGGCGAAAGTCTGTTTACTTGCATGTACTTGGCCTACTGTGGTGTATAAGACTTGAGTAAAAGATGCCCCGAAGTTGCGGAGTGGGAACCAGAGTAGCAACGATCTAGCCCAATCCATCCAGCACCAAACAGCAGCACTGCACCACCCTTTGAGGCCCTGATGCAGGCATGCATGGACACTCCATGCAGCCGAGTGGGGACATAGCTGCTGTTATGGGAAGTAACCCCGGTTCATCTGCATCTATGTCATGCTGACTTCTAACCAAAGCATCCCTGTCAAAAATCCTCGAGATTATCAAGGACGCGATCACTTAGCGCTGCCTCTGACGTCTCGGCCAGTTACAGGGGTGTCTCCCTCAGTCATAACCACTAGCTCATAGGGGCCAGGAACCCAAGAAGAATCAACCCTGACACCAAGTAAGCAGATCAAATTGTCGCTACCCCAGAAGTTGCTGTGATGAATTTGTTGTGATATGAGTCTGATGTGATTTGGAAAAAATCAATAATTTAGAAGATCAGGAGTCGCTGTAATCGCTCACTCAGTATCTCGATGAGCATGGGCCTGATCATCTGCTTGTAGAGACAATGAAACAGACAATGAAACAAAGATATTGAATAAGAGATTTCCACTTACAATTTATGACGAAACTGCTCATGCTCGATGCAATTGCATAACGCTCCTATGGATGACATGAAAGCTACTTCTAAGAACGACATTTTTGTCTCTTAATGTCAATCGCATTTTTTAACATTTCCTGAAACCGATTTCATTTCCGTTAATTCTTCTCTTTAAAGAATGCGCTACGGAGAACATTGAAGTTGAATAAGAGATAAATAGTTTGCAATTTCGTGTTCTCTTCTATAACTTGATATGAAATTATCACTATTCAATCTCTCGTCACTTTTCATGTTGTTTTCATCATCTGTGTCTATATTCTTCGAGGTAGAATTCCTCCATTTGCCATATTACAACGAATCGAAAATCCCAGTGAGGCTTTGAACTGACTTTCTGTAATTACTTTAATTAAGGAAAATCTCTTTCATCATTAACATCTTACCTTGCAGTATCCTTCGTTTGGAATGTATCATTGATTTTAATCACTAACATCAAGTCTTAATGAATTTGTATGTCTTGCAATGCAATCAGCTGCAGTAGTATTACAGTGATAGTTACATTGTGTAGTATAATTAGTAAATGAAAAGAATCTGATCCATGCATTCAATGACATGACATTTATAGCAATACTGCAACATTACCCCGACAAATATCGTTAACGATATTGAAAATAATTATTTCCTTCATTGTGTCATTGTTTGCAGCATAATGGGGAGATGATAGATGCTATCAAGATCTTTCTCAATCTCCTGTAAATTGCAGTTTAAATAAGTTCTGCTTAATGAAATTAATTTTTATCAATTTATCCTTCCATTAAGTTGTCCCGTTCGTGTCAGTTGAATCAATCAACTATTCTCATGCTCAATCGCAGTGAGTACATTTGACATAGAGATCCGATTCAGCAAGTATAATTAATGGAGGCAGTGAAAGCGGATTGCTAGCGGGTTTATGCTGTCCTGACGTAAGATACGACACTACACGGGTATGTCTCATTCCTCCATGTACACCGAAAACAGCTGAATACAAACTTATGCATTCATCAAAGAGTAGCGTTCGTGGCGTGTATCAAAACATTTTTTAGAACATATTTTTTCTTCTTTATAAATTTACATATAATAACATTCTATATAGAGTTTACCCACGCTACATTGACTTTAACTACATTTTCAAGGCTTTCACAAATGTCCTTTCGGTGCATAGATGGATTGGTCAGGTATATTTTCAAACAGTGTCTTCAAACATGCTTTCAAATGTTCAATGATTTTAAACTATATTTGAGATTTTGGTAACTGAAGATTGTGATGTACCTTCTGATAGGCCCGTTGATGTTTTATTCAAAGTGAAAACAGATCAGGACAAGGGAACCAGTAATTCATTCATTATTTGCACTATAGAGAGGCGAATGCGACGGCTTAAGACTGCTCTCAAGAATTTCAGTCTCTGTCGGCAAATATAAGTAGTATGGTATCAATATAAGATTTAGTGAGTTCACGAACAGCATGCCATCGATTTTGCAGCAGGTGATTCACACATCAAAGCAACGTATCGGAGCATTACGAAAGAATTCACAACAATCCACAAGCAATAAACAGCTGTTTCTTCTCTTCCAGTAGGGTAATGCGTCTTGCTTGCTTAGTAAGTTCCTGCTACTGACATCGTTTTGAATCAGCTTGCACTTCTAGTACTCTGGCGCGCTCAAACAGTCAGAATCTATGGTTTCAGGACTCACAGATCCTCATGTCACGTGAGTTAAGACTACAAACACACAACGACTGAATATATTCCAATCAAGAAAGAACAACGCTTATAGAACAGATGGGAAATGGTGGCTTCCTTAATAAGATAATTAAGAAAGTTTTTTACAGATATTTCGTCCATACCCTTTTCTCAAATCTCAAGTAAAAAACTTGCAACGTGAAACATCTGTAATTTTGAACTTTTTATTTGCACGTGATCAAGAACTACGAAATTTAGAAGCAGGACAGGCTTGTAGCTTTATTATTGTGCAGACACTGTTTATTAAGGATCTCTTCGTATAATCCGCTTTCCATCACTGGAATTCCACATTTGCCGACGGGTTTTGCAGTCCGTTATACAGCGAGCACCTCTAATGCGACTGCGGGGTCAAATACATGAATTCACTCCAGAGCATATTGAAGTTCTGCATAAACAGTTTATTTTAGGTAAACCAACGACACTAAATTTATTCCTCACTTCTTTGAGGAGTCACTGACTGCATGCAAATGAAGGAAGTTGAAGGGGGTGACCGGCAAAATTCATGTAGGCTTGTGGAAACTTTATATGAGAAGAAACAGCACTTGAAACTTAATTAGGGTCGAGAACTATGTAAAATTCGACCAGTGCGCATTGCGGACAACACACTTCAGCCACAATCAGAATCCCCGAACAGAAACAGCTGAGAATTCATCAATAGTCTAAAGCTCATTCATGCACTTCCAAAATATTTGTGTCCCTCAACGTCCTTCTCTACCTTCTTTTGAAGACGATTTGAATGAACAGCAAAAGCAAGAAAAACCTAATTTTCCTCACGATGTGCAACAGTTATTCCGTGCTCCTAAACTGTTTTGTCAGCTGAGAAATCAACGGCTCCCTCTACGGTGAGGAAAGACTTCTTCGCGGCTTCTAGAAAAATCAGAAGAAATTACAACGATCAAGAAGCGGCTCACAACACCTGCGTCACATGCATGTAATTTTAAATTGTGCGACATGCTCCTGCAATGCTATGACTCTATTGACTGACCAAGCAAAACATTCTGATCAACACAGGCCGAAAAAATAACCGGCCGTCCGTCCAGCCGTCTTCAAAATGCATGTCAGGGCCGGGAAGGCGGCCTGTTCCAGCAGTCTTCAAAATGCATGTCAGGAGCCGGCGGCGGCCTGTTCCAGCAGTCTTCAAAATGCATGTCAGGGGCCGGGTAGGCGGCCTGTTGCAGCTGTCTTCAAAATGCATGTCAGAGGCCGGGTAGGCGGCCTGTTGCAGCAGTCTTCAAAATGCATGTCAGGAGCCGGCGGCGGCCTGTTCTAGTCGTCTTCAAAATGCATGTCAGGGGCCGGGTAGGCGGCCTGCTCCAGCTGTCCTCAAAATGCATGTCAGGGGCCGGGTAGGCGGCCTGCTCCAGCTGTCTTCAAAATGCATGTCAGAGGCCGGGTAGGCGGCCTGTTGCAGCAGTCTTCAAAATGCATGTCAGGGGCCGGCGGCGGCCTGTTCTAGTCGTCTTCAAAATGCATGTCAGGGGCCGGGTAGGCGGCCTGTTGCAGCAGTCTTCAAAATGCATGTCAGGGGCCGGGTAGGCGGCCTGTTGCAGCCGTCTTCAAAATGCATGTCAGGGGCCGGGTAGGCGGCCTGTTGCAGCAGTCTTCAAAATGCATGTCAGGGGCCGGGTAGGCGGCCTGTTGCAGCTGTCTTCAAAATGCATGTCAGAGGCCGGGTAGGCGGCCTGTTGCAGCAGTCTTCAAAATGCATGTCAGGGGCCGGGTAGGCGGCCTGCTCCAGCTGTCTTCAAAATGCATGTCAGGGGCCGGGTAGGCGGCCTGCTCCAGCTGTCTTCAAAATGCATGTCAGGAGCCGGCGGCGGCCTGTTCCAGCCGTCTTCAAAATGCATGTCAGGGGCCGGGTAGGCGGCCTGTTGCAGCTGTCTTCAAAATGCATGTCAGGGGCCGGTGGCGGCCTGTTCCAGCCGTCTTCAAAATGCATGTCAGGGGCCGGGTAGGCGGCCTGTTGCAGCTGTCTTCAAAATGCATGTCAGGGGCCGGGTAGGCGGCCTGTTGCAGCTGTCTTCAAAATGCATGTCAGAGGCCGGGTAGGCGGCCTGTTGCAGCAGTCTTCAAAATGCATGTCAGGGGCCGGGTAGGCGGCCTGCTCCAGCTGTCTTCAAAATGCATGTCAGGGGCCGGGTAGGCGGCCTGCTCCAGCTGTCTTCAAAATGCATGTCAGGAGCCGGCGGCGGCCTGTTCCAGCCGTCTTCAAAATGCATGTCAGAGGCCGGGTAGGCGGCCTGTTGCAGCAGTCTTCAAAATGCATGTCAGAGGCCGGGTAGGCAGGCTGCTCCAGCTGTCTTCAAAATGCATGTCAGGAGCCGGCGGCGGCCTGTTCCAGCCGTCTTCAAAATGCATGTCAGGGGCCGGGTAGGCGGCCTGTTGCAGCAGTCTTCAAAATGCATGTCAGAGGCCGGGTAGGCAGCCTGCTCCAGCTGTCTTCAAAATGCATGTCAGGGGCCGGTGGCGGCCTGTTCTAGTCGTCTTCAAAATGCATGTCAGGGGCCGGTGGCGGCCTGTTCTAGTCGTCTTCAAAATGCATGTCAGGGGCTGTCGATGTGTTCCCACCCTGCCATTCTTCGTCATTTTTTCAATGGTTTGGTAGTCTCCTGTCTGCCAATATGACCCACCTGCTTCTTTCATCGTCATATCAATGCATCATTAATGAAATGGCTCCTGCAATGTGAAAATGCCATTAGATGATCCCAACTTTCAAACGTATTAGGAGTGTGAGGTGGTGATTGCCGGTGTTGTACCAAACATTTTCCCACCATTGAAATGGCTCTGGGGCCGAATCCTCCACGTACCCGGTTCCATTATTGGGAGAAATATAAATTATGTTGTTGAAAATTTCTTCAGGTACTGCAAACTCAACTTTTATTCTATGCGACGTTTCGCTATGTAGCTTAATCATGCATGACTGACTGAATTGGACGCACGACAGAGCGGCAGACACATCAAGCCTTTAACACTAACATAGCGAAACGTCGCATAGAATAAAAGTTGTGTTTGCAGTAGCCGAAGATATTTTCAACAACATAATTTATATTTCTCCCAATTTTCCCACCACTTCCTTTCCGGGCGGACATTTTAAGATTGATTACAATTACTCCCCTGAAGGAAAGAAGAAGCTTGTACGTCGCTATTGAATGACCGTCCTCTCTCCTATGTATATTTCACCTCACAACTCGACTGAGATTCAAACTGAAGATGCAATGCTGAGATATCGAGGCTTGTGGCTTCCAGGAGACTTTATTAGTGTGCCTATTGAATTCCTATACATTTCATATATTTTATATCTTCGCAACCGTAAAATGTCTTCAACTGCCGACATTTATGAATTCATTCCAATTTTGTATTCCAAATATGGAATCATTACGCAGCTTTGCTATATATCAAGTCTGTATACTTCTGAATGAAAACAAACTTTGTTATGAGCAATATATAATTGTTATGTATTTCAAAATAATGACCATACAGAACGTTTTAAAGGATTTCTTTCTTTATCATTCTGTCGCCGCAGTATTTTGTAAATTCATTATTGCTTTTGTACATGATCTTTGGACAAGGGGCCAACAATCCACATCACAAATTGGCTTGATAAATATAAATGCCAATCAGAAAACGTGGAAGCCAGATCGCACAAGTTGCATTTTGCCCCAACTAAGTTCCCCCGGCGTGTGCCATAAGTTTCATGCCATTTCCATTCTAGGACTTTCTATGGTATTGTTGATTTCTATGGTCGGAATGCTATGTTGCTTTTATGTTGTGCATCGTGTGTGGATTGCTGAGTTTGAGCGGCTTGGTCAAAGGCTATGCTGTGTGCTATGATCGTGTTGGTGATATTTCAAATATCTGATATGCAACATGTAGTATAATTTAAATGTATACTTTGGGTAACTGGCAACCTTGATGGTTTTACTGGGATAGCTCGTGGCGGCTACATGGTCACATTATTTAATAGGAATGTGTGATCTGTCATCTTGTGGCTTTTTATGGCCTTAAAAAAACTCAAAATTGACTTTTAATTTTGTGTGGGAGCGAAAAGATATCTTTCCTATGCAAACTCCCACACTTAACTTTTCTATGTAAACTCCTATAAAGGACAAATAGTCCGGCAGTCAGCACGAGTTTCTGCAGGGAACGAGGCCGAAAATGAGACTTTCACAGAATGATGTACACCCTATGCCTACTTCGAATCGGCACGTCTGCCGAGTTCTAGTGAGTTCCTCTTCTTGTCAGACAGGATCAAAGAAAAACACATGTAAATCCAATGGGACGCAGATTGCAGTATCTGGCTAAAATGAAATTTCTTATGTTTTCTCTGATTAAACGAAAATTGCTAAGCCCATAGTCATAATTTTTGGCATGGAATGTCTTCAGGTCTTTTCCTTTCATGTTTATGCACCCCTGTCTATAAAGCTAAACACACTTAGATTTGGCGAGCCTCTTAATGTCGGCAAACACAAACATTTTGAGCAACTTTATCCACATTCTCATATACATTGCCGATCAGAAGCATGATAACAGCACATGCACATCATAGGAAATGACCTGAAGACATTCCATGCCAAAAATTATGACTATGGGCTTAGCAATTTTCGTTTAATCAGAGAAAACATAAGAAATTTCATTTTAGCCAGATACTGCAATCTGCGTCCCATTGGATTTACATGTGTTTTTCTTTGATCCTGTCTGACAAGAAGAGGAACTCACTAGAACTCGGCAGACGTGCCGATTCGAAGTAGGCATAGGATGTACATCATTCTGTGAAAGTCTCATTTTCGGCCTCGTTCCCTGCAGAAACTCGTTCTGGCTGCCGGACTATGAGGTGCACATCATTCTGTGAAAGTCTCATTTTCGGCCTCGTTCCCTGCAGAAACTCGTGCTGGCTGCCGGACTATAAGGTGTACATCATTCTGTGAAAGTCTCATTTTCGGCCTCGTTCCCTGCAGAAACTCGTGCTGGCTGCCGGACTATGAGGTGTACATCATTCTGTGAAAGTCTCATTTTCGGCCTCGTTCCCTGCAGAAACTCGTGCTGGCTGCCGGACTAGAATCATAGAAGTCTATAAACAAGATGTGATTAGCCAGAGACTACCAAGATATCGATACAGTCGCTTGATTTGCTCATTCATAGATTTCGCGACGCAGCCATTAAGTAGTAAATATTGCATGGATTTCTGGGAGGTATGATTTTATAGTTTTATACTTCACAGGAGTATGATTTAAGTTGATACCTCCCAGAAATCTATGCAATATTTCTATTAAACCATGATCTTTCCGGGATGTATTGCAAATATATCCCGGAAATTCAAATGAATCTAGTTATGTCTTGAGCATCGTGTGTTTTAATGTCAAACTATAGACATCATTTCTACTAATTGGAAAACATGGCATATGTGAGTGATGATATGAATGACTGGCCATATCCAATTGATTTTAGTCTATTTCCAGGAGAAATGATCAGTGGCCTGGAAATTAATGAAATAAATGAAGTTCGCGAAAATGCAAGTATAAGATCCTCTTCTGGCCCTGCAAATAATGAAACAAAAACTTCCTTGTGGATCAGTATCTCGCTTTGGAAACTGTATAAGTACAGAAGAGATCAACATCTTGAATCACGAAAGGATGTCAAAAAACACCTTGAAGCGAAAGAGATGGGCCTACAAGATTTTGACTGATTGGCTAAAGGAACGAAAGATAGAAATAGACTTTTACAACAAAAATGAACTTTGTAGTGTGATGGCACGCTTTGTTCACGAAGCAAGAAGAAGCGACGGACAACGATATCAAGGCGCTACATTAGTTTCAATTGTAGCCGGAATTCAGAATACATTATCTACAAATAAAAACCGAGTCGACTTCTTTAATGACAACAGTTTCTTGCATGTGAAAGAATGTTTGGATACTGCAATGAAAATGTCTGCTAAATTGGGTTGCAACTTACCACGAAAATCCGCAGATGTTATTAGTTTTGAAGAGGAAAAGAAATTATGGGAGAAATCTTTGGGGAATGAGACACCATAAAAACTGCTGTACACTCTTTTCTACTTGAATGGTATTCACTTTGCATTACGAGGTGGAGATGAGCACAGCATGTTAACAATGGACCAATTCAAAGTGGAAATAAGAAATGAAAAGAAATGTCTCGTGTATACTGAAAAGTACTCCAAAAACAATTCTGGTGGCCTACGTAACATGCTGCATAAGGCAAAAGAAGTTGTACAATTTGAAAATGACAATAAAACGCGATGTCATGTTGCATTCTTTGAGAAATTCAACCAAGTCCGACCCGCTGATACTAATCGATTTTATAGAATGCCAAAAAAGAACTGTAATTTGTCAAACACAACGTGGTATACAAACCGACCAATCGGTAGAAATAAGTTGGGTGGATATATGAAGAGGATAAGTGAAAAGGCAGGAATTTCTCATCACATAACAAATCACAGTTTACGAGCAACCTGTGCTACACGACTCTATGAAGCCAATGTCGATGAGCAGTTAATAATGGAAAGGACAGGACACAGGAGTGTTAATGGAGTGAGAGCATATAAAAGGACATCAGACATTCATTTAGAACAGTGCTCAGCAGTTTTGGACGGCAAACTTCTGCGTCAAGTGCAACCGAACAATCCAAGCCCTGCTTCTAGAGAAGATGCCCGTATCAAGATGAACGTGTTTATCAGCCATTCAAACGTTTCGATCTACAACACTGGAACTCAATGAGTGAAAGTTTGCTGTTTAACATTTATATTAAGTATATCAACAATTTTCCTGAAATTTCTATGTCAAAATTTGCGGTTACACCAACGAAAAGTGTCTGTTTCTACACTTTACTTCATCCTCTGTCACTGAATGATGACTCATTTGAAAGATCATGATCTGTAGATGATTTTTATAATAACCAGTTCAACAAAATACCAATTTGTGTAACTTTTATGAGCAAAAATTCGAAAAAATGGAGTCAACACCTTAAATGTCACAATTTTACCACTGGAAATACATAGGATTGTGTTATCCTCTCTATTTCTGAAAAGCAAATGATCTGATCCGGCAGACGCGAAGTTTTGCAGTAGGTTAGAGGTGTACTATGCTATGTGAAAGTTTTATGTACTACCTCGTTCCCTGCACAACTTCACGCTAGCTCCCGGACTAGTAGACTAAATTAAAGAAAAGCTTTTATTTTATTATAAAAGGCATATGTTTTCACAAAACTTCAAGGCCTTTACACAATAGTAAGTTGCAAAAAAATCGCAAAAACGTTAAAAAAAAGGCAGCAGCAGTCATTCACGTGAGAAAAGCGACTTTGAATAGCCTTAGAGTTCCTTGAGAGGTGACAGAAGACCGAAGGTTGTTCCGCGCTTGTGAGGCTTTTACGGAGAAGAGTCTATTGGCGACCGATATTAGACGTGTTCTTGGCACAACAAGCGAGTTCGTAGAAGAGGGTCTGAGGCGTAATATAACGTAATGTATGTACTTAGGCTACTAAACTTACTACTATAAGTACTACTGTAATTACAGTTATTGCAATACAAATGCCGCTTCCCACTAATACCAAAACTTCCCATGGGTCCACATGTTTTCGAGAACAGCACTTCAAACTAATGTGCGGTGAGACTTCGTATAAACGCAACATTTACATGAACTACGAAGTCCTTTGTTGAATATGAGTGGATGTTCAATGAATGTTAAGAAACTCGCGTCAGTTGGTAGACAACTTTCAGATCCTAACACTCACTGCGTTCACGTTCTCAATGCATGGTGTAGAATGGACTATAGGCATGCTATTAGACACAGATTACAAAGACATAAATAGTCTCTAGGCCCCATTTTACCAATCATAGTCGATGTCTCAGAATTTCTTCGTTTCAGTTGCAGGCTGTCAACCAAGCCATCGAATAGAAACTTCGGAAAAGAAATAAAATTTTTATTTATACAGCAATACTGTGATGAAATTATCGAAAGACAAGAATTTTGGCCTATGGAAGAATCTTTGCATCAGCACAAAGTAGTAAGAATGTACTTCGTTTACTTAATTCTACTCATTTATTGAAACTTGGGCTTGACTTTAGGTTTTGACCAAAGATTTGGACCAAAATATGTATTGGGTATAAGTTTTTGCCCAACCTTGCACCAGGTAGGTCGAAGACAGTCCTGTTTTTAGGAGATCACATTTCAAGCTGAAGGTGTTTTGCGCTACTTTTCACAGGAGACAGGTGAGCGTGCAAGTGAATCGAGTAAACATTTGTATCAATTCACGACACAACATAAAAAAGTGACGCAAAAGCAACTTTACAGCTGGTATTAGCTTGCTTCTTTATGAAAATGTTTTGATAAGAAATGAACCTTCATTTCATCATTTGAATAGAGAGTATGGGACTCCAAATACTTTGCTCAATGAATGGCTTAAAACCCTGTTCATCATATCCTTAGTGGAAAACCCTAAAAAACCCTTAGTAGAAGTAGTAGTAGATAATATTCAATGCCAGTAACAGAAAAAATGCAAACTTATTAGATAACACTAGGGACATGCCATGCTCAATTACGCGTAATTCACGCGTAATCTACGCGTAATCACACATGACCCTAAACATCCGTGGCTATGCGTGACATTGCTGCAACATCTGTCGGCAGTCCTGTTATATAGACTTTGTGTCTCATGTGTCTGCATGTATCAGAGGCTAGACAATGTGATATAACCTCAATTTCATGCTCAGAAGACAGAACATGCTTAGCGGTTCATCCGTGGTTCAAGCGGCAGCGCAGACAACCGTAGACGACGCACAAACTATAAACGCTCGCCCGCGCGTATTCATAAACATTCCCCATGTTTTAACAGCATCAGATCACGTGATTTCTGACTCTTTGTGCAGCGCGTATGTACGCGGGTAGAAGAATAGAATGTCATTAACCACGGATGTTTAGGGTGTTCCGTAATTACGTGTGAATTACGCGTGACATGTCACCTAGTGAATCTTCCATATTTTCCAATGAGACAAAGAATCACTTGTTGCTTGTGATATCTATATTAGTAATTTCGTAGCGTGAACATTGCGTTACCGTTGCAGTGGCCTTGTGGTAAAGTGCCTGCTCTGCGTCCAACAGAAATAGGTTCAAACCTACCTCGAGTCAAACTATGACTTTCATACCAGACACACTCTTGCATTCTAGCAAAATACACAGCTCAAAATAATGAGAATGGGCTAAACAGAGCTCGGTGACATCGAAAAGAGGCATGTGGCTTAATGTGCTTCCAATTATATACAAGGAAAGTCCTGTTTTTCTCCCTATCCTCATTTAAGGCTGAAGTGAAATGAGACTTAGCAAAATGTTACACATGTCAGTCATCTATGACCCTCATTGAAATATTCGTTCAATCACCATAGAGCTAAGCAACAAAATATATTATCAAGAGGGAAACAATGAACATTGCTATATAGCAGAATGCTTATTTCTTCCCCGCAAGACCTTTGGCATTCCAAATGATTGTTTAGGTCAATCAAGAAGCTTTTTAGCAGCAATAAAATTCAAGACACGAGCACACAGGAAGCAAAAGTGATCATTTGACTGTCATTTTCAATCAAATTTCGCGCATCGTTGCCAAAATGCAAATCTGAGTGAAACTAACGCTTCGTTTGGCGAATATCAACGTGCTGGGGAGGTGTAATAAATTCATATCATCAACTGTTTTCATCCTCTCCTATTTTCTTCCATTCTCTCTTCATCTCCTCCACGTATCATCACCAACTGTCCACTTGGTTCCGCATATTCTCTGAAGATTCCTCATTGCAGGATCTTGGAGGAAAAAGGGGCATGGCAATGTAGAGAGCATACACACTGTACTTTGCATTGTATGACTGATAACCATCATCGTGTTACATTTATTATGTGACATTTCAGGTGGTGGTTCACAGCATTGACAGGTGTCTGATATTGATTCAAGCGCATCCAGCATCCATAGATATTTAAAGACATGAAATTATTCGCTATTATATAATATTCGTATACATATTTATAATGAGTTGCATCAGGACTTCCTACATCTTCTGACTTTGGACATAAATATAGATGAAACGACCTGTCGATGAAATGAGCCTGTTGATGAAATGCCCCTGTCGATGAAATGAGCCTGTCGATGAAATGATTCTGTTGATGAAATGCCCCTGTCGATGAAATGAGCCTGTCGATGAAAAGACTCTGTCCATGAAACGACCTGTCGATGAAATGATTCTGTTGATGAAATGCCCTTGTCGATGAAATGAGCCTGTCGATGAAATAATTCTGTTGATGAAATGCCCCTGTCGATGAAATGAGCCTGTCGATGAAATGATTCTGTTGATGAAATGCCCCTGTCGATGAAATGATTCTGTCGATGAAATGATTCTGTTGATGAAATGCCCCTGTCGATGAAATGATTCTGTCGATGAAATGAGCCTGTTGATGAAATGCCCCTGTCGATGAAATGAGCCTGTTGATGAAATGCCCCTGTCGATGAAATGACTCTGTTGATGAAATGCCCCTGTCGATGAAATGATTCTGTCGATGAAATGACCCTGTAGATGAAATGACTCTGTTGATGAAATGCCCTTGTCGATGAAATGAGCCTGTTGATGAAATGACTCTGTTGATGAAATGACCCTGTAGATGAAATGATTCTGTTGATGAAATGCCCCTGTCGATGAAATGACCCTGTTGATGAAATGACTCTGTCGATGAAATGACCCTGTTGATGAAATGACCCTGTAGATGAAATGCCCCTGTCGATGAAATGACCTGTTGATGAAATGCCCCTGTCGATGAAATGACCTGTTGATGAAATGACTCTGTCGATGAAATGACTCTGTTGATGAAATGATTCTGTCGATGAAATGAGCCTGTTGATGAAATGACTCTGTCGATGAAATGACCTGTCGATGAAATGACCTGTTGATGAAATGCCCCTGTCGATGAAATGAGCCTGTAGATGAAATGCCCCTGTCGATGAAATGACTCTGTTGATGAAATGATTCTGTCGATGAAATGAGCCTGTTGATGAAATGATTCTGTTGATGAAATGACCCTGTAGATGAAATGCCCCTGTCGATGAAATGACTCTGTTGATGAAATGCCCCTGTCGATGAAATGAGCCTGTTGATGAAATGACTCTGTCGATGAAATGACCCTGTTGATGAAATGACCCTGTCGATGAAATGTCCTGTTGATGAAATGCCCCTGTCGATGAAATGACCTGTTGATGAAATGACTCTGTCGATGAAATGATTCTGTTGATGAAATGATTCTGTCGATGAAATGAGCCTGTTGATGAAATGACTCTGTCGATGAAATGACCTGTCGATGAAATGACCTGTTGATGAAATACCCCTGTCGATGAAATGAGCCTGTCAATGAAACAGCACATGCATGATGACCGTGAGCAGGAGGACTTTCTTACTCAGAATATTTCACATTTTAGTGAATTGCTGAGATGTCCATCGACCAGGAAACCAGTATGACAGGTATCACAATGTCTCTAATATCAGAGATTAATCAAAAGCTTTTGTTAGAAGAATTTTGAACTTCTATCTTGAAAAATAATGTGGCTTTAAAAGTAGAATTTAAACAAATATTGAAGTCTTTTGACACAGAGATAGTTGAAAATTAGACCGCCACAATCATAGACATGAAACACATGCATTTGCTGGAATTCACATCTAAGAATGGGAGATTGTCGAAGAGTCTGACAACTGCTACTCATTATTTCAACTAATTGACATTTTGCATTTGAAGAAGTGTCTCCTGTGAGAGATAAGATTGGGAGAAATAGTCGATTGTTGTAGTACAACGAGTACACGACGAGTGGACTGTCTTCTACTATCAAAAAGACGCTGAACAATGAACCATAATCTATTTATCCAACTTGCCTTGAGTGTATAGAGCTTTTGTTCAAATTTGTTGTCCTTCACTAAATATCTACGCAGTCGACCGTTTATAGATGAATTTACGATAATCAGAAAAGTTAATTTTCTCCACCGAAATTGTATTACAAAATTAAAATCCTCCCTTTTTTTGATTATCATATTGGTACCGACTGATGGCCAAACTCACTCAGTAGATGAATTTAGATCCAAATACCGCATGTAAGGCGAAATATATTTCAATTAACTTTAAAGTCAATTTGTGTCCCTCTCCTTCGACATTGCGGTATCCGTAGCGTTGTAGAATTCATCCAGAATTTCGGACGGAGGATCATGGCAGCAATAGAAGAAAGAGATCACACGAGCTGGTTTTTCCAGAGGCTCAGACCTGTCGTCAAGCACTGATTGTATGCCACTTCCTTAGAAATCGGACTCTCTATAATTATAAAGGCCAAGAACGCACACGGACGTTGACTTCATGTACATGCGTTTCATGACAAAGACGCCTAAACGATGGCGGTATCCAGTGGTTGACAACAGGAAGATACTGGTAACCACAGAATTAGATTGTTTAACCGCATCATTTTGCTAGAAGTGCAAACTGATTCAAAACGATGGCACTTGAAGTAATTTCATAAGTGTGCAAATAGAATTTTTTAATTCCTTACAGAGATAGGAAAAATAGTCGTGCATCGCTTGCGGATTGCTGTGAATTCCTTCAAAATGCTTCGATCGCCACGATTCCTTCAGATTTGAAGAACTCAGATCATTGTGCAAAATTTTTCTCGATAATCCTGGTCCTTCCGATCATTATTAAGAAAAGTTAGCAGGCGCACGAGAAAACGTTCCAAGCTTTTCTGTAGAACTTGACAGCGACTGCGTCTTTTTGCTATGTGATCCAGTTGATAACAGTCACTGAAACTTCGACCAATTTGGAGTGTTTAATGTTGAACTGGCTTCTCATTGTTCGACTGCCATAGTATTATGCCATTTCAATAACGCCGACGTTACATGTTCCAATGTTTCTTTTCTAGTCAAACAGAAGAAGAGACGACCTGTCTAATTCTGTGCCGGCAGTTTATTACTGTATTTTGTACATATTCATGGTGTATCATTTATATTATCTCTATATGAAAACATTTTGATGAAACAGCTTATGATAGTTCACCTGAAAACAATCATCTATGTACTATCATCTGCAATTGGCGCATAACCGAGCGGCTGAAAGAACCAAGAAGAACATTCTAGTCTCATTAACTCAAACCTCCTACCGAAACTTTTATCCAGCTCCTAAACGAAGGAAGATACGAAATCCAAATTTTAGAAAGCTGATTTTGTACGTATTCCACACCTTTTTACGAATTTTGAATAACATCGGCGTAATGCTTTCGTCACAATGAGATTTGCAAACTTTTTGAATGTACGACAGATTTGTCGAATATTGCATTATTTTTGCTTTGAATGCTTTCAGGTATTCTTGTAAATATCAAGACTATTCAAATTAATAAAGGAAAGTGTTCTTGTGTCAATTTGAACAGAAAATGATAAGTCCCTTGTAGATTCTATTTAGACTTTGACATAGAGATTAACAATACCATAGAAAGTCCTAGAATGGAAATTGCATGAAAATTATGGCACACTCCGGGGAACTTAGTTGGGGCAAAATGCAAATTGTGCGATCTGGTTTCCACGTTTTCTGATTGGCATCTGTATTTATCAATCCAATTTGTGATGTGGATTGTTGCCCCTTGTCCAAAGATCAGGTACACAAAAGCAATAGTGAATTTGCAAAATACTGCAGCGACAGGATGACAAAGAAGAATCCTGTAAAACGTTCTCTACGTTCATCATTTTGAAATATCGCTCCTATAATCTATCAAGAGTACAATGAGACACATGTGCAACTTGTAATGTCGATTTACAGAACATGCATCACTCCATCTTGTAATCAGAGGCCAAGAAATCTTAGAGTATTCATTTTACTTCAAAGGGTTCCCCTGTTCGGAATAATTTTCAAAATCTCTACATGCATTCGAATATGAGTCTCCAAAATATCACGTGTCATTCAATGATTAATTGAAAAGTTCCAGCGACATTTAATTTATCTGAGAAATGATTTTAGGTAAAGAAGCTTCCAATGTGTTTATTCCAGAAAACGCTATGTTTCTTGACCGCTTGACGAAGAAGTTTTCCAATAATTAGAATTTTTATCTGTGAATTCTTGAGATGTTCTGACAACCAGTACACCGACCACTTTCAATTATGACTCTGTGAACTAATTTTTAATTCGTATTCCAGTATTGAAAAATTGGAAAATAGTTGTCAATGACTGCTACAAATAGACACAGTATATTAATCCATGGAAGAGTAGGTTATATTTCAAATGAAACAGTACCACCATCTCACTTAAAATTCTCTTCATGAAAATCCTGTAATTTGCTGTCAACAGCTTCCAGAACCAACTTGGCAAATAGCGTCAGTAAGATACATTGTTTTAGATCGAATCTGATCTACAAACCATAGATTTTTCCATGTGCCATCATTGTACATAGGCAAGATATCAAACTTCCATTCTAGTGTGCTATTATCTACTTCTATGGACTTCGAAGTTTTTAATTCAAAATTGTGAAATTTTCGTAATTGGACCGGATTATAAAATACAAACTTACTAATTATCATTACTATTTCTAATCTGAACGTTTTACTTCTTGTATCTTTTTTATCATAATATTCTTACTCGTCATCATAAGAGCGTTCATTTGATGTATTTTGCTTTGAATTTGGTCAAATGGTTTCGGAAATAACCAAGGGGACGCTGAGCATCCCCCTCAGCAGTGCGCGTTTGTCACAACAACACAGTGAGGCGTGGGTTAGCAAAGCGAGAACTCAAACTTCTATGGTCTCTTCTCGCGACTCGCCATTCTGATTTCAATCTGTAGTTGATCACTTAAGTTGGTCATTCTTTGAGGAAATTTAGAAAGTGTTGAAATCAATGTTGCCCAAGCATGCGATTTGAAGAATTTCTTACATAAAATATTCGCCATTTCATAAAAGTTACTTACTCCTGTCTATTATCCATTTTCTTGTACTTTAAAGATGATCGATTTAAAAGATTTTAATTATTAACTTCGTTTGACAAAAGCTTCTCTAAAATTTGTTCTAACATCTTAATAACGAGACAGTTATGTATTGAAGTGGGAAAAGTTAATTTCTAATGCCGTGGTAATTGCCATTGTTATTTGTGAATTCCACCTGCTTGATATATCGTTAACAACAGGAGATTGTGCCCATTATCATAAAAGAGTGTTTATGTCATACTTATGTCGTATAATGAGAATATTCCTTAGAGAATAGGTCATAATTAATGAATAATAGCTGCTTATATTCTCTGAATATCTTTACTTCATTTAGTTAATGACGCACATAAAGGTCTGTCACTCACAAAACACTTAGTCATGCAATAAAGTATTTATTTCCTTCAACTTACATTGCGATGAAACGTCATCGTCTCCACGTTCTAGAAATCTTTATATTTTAATCAATGATGAAGTGTATGAGGAAGATGCTGCATGAACAGAGTGCTCGCACCAACTAGGTCAATGTTATTAAATCTTGAGAAGAATCGAATTACTGAAAGCTGGATTGGTTATGAATTCTTGACGAAAAGCGATTTATTGCAAGTTATTTCATCAGAATGCTTTTATATGTAAAGAAAAATGATGGTGAATATCTGCAAATAGTCGCACAGTACCAGTGTTCTAATTCACTTGCACCCACAGTTGTGAGACTTCTTTGCAAGTGTGATGCAGTTCATTGAACCGATTTCTATGCAATTGCAGAAACCACAGAATTAGATTGTTCAATCGTATCACTTTGCTAGAAGTGTAAACTGATTCAAACAGATGGCGCATGCAGGAACTTAATAAGTGGGCAAAAAGACATTTCTAATACCTTACAGAGATAGGAAATAGTCGTGCGTCGCTTGCGGATTTCTGTGAATTCCTTCAAAATGCTCCGATCGCCACGATTCCTTCACATTCGAAGAATTCAGATCATTGCGCAATAGTTTTCTCGATAAAGTTGTGCCCTCCGATCATTTTTAAAAAAGTTAGCAGGCGCACGAAAAAACGTTCACAAACTTCTCTGCAGAACTTGACATCGTCTGTGTCTCTTTGGTGTGTGATACGGTTGATAACAGTCACTGAAACTTTGCACAATTTGGCGTGTTTAATGTTGAACTGGCTGCCTATTGTTCGATTTCTATGGTATTTAGTCAGGAGATCGTGCCATTTCAATAACGTTACATGTTCCAATGCTTCCCTTCTTAGTCCGGGAGCTAGCACGAACTTCTGCAGGGAACGAGGTAGTACATAAAACTTTCACATAGCATAGTACACCTCTAACCTACTGCAAAACTTCGCGTCTGCCGGATCAGATCATTTGCTTTTCAGAAATAGAGAGGATAACACAATCCTATGTATTTCCAGTGGTAATACTGTGACATTTAAGGTGTTGACTCCATTTTTTCGAATTTTTGCTCATAGAAGTTACACAAATTGGTATTTTGTTGAACTGGTTATTATAGAAATCATCTACAGATTATGATCTTTCAAATGAGTTATCATTCAGTGACAGAGGATGAAGCAATGTGTGCAAGCAGACACTTTTCGTTGGTGTAACTGCAAATTTTAACATAGAAATTTCAGGAAAATTGTTGATATACTTTAACGAAAAGTGTTTGTTTCAATGAATATATAAAATGAATATATGTTATATTTCAATGAATAATCACCGTGCTATGAATTTAGCTGAAACTGATGAGTGGACATTTACAGAAAGACTACACTAGAGATTGGAGTTGGAGAATAGGAAAAAAATTTAGACATCAACATCAAAAGAATAAACTGTATGCATTGGCTTTTCGACATTTTAAATTTTCTTGTGCATGACCAACAGTAAAACAAAGAAATCTAAACTTTTGGTTTTATCAAAATATTTTGGACGCAATTGCAATTTGATAATTTGTTTTCAAACTTAGAATTGCCGGTTTTTCCAAACCGACTGAAAATTTCGAAGAGACCTTGACGAAGTTCATGTAAAAAGTGCAAATTTTTCCAAGGTCACATCGATTTGGCAACTCGAGAAGGGCCTATGACAAATCGACAAACCAATAAGACAATGAAATTCTACCTGTCGATAGTTTAGAAACGGTTTCAGAAATATCTATGATTCACACAACTCATACATCGAGGAAGTAATGTCAGTTTGGTAGAAAACTGTGGCGACCATAGAAATTGACAACAATAAAACCTCTAGAATGGAAATTAAGCTTCATGCAATGCACAATAACGGCACATAAATCGCACGCATTTTCACTTAGATGCACCTGCCAACGTCTATATCATTGGGTTAGAATCAGTCACATGAGTAAATCTAAGCTTTTAATTGGCTCTTCATGCCCCAACTTAGTTCCCTCGGATGTGCCGTGACCTTGAGTCAATTTCCATTCTAGCCAACTTCATATAGGCCTAAACAGTTTATTTCTATGGTGGCGGCAATGCGGTTACTCCACTCTCGACTAAACTCCGTGGTTCGGCCTCGTGTAATCGCTCGTTGTGTGATCTTTAATTACAAGCTTCCAGTAACGGCGTGGAAGCCGCCACTTCACGACATACTACTGCCTTCAATATCCCTAGTCCTTTATTATTATAGATTGTCAACAGACTGTCGGATTTCTATGTATCGCATTGATTCCATCCCAAGCAATCTCATGGTCATCACTTCTAGCTGCCCACAGGGTTCGGACTTCAACCCAATGCTTTTTAGTGCAGCCATTGGCAGCCTTGAACCAATGACCTCGAAAATGCTTGACGATGTCGCTATCTGCAATCCTGCCTTCAGACATTCAGGCAATGTCATTTTCTAGACGAATTTCGGAACATCTGCAATTCAAAGCGAAAATATATCTATCACAGTGCTGCTGTTTTCATGAATACAGGGGTGTACGGTATATTCTGAGAAAGACGGCACCTGGCACTTGACCGGCAATGCACAAATGAATTCTTGCTTTTAGGGTATGCTCAGTGGAGCTTCCCAAATATCGCTTTTTATCATATCTAGCATATTCCTGTCTTTGAGGTGCTGGTTGTAGAATTTTGCAGTAAAAAGATTTGCAGCGTCGTTGAATTTCAAAATCGGTGATCCACAATGAAAAAATAGAGGCTACGAATTGATTATTCGTACCAATTGACGCTATCTCCGCCAATTTCAGGACCGATTGGCGTGGACCCTAGCGGGGACTATGGATCTTTGGACGCTATCTCCGCCAATTTCAGGACCGATTGGCGTGGACGCTAGTGGGGACTATGGATCTTAGGACGCTATCTCCGCCAATTTCAGGACCGATTGGCGTGGACGCCAGTGGGGACTATGGATCTTAGGACGCTAGCACCGCCAATTTTGCTTCTATTGATGACATATCACTGTCTGAAATGCACGAGTAGTAGGAGAGTGCTAGAATATGGATTCGCATTGTACTTCACATGTGGTCCATGCTCGATAGTCATTTGCAAAACTTGCGTTAAAAGCTTTGCTTCAATTATAGCCTTCTAGCATATTGGACTGTGCAGTGAACAGCGAATAAACAAACTTGCTACTATTTCTTGATTAGTAACCGCAATGTATCGTACATGTACAGCAACTGTTGCTCACATGTACATGTAATGTAGACTCAATGTGCGAGTTTATATAGTGACTGAATGTGGCTTTAATCCAGAGTGTCTGCTTTCATTGGCTTGGCGGTAAAGTGAAGTCAGGGAAAAACAGTAAAATTCGCTGCACGGTACAAAGATCTTTGAAATGCTTGAATTCATGCTGTGTGAGTCAATGAGAATTCACTAGCATGTTTTGAATGTTATAAAAAGTAATACTTCACCATGTATGAGATGGATCCTATTTATGTGTTCTTTCTTGATTTGATAAATACCCAGAATGATAATGAAATTATCATATAACAAGTTAAGCAACAGTTAGATTACGATATACACGTGAATATAATAATCAAATATTGAGTTGCATTCTCAGTTGAAAAATAGGAACAAACCTGAATAGCTGCATTTCATCCAATTTGAGGAATCATAAGCAGGCCTAGCTCACATCTCTCAACATCGGTACAACTCCCTATTTAAAGTCGCAGCCATGTCCGGGTAAATTTGAGATTTACAATTATGGTGGTTAGGTTACGGGTGAGACCCATCATGTTTATCGAGTTAAGGGGATTTTTCTTTGATCGAAGTGAATTCAGCTTTAATTGGAGTGCATTTTTGTCTGGACTACATCTTTGAACATGATTTTCATGCAAGAATGAGAGCTCCTTGGTTTTGTTCTGAGCTGCACAGAACTGAGTATTATTGATCCGTTGCTTTCATAAAGTTTTGACGTTATTTTCACAGGGTTAATTGTACAGTCAATACTGGATATTGCTACAAACATCTTCATTACAGGTAAATGGATACATAGCATGATCATCTGATGCAAATTTGTTTCTTATTGTATTTCCTTATTTTCTTCTCTTATAATGAACACGCACCTTCACTTTATATTCTTGAGGAAACTTCACACAACTATTTACAATCTCCATTAATTGTCTCTCTTCATCAAAGCAATTCGATATTAGTTCAACGGAAAACAGAAATTTGTGTTGTCAACTGGCTTTTTCTTTTCTTTTTCTTCATTTTCATCAAATAATAATGTTCAGGCACTTATCAATCAGAATGTGCTTCCGTAAATTTCTTCGGTAATTCATTTACTGATGCTCTTTTACTCATTGAATTTTAGATTGATGTTGGGCAACTTGACATTCCATCACGTATTTTAAGAATCAGCTCTTTGTGACTAAATTGTCCAAGTCATGTTTCCTTATCGCAAGTGTTTTGTTCCCTTCACGCTTCAGTTCCTATTCTTTATCATTCTTTGTTTGCTTAGTCAATAGCTTCTCAGTGCTTTTGAATTTCATCCAACAAGTGTTCTTGTATTTTTTCAACGAATAGACAATTGATTGTTCTCATCTTTTGCATGTTTACTTTTCCACAATTGATTAATGAATATTTCACTTTCCCTGAATTTACAGGATCCTGCATATTTTCCGAGGACCGATGTAAGCAGGAAACATCGATGAGAACGTTAAGGCAAACATGGGAATTGAAAAGCATGCGGGTCCGGCCTCAGACCCCCGAGTAGCCTACGCTTGCTACATTGCAAACCGTGATTCTGATTCAACCATTATCAAATTCCATGTCATTATTCGGAGGGTTTTCGCTAGCAATTGATTCGATCGTCAGGGAGTAGCCAAACACTCAAAACGGCAAGGTTAACTGAGATACGGAGTAAGTGTAGAAGAAGAGATAATAATTGGCGATAGGGAAATGTTTCAACTTTCTTGCATAAAAGTGCTACAATACATCGGTCGGTGTGCAGCAGAACAGAAATGAGGCACTGTTTCATCAACACAAGTAAATCAAATATTGATTGTAGACATCGTTGACCTCAAGGTATAGTTTCCCGCCTTGTTTTCCATGTGTGCGCATCGAAGATTGCTTCGTAAACAGTGCACAATAGAGAATGTGCGCAAAACACCAGCGCTGACTGTTTGGACGTGCATCTGCATTGGATCAGGTGGAATATTCTCTTATAACGAATAGTGAACACATCAAAGGTCATCCCACTTTTTACAATTACTACCCATAATACTTTTTCAGTGTGATGCTGGACCACCATCTACCGAGATTGGATAACATGGAGTAATGAGTGGTCATCACCCTGTGATTTGGAGACGGAATAAGCTTCCTCACTCGCCAGGAGCAGCCGTTTTCCAGACCAATTGAAGGAGAATCGTTGTTGAGATTCCTCTCGACATGTTAAGACACACGAGGAACTTCATGTCTTCATCGATCTCTTGAACGAAACTTCTTTCAGCAAAATGTTTCGAGATTTGTCAGTGACATACTTGCTTATGAAGGCTTGAAGAACCATTGCTGCCTTTATCACTAAGAAATAATCTTCAATCAAAGTACTTCTGCAAGCGCCCCCCATTCCCATTCATATTTGAAGTATTCAGTATTATGTAGGAAAACCTTGATGTCTCGAAAACGCGTCAGGACACTCAGTCTAAATGTAAAGACTTGGAATGCAGCCGTCAGCCCAAGCACAATGCAAAAGGTTTAATTTGAAGATTCACTGAAGTTCTTTCGTTCTCAGTAGGGACAGCGAACCGAATTTTTGTCGGAGTGGATCTGGTTTCCACTCTGGTCAGATGATCACGTCAACTGCATGGCTGCCGTTGAAAAGCGGAGAATTTGCTTTGGATGAAGCTTCCATAAATGCTCTGTCGTCTGTTGGACTCTCCTCAGCCCTGCTTCAGCAGCAGCTTATTCAATGCATGCTGATTCACTGTTCAATTGCTTTTCATTTGCTTTGAGTTTGACCTGTATCTTGCCTGCATCCACGAAATATTATCCTGCAATTTGCTTTCATCAAAACATGCTCTGTTTGAACAGCTTTCCTTGGAAAATTGATGTTTTAAAGTGCAATTGTAAAGTAATTAATTACTTGATGTGAATCTTCAGGAAATCAATTGCAAAGCTATTTTCCAGCAGACCGCGATAAAGCAAAGTTATTGACATCTGATTGTAGGCCGGTAGCAAAGGAATTGGGGGGGTCCCCTCATGGGTTTAATAGGCCGACCTATAAGATAACGGGATGAGAGACTGCATACCATCCCTAATTTTAACTCTGAATAAACAAAATGGTATTTATGTTTGTTTGACCCAATCCACGACACGCTCACATCGAGATTGGAAGAGAAGGGGAAACACTAATGAAGCCTAACTCCCCGCTAGATGACCATGAATGAGACGGGACTGGGTAGCCCACTTTCAAGTATGGATAGGGCAAGAGTCTTCGTGCTTTTACTTCGGACCATTTTGGACTCTATACACCTCCTATTCCGCATCCAATTTTCCTGAGCATAGGCGTGCACAATGGAAGGGCAGTCGAGGCAGCACCCTGCTGTCATTACAACGGGGACATTTCTGCAAGAATCACATGTTGAATATAAAATCGTGTAATTTAATCACATCAATTGTCCAGTACGCCAAATCTGTTGCATCGTCTTTTCTTTGCAATACTTTAGGAGCCATGTTGGTGGAGCCCGAAACCTTCACTCACCTCGGAATCTCCCCGTGGAGACAAACTCGCATCAAATTTAACCTCCCACAAAATTTCTGAATATTTGTTTCCTTTGAGTTATCAATAGAATTCCTAAGAATGCAATTATTATGGAAGTCTGTCATGAATTCAATACATGCTACCGAAGAGCAGCGCATGGCCATCGGCATTGACTTTTTAGTAAACGGCGCAGAGGAATCAATCAACAAGCCACCCCCTCCGGTCAACACCGATCTGCTTTCAGTGCTTTCAAAGGCAGCGCATCGCAATCTGTGATGTGGGCGACAGACAATGACAATGTCGCGTACTCTGTGGGGTGTGTGATTCATTCATGGGCTCAAGGTCTCGCTCTGTTCGCCATCTCAATCGACCTTCGACCCCTTCTCCTAACTGCTCATTGTATTCCACAAGGCTCCGTTCTTGGACCCCTCCTATTTCAATAATACACCGCAGGTTTATTCCGCTGCTGCAAAAGTCTGGAATTCCCTGCCCTCATCAGTGACTGACCAAACTTCCTCTCGTCCTTCAAGCATTCTCTGCATTAAAACCGTAATATTTCCTATGTAGAATTTCTGCTTTCTGTGTACTCCTTTCTTTGTAAAGTGACCTTGAAGTCATTCTTGAATACGCTACCCAAAACTTATGCGCTGAATAAATGAATGAATATTTGTCAAATAACATATCAAATTGTGACTACCGTCAACATTCCGGGCGGGACTTTCGTGCAGTCATGGAGTTTTCTGCACTCAAAGTATAGAAGAAATTTACTTTTTGTTTTTTTGATTATTTGGATTTGTACTTCGACATATTGGATGGAAATTTTGTCACATGCCTACTCTTAATTCATTTGTAAGCGAATGCAGCTATTTTAGTAATGATGCTTGATGTCTCTTATTTCAGAAAATACCTTGACTTATTATTAGACAAAAGACGTGTTTTTCTGGCCCATCTATGTACTGGCTAATTGGCATATTCGGATTAATTTTCACATTATTCCAATCATTAAAGCAACTCTTCTGTGCTAATTTATGAAATACAGAAATTATTGTCTGTCATTTTGTTTACTGAGACTATTGTGATTACTCCTAAATCTTTCCAATGCATCCTTTTTGCCTACTGAACCAAAGGCTTAAGAAAAGTGCATAATAGCGCAGAAACAAAATGTTAAGGACCGAGTGAAGAAGAAGCTTGTTGTTATTAAAAAATCTGTCCTTAGCAAGATCTGTCATGCCACAAAATAACAAACGATGCGCACCACCAAACGTAAACTTGAAAAAGCTGCGACTATTTCTGAATATTGAGTTTGATAGCAAAAAGATGTTGCTGAAAAGTTCTTAAAAAGTATTTAATTCTCGTATTCCACATGCGTGGAAGCATCAGCTGCTGATTAGCTACAGGAAATGCCAAAAATATAATTTGTACCTAATTAACGGTCCTACTGATGCATCGCCAATGAGTGTACTGCCCTCTTGCTTGAAGTCTTCTTCACATGCTTGTGTTTCTGAAATTTATTGTCTTCTAAAGAAGGAGATCAGAAATGTTTCATTCATTTCCGGTGAATAAACATCCTGAATTCGCTGACGTATTCAGAGACGCATGTCAGAGGAATGTAATAAATTGTGTATTAATTGAGAAACCATAGATGGATTATGGGCAGCTTACATTATCTATTGAATCAATCCTTGTGTGACTTGATGGTATCTAGTCGCAATCAAGTGGTGAAGATTGGCTTAAGTAACTTGGCTAAGTTACGGTCAACCCAATTACAGTCCAAGCAACCGATTTCGCCTGCTGCCTGTTTTGGAAGATCCAAATTGACTGATTGTTAATGAAAAATTTGAATTGCAGCTCGTTAAAAAGATTTGTGAAATCATCCAACTGAATTCTGGCAGAGAATCATCAGAGAATGATAACATCTTCTCTTATCACTTCCATCGATGTCTCGGCAACGTAACAATTGTAATCATGTATGAAATTAAAGTCAAGCGAAGTTAATGATCGTCTTCACAACCGACATATTTCAAACCAACTCAGAGGTGACTTCATTTACAGCTGTACTTGCGCCTTAGTTTAATTTACATTTGGATATTTGATTGCAACAGCTGGTTAGCGGCCAGACAACAATTTGAGGAGACACGCATTCACGATGGAAGAACTGTATGTAACAGCTGATTTTAATGTCCTCTAATCTTTTATAGTCTACTACTGCAGCATGTTACATCGTAGTTCACGTTTCCATGCCTTTATAGACATTTAGACTTTGAACAACAATTCAAATGTTTGCGTATTAAAAAGTATTTGTAGATCTTGCTATTGGTATTTTTAACTTTTAAAAGAAGGGCTTGCGTGTGCTTTTGAGCTATAGAAGTTGGTGTTGTATTCGTCTCTCTTTTCACTCTTGGTCAGTGGAGCTAGAGGATTAGCCGCTAAGTTGAAGGGATGAAACATCGTCACTCCATAATTCAACTAGAACAATGTCAGTATTGGCTTGTTACTATGCTGTAAACTTACTTGGTGTTACTTTTAATTACAAAGATGGCAGAGTGCCAGGTCGTCTGGGCATAGAATAAAAAGATGTCATTCCTCAGACTTGAATAAATTAAGCACGAAAATTCATTGGCAGTCGTAGACGCTGCGCTTCGCCCTACAAGGCTCGGAATGGCCCAAGAATGGCTACACAACAAGCTGAAGGACTGCACAACAGGCTGATCTGCGTTTGTTTATCCTGGCTTAGCCGTGCAGCTGATAATTATAATGATTACAGAGTGCCAGGTCGTCTGGGCATTGAATAGAAAGATGTCCTCAGACTTGAATTTTTTTTAAACAGGAAAAATCCTTGCGCAGTCCTTCAGCTTGTTCACCATTGTAGATATTTTAAGCTAGCTTGGGCTATTCCGAGCCGTAGAATTGGCCCATTCCGAGCCTTGTAGGGCGAACCGCAGTGGCTACGGCTGCCAAGGAATTTTCTTGCTTAATTTGTTCGTCTAAGAACATCTTTCTATTGCTTTCAATTGTTTCATCCACCTCAAGTCGAAGATTTGCAAAAATTGTTCAAGACAGCCGTTCATTTACTTTTCTATTGCTGTTCTCCTCTTTTTCTTGGTCTCTCTGCTACAAATTGCACCATGCTTGAACGTGAGGAGCGTCGCTTTCATCGATTTATTTAGAGTGAAAGATGCAAAATGCACTGCTGCGAAGTTCTTGCCATTCGGCCACATACGGCTGTCTGTGAGAATTTTCAGCAAGTTGCAGTAGAAAACCACATTTTGAATCACTTGTTGCCTACATAGACATCATCAGGTCTCTTTTTGATACCTGAAGAACGCACGGTACGTCGAAGAGATTATTTTACAATTAATTTTGTGTCTGCAAGTTCATAATTATGATTTTCATCGTTGATAAACACGAACATGTAAAGTGAAAATGAGCATGTCTTTAGTTCTGCTTGTTTGACTACTCAACAACAGCAATTTGCATGTATTTACGCCGCTATGTTGTGTTGTCTGGCATGCCGTGCATGGTTGGCAACAAGGCAGGGGCGTAGCTAAAGGGGGCCACCAGGGCCATGGCCCCCCAAACGTTTAAGTAGTGTTGAAAAGTACATTTTTAATCTGAATTTTAAAATATATCCTTAACAATTCTCATTGCACATCGACATGTATTTTATTTGAAGTACTGCCAACTGATTTAGAGGTGCGACTTTCCTTATCTTTGTTAATGCAATTACATCCAGATTTGTCATCGAAGAAACATGTGCAACAAGTCAGATGATATGATTCAGCAAAAGTTTGTCTGAAGCAGTGTATAGATTCTGCACACGTATTATCAATATTTCAAATCATCACTTAAATAGCTCGGGTGCATTTTTGGTTGTACGCTTGTCGGTTGCAGTGTATATAGGCTAATATATATTTTTACCTAAAGACAATAAGTAATCAACCGTCTTTGAGTTTAGTAAAGTTTACAGTCTAAATCGAAAGGTATGCGTCTTTTTTCCATCAAATTTAGCAAAGGGACTAAGAACGTTACAAAGAACTGAATGTTTTATAATATCATTTACCTCATAAACGTGTAGACGCACATTTTTGTAATGTTCCTAAGTTATTCAGTTCTACCTGTAGCAGAGGCCAATCGGAAAATAATAAAAAACTATTTTGTAAAAATATGGAAGAGCTATAATCGAATTTTTATCGCAATTAATACATTGAAATATTGAGAGCGATTATGCACATTGGTTTATCGAAAGAGGCATTTCAATTTTCAGTTGACATTATATAATTCCTTGAACAAGATTCGGCTTTTTGATTATTTATTCATGTACAAACAAGGGTATAGAAACATTCATCTAATAATTTTGGATATACCATGTGAATGAGAAGCTAAATCATGAAATGAAAATTGTTTATTATCTAACAGGTATTTCAGATAAGCTTCAGATTCTAATATACAAAGTGTTAAAATGTATATTCCTTAAACGTCAATTAAAATCATAGGAAGTAGGTACTGTATAATGTAATCAAATACCAGTTTTAAGAATTGCAATTCATCAGAACCTTTTCCCCCCCAAACTGATTTTCTGGCTACGCCCCTGCAACAAGGGTGGACAATCTGCATCCGCGCGGATGCGGAAAATTGGTACTTTGCGGATACGGATGGAAAATGTTGAACTTTGCAGATCAGCAAATTCAACAAGACTTCATGGATAAGTTGAACTATCCACGCTATGCTTCCACACACTAAAAGCTCTACAAATCTATTTTGCGAACACGGTGCCGGGAGGCTTGAATAAAGTCTCAGCCACACTGAAAGCAAAGCAAGCACGAGTGTCCGGAACAAACGTATGTCCGCAAGCTATAAATCGCTCTGGTTTGCTTTGCTCGCAGTGTAGCAGTCTACAACTGCTGTAATGATGACTTTATATTTGCTGCAAAACGCTTTGCTCGGAAACGCTTGGAAAAGCTTGCAGTGTGGCTGAAACCTTAGACTTGAGTTTTACTAAATTTCCCTATCAGTGCGGTGCCTGCTGTGGACCATGTTGTGACACACGACAAATCCTTTCTAGGACTTCTAATCCATACATACTGTTTACAAATACTTTGAATAAGTCTACCAAAGATAATAAAAAAATTGCATAAAATAATAGTTGTCCGAGCTATCTACAAGTACATAGGCAAGAGTGACTTAATGAGAATATCGATATCAAGTGTGTTGCCCACCCCGTCGTGATGTAAACTCAGTGCGGCCTAATTTCACTCTGCTCAGGACATTACCTGTGGGTGTGACTGTATATAGCTTGTACATAAGCTTGTTAATATATAAAATAAATAGATAAATCCTGGCCTTTATACGAGTATTAATGACTCAAATTGCTTAAGTAGGCTCGTTCATGGACGGATAAAATCAAATCATCCGTTGAAAACCGGTCCATAAAGATAGTGGGTTAGGCTACATCCCTAGTAAACCCTATACATGACATCTATTCTAAGCTTACTATTCGTAGTTTTTCATGGGCTGAACTTAGGCAAAATTATCTGTTAGTTTGTTGACCGTTTCAGCATAAAGGATATGCCTATAGATGGAAAATCCACAAAAACACAATTTTCCTTTTAAGTTAATCTGAACGAGTTACAGAATAATTTCGAAGACTTTTACTATTGCGGATTCGGTGCGGATGCAGCGCGGATGCGGATAGAAAATGCAATATTGTTGCGGATGCGGATCTGAAAAATTAAGTTTTGTCCACCTTTGGTTGGCATTCTACAAACCTCAAATGACCCGTCGTATTCAAACCACAATTTTTTGATTCCAACATTTTCAGGCCCGAAGTGGTTGATTCTGTTCAAAGATATCAGGTCAAATCACGGCCCACTCTTTAATTGTGTGCATTGCAAGATATTATCACTTGCAGTAACTTCAAAGTAATTTAGCGTGAGTTTTCGCGAAAACCAAAGATTCAATATATATTTATATAGTATTCAATTTATATAGTAGATTACATATCCAAAAAGAATTTCAAGAAGTCGACAACTTCTTTGAAAGTCTCTTTAAAACCATCTACAAATCATCTGCTTCACAGTCTTTCACGCATTGCCGTCTGAATCACCGCACACTTCATCAATCCATTCGAAATTGTGACCTGTTCATCTTCCAGACTCTGACTTACGAAGATGATTTCTCTCTGCTACATTTATTTGTTCTTATTGACAATTTAATGGGAAGAGCCTTCAATACTCCTAAAACATTGTCAACGTCAACTTGTGTTAAAATTACATCTGTTTTTTAATTGTTTGAATCAATAGAGAATATTGCTATTCCAGATCCAATATTTTATGACGCGATCTTGTATAAGTTTTTTATATTTTAAAGCTTCAACACATGTTTGGGGCGTGTCGATCCACAGACGCAAAATTCCATTAGCGAACACAATTACCACAAACCCATTACTGCGAAACCATTACTGCGCTTGCCATTAGTCCGTATGCCATTAAAACTCATTTTCCATTAGAGAGGAACAAAACTTATTGATAATTACCTTTATGATTTCAAAACAATGCAATATCAGTGATTTCTGTTTGAGTAAATACAAAATATTTGGGTATATGAGACATTAAAAATGGAGTTAAAAAAAGTAAAGGAATTACGAAATGGAATAGCATAGATGAGGAAATCGAAGCACTGCGGAGATATCGAGTCATACTCATTTTGGCTACAAACGCTATAAATGAAATGAGTCCCAACACGATCTAATAGAGAAATAATGAGCTGTAGAACGCGATATGCCGATAAGGTGATCCGTCTTTATCCTCAAACAAATTTACAACACTTGAAAGTGAACCATAAATCGATGTTTTGAGTCAATCATTCGACTGTTAATAAGCCAGTATTCTGTGAAGGCTGAACGAGTATGTTCTACTGGTCTCGTGATACAATAGAACTTCCTGTGAGCGTAGAATGTCCTCGTATGCGAAGTGAATCTCATCATTTGATATCTATGTGTACTGGTTTCTATATGAGATCTGTATGAGATGAAAAGTGTGTTAAGGTAGTATTTAATGAATGTCCGATGAAATATGAAGATAGAAATGTCGAGAAATGGAAATATAATTCATATGCTAATTACGTGCCTTAAATCTCTCATCCTTCATAGATAAACGGTTGCTAATGCTGAAAGTGAAGATTCCTGGAATTTCCTCTGGGTAAGTGCTTCCATTTTTATGTAGTAGCTTTGACTACAGCGCAGAGTGTGCGCACAACTGCATGTAAAGCAGATACTAGTAACTGATTTAGTGGTTATTTAAATTATGATAGATTCCTACCAAATACAACGAAATTTCTAAATTTTTGACAAAAAATGAATGCGGAAAAGAAGTATCAGTGGAGAACCATTATTCTGTTTCAAATACTTCATACATTTCCAAGGGGAGTGTCACCCTGGATAGAGAGAGAGAGAGAGAGAGAGAGAGAGAGAGAGAGAGAGAGAGAGAGAGAGAGAGAGAGAGAGAGAGAGAGAGAGAGAGAGAGAGAGAGAGAGAGCGAGAAGAGAGAAGAGAGAGAGAGAGAGAGAGAGAGAGAGAGAGAGAGAGAGAGAGAGAGAGAGAGAGAGAGAGAGAGTCGAAGCAAAGGCCGGCACAAACGTATAATTAATACATCTTCTCAGATCATATTTCCTTTGTCAATCTGTTACAGGTGAGATACAGTTAGATACATAGGATCTACAACAGCATTATAGTTGTTTAAAATTATTAAGATCATCCTAATTGATCTTTATTGTAGTAGCTAGTGACCCTCATCTCGAGAGGAATCTATATTACGCGATTATGGCTATTTCTTAACTTGCGATTTTTTCTTCTTGTCGTATCAAATGTTTACATATATACATTTTTTTCTGCTGGCCTTTGCAAGATTTGATTAATAATCATTTGTGAAAACTTCATGATGTGATGCTGATCAAGTTGTGTGTAGTTCAATGTGTTGTCGACGGTCACGATAGTTGCATTAATTTAAAGTTCATAAATAATCACAATAATCATAATTTAAATTTATTGATGGGATGAATTTAATGTCAGGATCAGTTTACATGTGGGAAACGCAACAATTGAATGATGTCTGATTTATCTTTGTGACATATCTTTCAAGACATATCATTACCTATTCAGTATTTTGTCAGCCACTATGTGTGGGACCCCGCTCGTCTGGGTTTGAGTGCAGTATTATGTTTTATATCCCTTAATCGGTAGCTGAAGTAGTGGTCGATGTATTGTAAATCAAATGAAGAAATGTGGAATTACATGAAGTATTATAGACGGATGAAGAAACTGGCGATAACAAATTCAAGTGAAGAAATAGTATTTTCCATGTGTAGTCTTAGGTATAGTGTGTATAGTTTCATTGCTTTCGGTGTAGTAGTGTCATTGTAGTTCTATTGTTTACTTCCATTATCCACTTTCCACTTATCCACTCTTACCATTATCCATTTTGTGTAATGTCAGATATAGTTCACTTGTAATCGGTGAAGTAGCATCGTTGTATTTCCATATTTTACCTCCACTTTTCCAATTTTTATTCATCGGTTTCCTGTTGTTTTATAATATCCATTTTTAATTTCCTTAACCTATGGTGACAATAGTCCTATTCTATTTCCACTATCAGCATCTGTAGTCGGTACAGTATATTAGACGTCTGTTTTGAACGTGTATACGGCAGTGTTTGGAATCTATGGTATTAGTATATTAACAGCAAGAATGAGTATTATTGCAAGTCTTAAGATTTCCATTTTTACCAGATATTGGGCCAAAGCTGATCAATTTTAATTCGTTGCCACGAGAAAGCTCCATTGAGTTCTTTTAAGAACTGATTAATCCAATGGTTACAGTAGCATTGCCTTTGCACACTTGCGGATTGGAGAACGCCATCAGTCCTCATTAGGACTACTTCAATTAATAATTTAAATTAGTAAGCATTATATTCTATTATAAATGGCTACTGGGATGATTTTCATCATCGTATGAGAATTCATTCATATAGTGTGTAAATCATTTTTCAACATTCCGCTCATATTGTAATGATGGAGTCATCTGTTCTTGCTGACCGGGTATTTCTTATCGAAATAAAACCCTTTGAATTTTTGAATCTTTTGAATTTTGAGAGAGAGAGAGAGAGAGAGAGAGCAATGGCGCAATGATGAATGAAAGATTTGACGAGACGGGATAACTTTGGAGAAGCGATCTCTTATTGACCCGAATACCCAATTTTATCAGGAACCGACAACAACAGATATGGAACAGGAACGCCAGCCGTCATCGACGAATAAAACAATTATATTCTCTCTTTAAATCAAATGATGATATAGGCATACCAACATGCGTGCCAATAACGAATTCGTCAAGAATACTTTGACAAGAAGCCTGAATATGCGAGAATAGTGCCTCTACCCGCTCAACCAGAACAACTTATCATTATAAAGATGAATAGGGTTATTTTTCACATAATTCCAATATTTTACTGAAATTTCCACTCGCAAGAACTTGGAAATAATCTGGCCTATCAAATGTAATCAAAAAGTGTTAGAAAATGGTGGGAGGAAGACTCTAACCAAGAACTCACAAGCTATTTTTAAAATAAAGCATTCTTTCTGGCAATTTCTGGACATTCTGCGAGTTTGCAGTTTCATCATTAGAACCGAATTGACCTCATCTTGATCGCAGTTTTCCCGTTATGGAGTAGAAAGCCATTGACCCTAAAATTTTCTGAGAATTGAAGAAAAAGAGCAACAAAATGAAATGAATGAAACTTCACATACAAATGTGACTTCCTCAATGTCCCTTGAGAGAGTATGACTTTGTATTTTGCAGTAACAGTCCGTGTTTGACCAACATTGAGTTTTCTAATCACTTTCTGGACCAAACTTTTATAAAATGTAAAGAGGTGTTCGTTTGATCAAAGCAGCATTATATAGTTTTGTATTAAATCAAAGAAATATGCCTTGCTGCTGTTCTACTTAAAATTTTATTTTCTCTTCTCTTAAGCTTTCGCCACTACCAGTCTTGTCAAAAGTGCAAGTGGTTGGACTTATTAACATGGCAAAATACAAAAATGTTTAAAAGTCAAAGAGATGGATAGAAAAGTCTAGGAAGGTACATAGTATCAATTAATTAAATTGTCCAGTGCACGGCTCTCTTCGTGGAAATTAATGGTCGGTTTTCTTTGTTGAATTATTATACTTTCAAGAAATTGGAGATTGATGGGATCTTTGTGATGTCCGATCACTCTTACGTTTGTTCTCCAGTTCTCCAGCACTGGACAATTTAATTAATTGATACTTTCCTAGACTTTTCTATCCATCTCTTTGACTTTTAAACATTTTTGTATTTTGCCATGTTAATATGTCCAACCACTTACACTTTTGACAAGGTCGGTAGTGGCGAAAGCTTAAGAGAAGAGAAAATAAAATTTTAAGTAAAACAGCAACAAGGCATATTTCTTTGATTTAATAAAAATCAAGTCTTTATATTTTGAAAGTCAGAAATTCATTGAACAATTTTCTAACGTTTTAATTTCAACTCAGTAATTACAATGGAGTTTCTGAAATACCGGTAGACAATCGAGAAATAAATGAACAGCACGCAATTTCGGTTGATGAATTGAAAATTTGAATTCTAAAAATTTACTCAAAAGAAGACAAACTGGAACACCCACGCAGATGCTCCTTAGCATGTTTTTGTAATTATTTTAGTTTGCGGGCAGATGTGATTGTTATTCACTTGGAGAATTAGGCAAGATCATTGCAATTCATTCGAATTGTCATGCGAAGGCTGATAATTGCTACTTTTCTTGTTTGAGTAAGAGATTTGATGCAAAGTCATGGAAGTACTGCGCCAATCTGACAAATAGGCTACATGGATAAACTTATTCACACTAAGCTCAGCAAGGCGAATTGAGATCCCAAAAATTGGAACCAGTTTCGGAATCGTCGATGCGGACAAAGCCGGTCAATCTCTCGACCGGTTGGTTGACCAGTTCACCGGTTTCTGACCGGCAGACAATCCTGCGATGCAACAGAAACTCACAGCTTTTATTACATGTCGGTCCTAGCATGCATAAATGATATTTTATTCAATAAGAAATAACTTTCAATAATGGCAGCATGTTTTTTACTTCATTTTGCAGTAAATAGATGTATTCGACAAACGTACATCACACATTATACCAGAAGCCATCGGTCGGTTAAGCAGTTGAATAAGGAAAGAATAAAATATCTATCATCTTCGACCGTGAAAAAGCGGTGAAGATTTCGTGACTGCACTCGAACAGGAAGTGTCTCTATATTCAAGAAAGGAAAGAGTTAGAAAAAACGCGGTCATGTTTTACGACCAACTGTATAATTCTGTGAAAGTTTCATTTTCGGTATCGTTAACCTGCAGAAACTCGTTCTGGCTGCAGCACTACTATTGTGTACAGTCTTTGATATCTAATAATTATGTCCGTTGTCCGATCTCAAGGTTGGAGATGATACAATTTCTACAGCTCTGTTGCTACCGTTGAGGTCATATTTTCCAGCATGTTGACTACCGAATTATGTTAAAGTTTTCCGTCCACAACTCTTGCGTCTGTGAGTGAATGCCCGCAAATATCAATTCTTCTATTGCTCATCAGACGCTAGAAGATCTATGTTTATTTTTAATCTTTTACCAGACGCTGTAACAAAGTGACTGATAACTTCATTTGAAATATTTTCTTTTCATTGATAATAAAGTATAGATCAACATGAAAAGTATAACAAGCTGTCGTCAAAATTGAAATTTGCTGATAACCATTGGCAGTAGAGATCTTGAAACGATCGAAACCCTTAATAAAGCTCTTCTTGCGCAATAGGCGATAGATGCATAGCAAATTTAATTTTGCTAATTTAATGCGTCGTTTGCGTTCTATAGTGGACAAGTTAATTGAAATAAAACAATTTCACGTGTATGCACTGAAATTGGATTGCTCTCATTTAGCATTCCATTTTCTTCGTACTTCTGTTATCTAAAATCATCGATAGCCTCGCACTTTGAAGAGGAGAGAAGATAAAGTAACAGGAATGCCATTCTATCATATATTGATTTTAGATAGTAGATGAAGACGAGTGTGAAGATTTGACTGAATAATGTTCGCAGCAGGGATGTGAATCCTTGATTCACAGATGTTTACAGGTGTTCAGTTATAAAGAAAAGACGCATAATCCTGTTTTTTCATCTTCATGGGCAGTAGAATGTATTGATGTGCTAATGTTTGCTAAAGCACATGCTCTCCACTTCAATTGTCCTTGTTGAAGCCGGTGGCAACGCAGATTTATGTGAGCCTCATTCTGTAGCCCTGGTCCTCTCCCTGGCAAGTAGGATGAAAGTACTATTTCCTACCGATGTGAAGCGTTGCTCCCACAGAATTAGATTGTTTAACCGTATCACTTTGCTGGAAGTGCAAACTGATTCAAAACGATGGCACATGCAGGAACTTACTAAGTGGACAAAAAGAAATTACAGAGATAGGAAAGCAGTCGTGCGCCTCTTGCGGATTGCTGTGAATTCCTTAAAAATGTTCCGATCGCCACGATTCCTTCAGATTCGAAGAATTCAGATAATTGTGCAAAAGTTTTCTCGATAATGTTGGTGTTTCCGATCATTATTAAAAAAGTTAGCAGGCGCACGAAAAAACGTTCATAAACTTCTCTGTCGACCTTGACATCGTCTGTGTCTCTTTGCTGTGTGATCCGGCTGATAACAGTCACTGAAACTTTGCACAATTTGGCTGTTTAATGCTGAACTGTCTGCTCATTGTTCGATTGCTATGCTATTATGTCAGCAGATTGTGCCATTTCATTAGCGTTAGGCCTCAGCCACACTGAAAGCAAAGCAAACACAAGCGTCCCGAGCGTCTCGAGTAAACGTATGTCCGTAAGCTATTAATCCACAGAATTAGATTGTTTAATCGTATCACCTTGCTAGAAGTGCAAACTGATTCAAACAGATGGCACATGCAGGAACTTAATAAGTGGGCAAAAAGACATTTCTAATACCTTACAGAGATAGGAAAAATAGTCGTGCTTCGCTTGCGGATTGCTCTGAATTCCTTCAAAATGCTCCGATCGCCACGATTCCTTCAGATTCGAAGAATTCAGATCATTGCGCAAAAGTTTTCTCAATAATGTTGGTGTTTCCGATCATTTTAAAAAAAGTTAGCAGGAGCATGGAAAAACGTTCACAAACTTCTCTGTCGAGCTTGACATCGACTGTGTCTCTTTGCTGTGTGATCCGGTTGATAACAGTCACTAATACTTCGCACAATATGGCGTGTTAGATGTTGAACTGGCTGCTCATTGTTCGATTGCTATGGTATTTAGTCAGCAGATTATGCCATTTCAATAACGTTACATGTTCCAATGCTTCCCTTCTAGTCAAACGGAAGAAGAGACGACCTGTCTAATTCTGGGTTGTTCCATTAAGTCGAAAATGATCGCAGTGTGTTATGGCATGGAGAAATGTACTATCCTTTGTTTCTAAACAGTTCGACAGTGGCTTTAGATATGCCCCCTGCCATTGTAGCCTCCTTAATTCCATTCTATGAAGTATCTTCTAACTTGATTTCTTGTTTATCAAGCATTTCAGTTTCGAATTTTGTTTATTATCAGATGATAATTCAAGTATTGAAGGATATGCATGCATCAATGATGTTATGAACTTTGTTTATATTTCACTCACTGTTTACATACAGGCGCAAATAATCAGGTGTGAAATAATTGACTTTAATCCTTCAACGTTCAGAAAGTTGAACAAAGTCCTGTTGAGAAAATCCATTAGTATCACTGGAGGTCCCGAAATCAGACCAGGATATTTTCAATTCAGTTACGGGGCGGGTGGGTCGCAAAATCTTTTAGCAGAGATATTTAAAATGGATGTATTTTTCATTTTCACATCATTTTTGTAATACAACTCTTTACGCGAACATTTGACTTTAGTCGTTCGATATTTTTCTGCTGCATTACTTGGCGCCTCCGTTTTTCTTTGGGATTGCTATTTTGATTGTTGGCAGCAGCAATGACATTCAAAGTAAAATATTAAAATATAAAGTAATTAGGATACAAAACATGAGACATAATTGATACCGGATGTTTCTTCTTGTGACTTGCCTTAATTCATTTTGATTTTGATTTGCAGTTTTTTCATTTAAATTGATCATTCTTTGACGGATTAGAAAAGGGGTTCCCAGTACCTGGTACGAGTTCACGTCAAGAGAATTGACCAACGAGAATAGCTTATTAACAGGCCCTTCTGCAACAGATTTGTAAGAATTTCGCAAACCAACTTAAAAATGCTAAGGGACTATGATAAGGAATATAAAGCAGAAAATTTTTGAAAAAATGACTAAAAGAGAAGCGACATTAGAAACTTGTAAAACAATTGTCATTATGCATAGTTATTATGCAAAACCCGAGTCCTCATGAATATACACAAGATTATCTTATCTAAAAATATTTTAAGGAATTTCATTAAAGTATTAGAGGTGTACTGCATAATTCTGGATCAACATTTTCAATTTTTCAAATCATTTCTCCTATCCTTCTGTAATGCTCCAAAATTTTGATATAACGCATCAAACTTGACGATCATACTCTCTGGTGGTAAACGAAAGAAACGACGTTCTCTGTTCTTGATTTGAAAATAGTCATTTGAAATGAAGAGGATTGAAATATCCATTTCCTAGGGAATATACATGTATAAAACTGCATCATCGCTCTCTCCGATAAAATGTGAATGCTAAAGGATAAATTTCAAAGTAGCTAACCGATATCAAGTGGGCATTTCAACGCCGTGAAAGTACATCGCTACAGATGCGCATTAAATTGACATCACAGCTGTTATTACGCAATCAATCAATTTCTCTGTTATGTAAAACGGCAAACTCTTTGTTGACCGAGGAATCATGGGAAATCATTCATCATCAAGGAAAAAGTCAATGTGCTAATCTGGCATTTCTTTCAAGTAAAAGTGAAATGATTTCGAGAGTAACATTAACATGAAACCCACTCTCCAACAGAGGCCCACTGTCTGATAAGCGCCCATCTACACCAGGCTTGCCGTGGATACGGGTGTCCATGGATGGATATCGAAATTTATGTATCCATGGATATGGTGGAGATTCTTTTGAATGAATATTTCCACGAATGGTACTGGTGTTCTTGATCAAAATCCTAACAGAAAACCATTGGCGCAGTCAGGATGTTTTTAGTTTAGGGCCCGACTACAAATTATGAAAGAACTGATGTGAAAACCAATTGTAGTATCGAAAATGTTTTAATATTGAAGCTAAATGTGATCATAGCAATCCCAAAGCTATAATTGAATTAGATTATATAACAATAATAATGGTTACCAAACCTTTATCTAGTCAGTCTACCTGTTTGATGATTGGATAAGTTTTCAAGCAGATTTCCGGTGAAAATTATTCCCATTTCAATGATGAATTTCGTCGGAGGATGCGATAGATAAATTGAATTGAAGTATAAAACTCTCCGATGAGCCTACTTCACTTCATACTGGCCAACAGTCACGACACGAAGCAGTTGAAACAATGAATCTGCATTTGACTGGAACAGCAGGAGGTCGAGAATAACGCATAACAAGAATGAGAAGCGAAGGATGTAATAAAAAATCTTCAAGCAAGATAACTCAAAAACGTTGATTGGGGGACTGAAACTCTTGGTTGCGCCCCTGCAGAAGACCGGATTGAATATATATATAAGCAAGTTTAGTCGCCATTTATAAGGGTTTGAACTATGCTACCAGGTACATAAATCTTATGAATGCCTGGTGATTTTCCATGGTATAATATAGAAATCTGAAGCTGCGAAGCAGCTGAAGATTTCTATTTTTGCATGATATAATCGTTAAATGTTAAAATAGAATGACAAATATCACAAACTCAATCAAGTGCTTCATTTCAGAATTCATGTTGAGAGATTCAAATTACCGTAAGTTGCTAGTTAAAGATGTCTATGAACAATGTAACTTCGATCTCTTTTTCAGAGAGATCTAACTTGATTATATAATGAATGAAGTTGTCTATGTCAGTCAATAAATCCTTATAAATCTTTATAGCGTTTCATTGACTTCCATAGACAACTTCATTCTTATTTTGAATCTACTTTGGAAAATAAAGCCTATAATTTGAAGCTTTCTTATAACCATAGAAGTAGATAATAGTACACTAGAATGGAAGTTTGATATCTTGCCTATGTACAATGATGGCACATGGAAAAATCTATGGTTTGTAGATCAGATTCGATCTAAAACATTATATCATAGTCAAACTATTTGCCAAGTTGGTTGTGGAAGTTGTTGACATCAAATTGCAGGATTTTCGTGGAGAGAATTTTAAGTGAGATGGTGGCATTGTTTTATGTGAAATAGCCTACTATTCCATGGATTAATATGCTGTGTCTATTTGTACGAGTCAATGACAACTATTTTCAAATTTTTCAACACTGGAATACGAATTGAAATTTGGTTCACAGAGTCAATCGAAAGTAGTCGGTGTACTGGTTGTAAGAACATTTCAAGAATTGATTATTCTTGAAATCAACATTTCTTGATTGATTATCGGAGCGATATTTCAAAATGATGACCATACAGAACCTTTTAAAGGATTTCCTTCTGTGTCATCCTGTCGCCGCACTATTTTGTAAATTCATTATTGCTTTTGTGTACATGATCTTTGGACAAGGGGCAACAATCCAGATCACAAATTGACTTGATAATTGAAAATGCCAACCAGAAAACAAGAAAGCCAGTCCGGAAATTTTGCTTTTTGCCCCAACTGAGTTCCCCCGGAGTGTGCCATAATTTTCATGCAATTTCCATTCTAGGACTTTCTATGGTACTGTTAATTTCTATGCTTATAACAGACATTGTATTTCACTCTCGATGGCTTTGGAAGTCATAGAAATGATTGAAATGAGTTTGAAATGCATTATTGCCCGCCAATTTCACATAGAATTCTCACCGTACCAGATAGCCATGACCCGTCGTCCGTCACTCCAACTTGAGATTCCATTAATGAATGAATTGGTAAACTGATATTTCAAATCATTTTTAGATAGAAATCGGAATTTCAAATCTATTCACATTTGCAAACATTCATAGACTTTCAAACTTTTCATGAATCAAAATCTATTGAGAGAGCAAACTTTCATAGACTTCAATAAAAGTCAATCAAAGATTTCTTCATCTCTCTACTATCTGTGACTAATTGCAATATTCATAGACTATTCAAGAGTTACATACAATAGCATTATATATCATGGATTTTGCGGACAGAAATATCAGACAGTCTCGGCTGCTAACACAGCCTCACCTATGTCTGATATTACTGCCCTAAAAATCCATGATGTAATGCTACATTAATGCTTTGACATCCTCAGGTAGTAAAAAAATGTTCAAACTCTATGATTTGCAGTTGAGTTGGAGAAGAAGGTGAAACATATTATTCCTTTACAACTTCCATTTGGACAGTCGTGTATGAGGCTAAAGCAGCAGTCATTTTAATGCCTCAGAAAACTATGACAGGGAGTCGTTTGTGACCATCAGAAAGGGATTCGGGATTACAAACCCTATTCCCTCTACCGACAAGTCAATTCTGAGCTTTTAAAAGCAAACAAAAGGAACCGACGTGACTGTGATCAATGGCTGTCCATTATAGAAGATTTATTGGTTTAAAAGTTGAAACTTAAATGCAGCAATTGCACAGAAAATTGAATAAATTGGTCTGTTTTGTCTTTTAATGAATTATCTTATCCATTTCATTTATCATTAATTGAACATATGATGCACCAAATATTATTCATTCATTTAATTGCTTTCTGCTAAGGTAATTCTATCCTCATGAATCATTTCATCAATTTTATGGTCTAAAAGTAATTAGTTCTATTTTTATCTCATTTTTATTGTATTATTAAGCTTATCGGAGCATATTGAAATTAGCTTAGAATAATTATGAGAGGCACACAATGGCGGTAATACGCGATGTAAACTGACGAAAGTCGATGTTGACAATGCAAATATTAATGCGCCCATCTTCGTGATTAGGTCATTCATATTCTGTCCATTTCCAACTGAAGTTTAAACAGGTTAAGTGTGTGTCGCAAAATTGGTTCTTCTTCATTGATGAGAAATATAATTGTATTTCTGTTCTTAAGTGTTTGGAAAGAAATAGCCTTGATAAACTGATAACATCTCCGATGATTAGATCTCCTTAAATGAAGAGAAGTGCTGAAGGAGGAAGAGATAGATAAGAAGAGAGAGAGAGAGTTAGGAAGAGAGAGAGAGAGAGAGAGAGAGAGAGTATGTAGAGAATGCAAGGAGATTCCCTGCAGTTGTCACTTACACCTGCCCAACTTCAAGAACGATTAGGAAAAACGAGTTTTCGATGACCTGTTTCGTTGGCATAACTTTATGAACTCCATAAATTACAGAAGAGAGAGAGAGAGAGAAATGCTAAGGTGTCTGAAACAATTGAAATGAAAATACAGTCAAAAAAACTATAGATCTGCATGCTGATTCGAAGCAAGAGTAGCCCACATAATTCAATAATCTAGTGATCAGAAAAGCAACAAACATCTGAGCTTTCCTCTTCTTCAATTGCATGACAAATTTGTACTGCAATCATCCATGTTTTCATCATTATGTGTGTGCTCCATAAAAATTGCTTTATTTTGTTATTTCAGGGATTCATTTTATCGACCTCATCGACGCCAGTCAGAAAGGTGCAGCGTGATTTTGTATTGGTCATTGCAAATTTATTCATGAAGAGTGGTTTACCGACGGATCAACGAAACATCATCCTTCCTCACACACATACGAGTAGTCCATTGCCAGAGCGTGTTTCTGCAGTGAACAAGGCCGAAAATTAGACATTCACAGAATGATGCTATACCTACTACGAATATGCGCGTCTGCTGAGTCCTATCTGGTTTCTCTTCTTGTCAGATAGAATCAAAGAAAAACTCCAATGGGAAGCAGATTGAAACCTTTGGTAAAAATGAAATTTGCTATGTTTTCTCTGATTAAGACTTGACGTATCCGTGGCGAACTCCTCGCTGAATGCATTTTTCGATGCGTTTCTTGTCAACTGCATTCACAAATTCCCATCAACTGGTTACGGCGTACATTATCCTATTTGACACCATCGTTGTGTAAATTTGATGCAGCAGTTTTTTTTACTAGCACCTCGAATTCTTAATATATTCATGACATTCAAACTTTCATTGCACTCCTTAAGTAATTTGCTGAAGTGGACGTTCACGCAAAGCTTTTGCATAAAAGTGACTCCAGGAATCGTAATTTTGCTCGTTCTTCTTACATTTGGCAGCTGTGGAGGTTGTATGCATGATCTAAGTCTTTGGAAGATAATTTCCTGCGATTTCTTTTCGTTAAAATAGAGATCTTTATTGATCGCCCACTGTTTGAAGTTCTGTAGCTCTTGTGAGCACGTTTTAATACAGCGCTCCCTTTCATGGTCGGTTTCAAGTCAGCCACAATTATTCAGAAAGCACTTGGTCCGATCACTGAACCTTGAACTACACCGGCACTGATGTTAGATACTTCTGAGGATTGTTCATTCATAAGGTGTTGCTTATTTGCGATTTTCAAAGAAGTTAACTATCCAGTTGTATATTTCATCAGGCAAATTCATATTACTGAGGCTTTGGAAGAGGGCTGAACGTTTTGCTGTGTCAAATGCTTTGGAGCAGTCGTTACTGAAGTTAAACACACTCAGATTTGGCTAATTTCGGTAAACACAAGCATTTTGAGCAATTTAATCCACATTTAACTCCACCGTCGTGCGTTGCCGATCAGAAACATGACAGGTAACACATCAACTGCATAAGAAATGACCTGAAGACATTCCATGTCATTAATTATGGCTCTAGACTTAGTATTTTTAACTTAATAGGCGAATGTATAGAAAATTTCACTTCAACAATAAAACTATAATCTGCGTCCAATTGGATTAATATGTGTTATTCTTTGATCCTGTTTGACAAGAAGAGGAACCCGGTAGAACTCGGCAGAATCTGTGAAGGTCTCATTTTCGGCCCCGTTCCCTGCAGAGACTCGTTAACACTGCATCAAATGGCCATCCAATGCTGCCGAATTGATGACCAAGTATTTTTCCCGTGAGATCTGCATAGCATTATCCAGGCGCTTCGTCCTTGTTGTGAGCAGTGAGCCTCATTTGTTCATTTTGAAACACGATAGTGTTTTGCGGTATACAACTTGAAAAGAAAATCACGATTGAAGTTTCATTATTTGAAAAGCACGAGAACACCATTAGACCATTACTGCTGCGTCCGAGGTATTAGCGACCTTGATTTCTATTCATCTATTATGATGTCTACAATTCTCAATTCTTCCATTTGAAAGCAAGTCTCAGGACGTTGCTTGTCGATTGATAGATCGCTCTTGACTCTTTGCCAATGATGATATTTTTGATTCGAGCAAGCGTCGAAATGTAATAACTGCATTATCTCAGACGTACATGTCAAAGTACAAACAAGAGTTTCTACTTATCTTAAAAGCAATCAAGATCCAAAGCGCAAACTGAAGCGTTTAATTACAAGCGTTAACTCTTTCCAATCCATTTTGGCATCAGCGTCATGAGTCTGTTTGAAAGGACAGGTAGCACTCGAAATTTGAAATCACTTTCATCTCTAAGTTCGACATTATACCTTGACTCTTCTTCTAAGTGAGAACTACCAGGATGCCCACTATTTTCCTGTTCTTTTTCCCACTCTGATTCTCTTGTCCTAAAATCGTTCAATGGAAGGAAGTTTCAAAGTCCTTCAAACTTTCCTATTCAACTTCCATTTCAAATTCAAGTCGAGTGTCTAGTGGCGATTCTTCATCCACATTATCGGGAAGAAATGTATTGAAGAAATTAAGTGACAATTTAAGTGAATTGGAATACGGCGACCTAATCGTATTTCGTAATGCAATTTGACAATGATATTATTCAAATGCGAGCACATGAAATGAGTTTGTTGGCTATCATAGAATTCAGAATGCTTCAGAACATCATCAACATTATAGCAATGTTAATGCGATGTATATACGACATTGAAGATGTAGAACCAGCGAAGCGAGTTGAAGACTTTCTGGGTATTGTTAATTTCTATGAATATAGACGAATATTAACATTGCTATTGTTGAATATAGACATCGGGATTAGCCATAGAAATGATATTTAAAATAAATCATATCAATGAATTAAGCCACAGATTTACAGAGATATGTCTATTTAAATCCATTTAATAAAAGAAATAACAATGATCGACAGGGATTTACAAAGTAGTATAAAAAGGCAAGTAAATGAGAAACGTCTTAGAAAAGGGAAAAGAAAGTTAGTGGGAACATGTAGCCTCAATCTCCGACCGACCGATTGACGTCTCAAGGCGCTTGACAATGCTTTGTGCATTACTTCTGACAAGGGCCATTGATATCCGACCGCAAACTGACATAACCGTGTCAGATAAATTGGCTCCCATTTGAATAGCTAAGCGGCGAGAAAAATCGCGCAACAAAACTCGTCACTTCGTCACCCAAACCGCCATATGCTGTTATCACAAAAGGTAGGCACATCCACCCAAGCTCGCGACATTTCGCCCCATTTTGTCCGTATTTGTTCCGTATCATTTGATCCGGATTGTCCGTATCATATTGGGTACCGTACATTATGAGATATGTATCCAAGATATCCATGAAATGAATATCTTTGGCATAGAAGTATTGCTTATCGGCGATATTTAGTTGAAGGTGGTGTCAAAAAGGTAATGTTGAATATCTAATGTTAAACGATTTCATTTCATTCAATGCTAAAATCTATGTCAACAAATTAACATAGAAAATGTTAAATTTTCAGTTACATTGACTGGATACAGACATATTCAACAATATGTTATTGAGGTTTGCATTTCTTCTCATGTTAAAACAATGTAGCATTATATCATGGATTTTTAGGGCAGTAATATCAGACATAGACGAGGCTGCGTTAGCAACCGAGACTTCTGATATTTCTGCCCGCAAAATCCATGATATAATGCTATTGTATGTAACTCTTGAGAAGTCTATGAATATTGCATTTATTGATCACTGCTAGTAACAGATATTGGAGAGATGAAGATATCTTTGATTGACTTTTATTGAAGTCTATGAAAGTTTGTTCTCTCAATAGATTTTGATTCATGAAAAGTTTGAAAGTCTATGAATGTTTGCAAATGTGAATAGATTTGAAATTTAGATTTCTATCTAAAAATGATTTGAAATATCTGGAGTGACGGACGACGGTTCATGGCTATCTGGTACGGTGAGAATTCTATGTGAAATTGGCGGGCGTATAATACATTTCAAACTCATTTCAATCATTTCTATGACTTCCAAAGCCATCGAGAGTGAAATACAATATTACATTGTTCAGACTATCTATGGTACTATTTGCTAATAAGCGGTCAACAATGATGAAAAAAGCGGTCATGAAACGCCAAGATATATGAAGCACACATAATCTAGATATACAGTCAATTTAGGTTAATTCGATATTCATTGGACTAGATGAGAATATCGAATTATCCGAGATATCGAATTATCCGATTCTACTGAAATTTGAAGTGTAATTATGGGAATCCTATTTTTGCTAAAGTTATTTTGAATTATTTTCATAAAATGACTAGATAGACCCCGTATAAACTTGCATTCATCCATAAATGTACATACATGGTACATGTACATGTACTTGTAAAATGATATGGGTTTTTACTTTTACATTTATAGGAACTTTTATTATTACCCCACACTGCTTTGTTTAGTGTACAATGTACATGTATACAAGTATGCCGTGCATATAAATTTGCATTGTTGCTTCTGATAGATGAATCTTGCCTGAGGATCCCATAGCTAAAATTATTCAAGTAGGAAAACGGAAAAATAGTTAACAAGTACAATGTATTACTTACTGTACATTTTATTTTGAAGAAACTGTAAAACAATCAAAAATTGTCTTCTGACGAAGAGCAGGAAGTTTGTCTTTCTCAATAGAAAATTTCTTTTTTTGCAAGGGCGTCGTAGAATCAGAAAATCCAGCAGTATCAAAGTAACTGTTCAGCATATCAATGGCACGAATAGCATCAAATGCAATCATAGAAATCAAAAGCCACCCTCTCTCTCTCTCTCTCCTTAAGCTCAACTATAAGCCTATCGATTGCTATGATTAATCAATCGCAACTGTCACGTGGTCGCAAAAGCGACCGACGTAAAATTGTCATCGATATTTTTGATATTACAAAAGACGCTTTCCCAGTGAGAGCCTTTCATGTTTTAAATTGAATGACCTTTTGACTGCAGTGAATTTCAGTGAAAGAAATCTCACTCAGTTTATCGAATTAATGATGTGCATTTCTCTTATGGTGCAAAATTTCTTATCGATTTAACCGAAATATCGAATTAACTGATATCGAATAAACCATGGAAATAAACTGTTTATCTGAAGTTCGCTAGAATGGAAATTGACTCAAGGTCGCGGCACATCCGAGGGAACTAAGTTGGGGCATAAGCAACCAATTAAAACCTTCGATTTACTCATGTGACTGATTCTAACCCAATGATACAGACGTTGGCAGGTGCATCTAAGTGAAAATGCGTGCGATTTATGTGCCGTTATTGTGCATTGCATGAAGCTTAATTTCCATTCTAGAGGTTTTATTGTTGTCAATTTCTATGGAATAAACCGAACAAAAACTACCTTAGTGCTATGCAAAAAGGGTGGGGACTTGGCTAATCTATCGAATTAACCGAAAAATCGAATTATAAGATATCGAATTATCCGGTACTGACTGTATTGTCTTAATTGACGCAGAATAAAATGAAATGAAATATGGTGCTTCATATATCTAGGCGTCCATGATACATCCATGATACATCACACTGGGCATAGTTCTGTATAGTACCATAGATAACCTGAACAATGTAGTTATATATGCCTATTTAGAGGTCAGCAATGATCCAACTGTCGGTCGCTTACGCGACCTCCAGTTGGATCATTGCTGACCTTTAAATAGACATATGAATATAACATTATAGCAACGTCTGTGTGATGTCTATGCGATTTTGAAAATGCAGATAGAGCGAGCAGAATAGTTCACTGAAATCTGAAAGAAACATTAGAAGATATTTGAATTTATGAATAAACTTCATTACGTCACTCGATCTCTACATGAATGTGTTAATTTGTTTAGGAATGTTGCTTGCATAATAATTGACGTCAGTACTAATGAATACCAATGATGCTTCAAACGCGTGGTTGAGAAACATTCTGAAGTATTAATTTAATTCAAATATATGATAATATAAGTGATTGCAAACGTGGTTGAAGCCCATTCAAAACGTCATTTGACAAATTCTTTGGTTACGTTACCTAATCAAAATTCATGCAATCTTATCCACGTGATTTTCATCGATGCGATCCTAAAACGTACTTTCTACTATAAATAGACATTAGGGTTCAAATAAAGGCATGGCTTGCCTTTCGTTTGTCATTGAATTAATGCCTTTGCTATTGTTCATATTCATTGGAAGACCGAACAGTATCATTTTGTATTGTTCTTGGACTGCGGTCAATTTCAAAGAACTGCATCAGAATGCTTTGTTTAATTTACTTTCCCATCTTCCAAGTAAATGGAAATTAGCTTTCAGGCCCCAAGAACATCAGACTCAGTACCGGACCGGCCACTTGGCTCCCAAGATCACTTATAAACCTTCTCAAGTCAATATTTAGTCAGCTAAAATAATGTACAGCCTAAATAATTCACATTCCTCGACTGATGACTGTGTAGGTTAAATTCTCTCATTAAATAGGAAACCTCCGATAAGTTTCTCAAACTCTTTGTTAATTTCTAAATGATTTCAATACTGCAAAGCTTTCACATCAGTATTCAAATTCTCCAAATCTAATTACTATCATCGCTTCATATTGAATGTGATGCATTAAGAACAATCGAACACCTGAATCGGCAGCGAAGTTTGATAATTGTTCACTCGTTTGCATCGTGATGATACATTCAACTACTCCAATTTCAATATTAAAAACACTTAGAATACCAACTTCGTCTCCACTTGGTTGCAGTTCAGTTATGCATTTCATCAAAGCTCTCTCACAGAAATTATTAGATATACCAACAGCAACAATGACTTGGGTGAACATTGGAACCGTTTCATTCCACTCAAAAAGTCTCGCTGTATTGATATGCGCAAAATCAAGTAATCTTCGCGTGTGGTGGGTGGATGATTGTCCCCAACAGATTCGAGGAATTAATCCCCTTGATTTACACAGGATCTCTCTGTTTCGATGAAATAATTTTCCCAATAGCCGCTATTTCATCCTCGTATTTAAAACTTAATCAATTTAATTCGATAGGAAATGTGAATGAGCGCATCAAATGCACATGTACATACAATCTGATGTGAACAGGAATTGCGTGTCAGAGATTCATTTGAAATGCAAAATATCTAGCAGAGAATGGGAAAATATTCGCCCTATTCAAATCTAAATGAAAAATGTTCATACATCATTCATTATAATGAAACTATCGATGTCATGAATTACTTGGATTATTTATCTCATTTTCCAGATATGTTCCAGCAAGAGTCATGATTTGGCTATCCGGCTCATCAGACGCAGGCAGATTCGAACCAGCGATGTTGGAGGAAGAGAACATGGAGGCACGCCCTTTAACCACAACACCAGCGGCCATCCGTTGACAGCGTAGAGTAGCAAGACACTGCTTTATTGTTCTCTTATGATTCGGTTTCTCTTTTCGCTATATTGCCCGTGAGTGTTGAGACCAATCGGGAATGGGGCGTAATTCCACTATTGCTCCAAAGATATTTTAAATTCGTCATTAAAGCGAAGAAAGCGTGTGTGAGAGCGAGAAAAGTTGTGATAATTTGTGAATCAAAGATGAAGATTTTCTACTGAAGGCCAATATTTTCCTCTGGCAATAATTGCTCATTAATTGATATAAATGATGTCACGGAACCTCTAAACTTCACAAATTACTACGCTCCGGAATTATCAAAGCAATTACTAGGCGGCAGGCTTCTCTACTTCCACATGGCACAAGCGCTAGCATTTTTATAATAAGTTAAGAGCTTCAAGTAACTTGACAACCATGGAACGTTGGCATCAGACTATTGACGCTGTAATTCCGCCATGAGTTTGAGGAACTGCTTATGAATGCTTCTTTGTAAAGCGCACATATTCCTGGCATCCAGAAAAGCAAATCATTAAGTCATTTGTCCAGCTGCCTTTCTCGATAATGTGCATGCGCTAAATATTGCAGTTTTCAGTTTTCAGAGGCGGCTCCTGACTTTTGCCTCAGGTGAGGAAACAAAATACTTTTTCTTTTATTTCAATGTTGAACACTTCGACACTGTTTAAGGGAGACTGTGGTAGAGGACTGAAACGGCTATGGGCCAAGGTTGGAACAATTAATTACACAATTTTTTAAATTATAATTAAAATAACAGTTGAACTTTTACAATTAAAATTATTTGATTGTAGTTGGAAAGAGCCAATATAGAATGATGGTGATTTTATTTTCTTTTTCTTATTTCTTGCAATTAATTTCAGTTGACATCCGTTAACAATCTTATATGGTCTAGTATAAAATTTAAAATTCACACCGACGTCTATGTCATAACAACATAATATTGAATACAAAAGGGGGAAGGGTTATGGAACAGGTAGTATTGGGTTACATAGTACCAATAGCATCTTAATGATGACCTGACTAGATATGAAAACAAAGGACATAGAAATGGACTAGCAATACAAAGGATTGATACATGCACATATCATACAAGTATAAAAAATATGAAGCTATAAAACGATTGGAAGAAGGTAATAGGTGTGAATTAGAAATTTGATACTGCTATAATGTAATACATTGTCATGTTTTATTATTTTTACATAATAGAAAATATGTTTAATCAAAAAGAAAATGAAAAATGAAACAGCAGAAAAAATTGACAGCAAAATCGAGCTCAACAATTATGCAGATTTTCTTTTTGATTAAACATATTTTCTATTATGTAAAAAATATGAAAAAGAAAATAAAACCACCATCATTCTATATTGGCTCTTTCCAACTACAATAAAATAATGAAAAATAGCCAAGACAATATATTCAAAATTACAATTATAATTGCAACTACTTTGAAATCAAAATCTTTAAATACAATTTCTTCAAAAGTTGTCATTTATTACACAAATAGGAAGAAATAGTTTTGCGAATCCGATTTATATTCAAATCAGAAAATCACAAATTAAAAAGGCGAAATTTTCAGTCAGGACACTTTGGCAGAAAATTCGCCTTTTTAATTTGTGATTTTTTATTTTGAATATAAATCGGATTCGCGAAACTCTTTCTTATAAACGATGCCGAATCCCAACATGTTTCAAAAATTACACAAATACAATTACAATTACATCAATTTTTCGAACAATGTTGGTCAATTATGAGCTAGTTGTCCAAAACGATTTCAAGTCTTAGTAAATCTGATTTTTAGCACAAGATAGAGAAAGAAGTAGAGTATGCAATTACGTTGCAACCTTCCAATGATCACGTAAAGGTGGAACATGCCAAAAAGTTTATCCTGATGAGTCATGATGAGTCTTATCACGACGATACAGTTGCAGCAACCGTCAGAAACAGGATGAGTAGTCTGTCTCTGAGTAATCATTAACAGCAGGCAACTATTATGCTACATAGGGTAGGCATATCTCTAGAAACGGGTTAGCGCCCAAAAACAGGTCCTTCTATAATGATCGTCCCATACCCATGCAAAGTCATTCTCCTACATGTATATTCTTTTATATCAAAACCAGGCCTCACGTTTATTAATGTGTTGATCTTTCACCTGCAGCGTTTTACCAGGCGGGGTTTAGTAGATATTGGCGCAAATTATTGCAGGAAATAATGCATAAGCCTAAATTATGCCCATATTATGACATTTCTAATTTTGTAGGTTCTGTTGTAGAGGCTTATTCTAATAATTCGGTATAAGCGCGGCACAGAATCAGACCTATATGTAGACTACAATTGTGAATGTAGGGATTATAGGCTACATGTGTATTTATGGGCCTGCATCAACACTCAACAGTAGTCTGATTCACGTCATAGAAATTGATAGACGGCCTGTGCTGATTGCTGACTGCTCTACTAGATATCTCACACATGCAGGCTATAGTGCGCGAGAGCAAGGCTAAATGATTTCACCGGTGTTAGCTAAACAAGGATTTAACAAAGTATAGGGCCTATATTTTACGCGTTACTGTACCTTTTGGCATATCATCATACATCGGATCAGCATTCAGCATGCCTGGTTGCCTACCATAGCCTATGTAAGAGGGGAATAATGGAGTCTGTAAAAAAGACATTCATATAGATGAATTCAAAACTTTTAGCTATAAATTACAAATTGAAAATTAGTATTTTAATCAATATAATACTTCAATTTTCAGTATAGCAATCCACGGATTTTGTGTTTTGTCGAACTGAAAAGACAAAAGTAATTGACGTGTAATTGACCGACATTTTTCTTCAATTACAATTACATCATAAAAATTCAATTACAACTACAAATACAGTTGTCCCTCCTGTTCTCTGCAGTTTCAATTGCTGAATAATAATTTCGTGCATTTTCATCCATTTATTTTGAGATATATATGATTGAGTCTCAGACAGCGGTGTCATTAAATTTTCAATAAAGTATCTCAATGAAATTCATTGCAAGTCTTCATTAACAGCATATCAGAGAAATGCTCTTCTCCGGGAAATTTGAATCAATTCAGAGACCGATGAAAATGAAAGAAACTGCTATTCCCGCAAGGCATTGGCCCGTGGGTTCTTCACCTCTGTGTCTTTAAAAATAAAAAATGCCACAAGTAGGTTCTTCATTTTATTTCCACGAGATCCTTCGTCCAGTTCTCTTCATGGTGGATACACTGGAAATGAACGTATGATACACTCTGCTACTGTTTGTTAACACGATTTAAAGACATTCTGAACACAACGTGACACAATTTGCGGACGGAGGGTGGTGGAATAGATATCTAAAACTCAAGGTGCAATTAAGACCAAATGAATTTTACAAAAAGAAGTACCTTTTTTCTTTTTTTTCTTGTTTTTTCTTGTTTTATTTGTACATACTTAGTATACTTTTCCTTTTCCTTAATGTTTTTAGTATAACTTCATTTGATTTCGTATTTTCTAGCTGTCGCAATTACTTCTTTTTGTAAAATTCATTTGGTCTTAATTGCACCTTGAGTTGTAGATATCTATTCCACCACCCTCCGTCCGCAAATTGTGTCACGTTGTGTGCAGAATGTCTTTGAATCGTGTTAACAGTCAATAGCAGTGTGTATCATACGTTCATTTCCAGTGTATCCACCATGAAGAGAACTGGACGAAAGATCTCGTGGAAATAAAATGAAGAACCTACTTGTGGCATTTTTTATTTTTAAAGTTACGAAAGGGACATCTTTTTGTTCAAAAACCTCTGTATCTATTGGTGAAAGCGGAATCAGGATTCGCCAATGAGAGGCGCTGAGGGCTTCATCCACGCTGCCCATTTGCTTATGTATTCATGCTCTGAATGTTACGATTTCTATGTCACGGCAGTGTCAATGTGAAGGCATGCCCTAGATAGCCTTTACCTGATTAATTCTATTGATGACATACGTCTGTAACTGAAGATTCTGCTTTGTTTTTATTTGACCAAATAATTATTAGATTATTCGTTCATTAGAGTTCAAGACATTCACGTTTCTAGGCTACAGAAATATTCAACATTAGATAGATCGAGCAGTGCCCCATTTGCTTTATGCACGAGCCACCACTGACTGTGTGTGCAATATTATGGAAGAATTAAGCTCATTGGTATTAAATGGATCTGCTAGTTTTCAATGAACAAAGTTTTGTGTTCCTCAGACAATCCCAATGGTCGTTGAGTAAATATATAGTCTAAGTACAATAGTAGGAAGACGCATAAATTGCATTTCGTAAGACAATGCTCATTTAAACTTTGTTTGTTCTTCGGAAAGTGCTCTAAACGGTTACATGAACTCGCTGTCGAGGTTAGCTCGCCCTGTTCAACTCCTCGTCTCTGCACAATGCTGTTAGAAACTCTAGACTTTCCCTAAATGAAAATAAATCAATTTCAAGATTGTTAGCAGCAAGCCGATATGATGTAATGAAAAAGAGGATGTGATTAACCTACCTATAAGATATCAAGTGTCAAGCTTTAATTGAGAATATTTGCTTAGCTTTGAGAGGGAAAAGACTTGTCAACATAAAGATGTAAAGCGATCTTTCAATGCGAAGAGTAAAAGTCCTTAAATTCTTTCCGACAGCATGACGAAAACACAGAAAACTCGGTTGGTGAAATAGAAAAGCAAAAAACACAAAAGCTTGATGCTAGGAAAACGAGAAATCTGAGAATTCGATTGGCTACTTTTTTCACCTTGAACAAGAATTTTGATTTTCTGTTTCAAATCAAATTTCCGTGTTTTAACCTTATCCAGACCTTGGGTGGCGATCGCATTTCTACTGTGGTCCTCGTAAAATTGGACCGATCGACTTGTGCCTTTGTGAACTTTAGTTTCAGTGCATTTTCGATCTTTTCACCAAAAATCGTTGTATTTGGCCTACTGGATTTTGAAAAGTTCTGTCTTGGAAAGTCTGAAATTTGCCACTTTTTGTAGATATTTTGTATCACAACCTTCTTCGATTCTCAATGAGTGCTATACTTAACAAAATGCGCCTATAAATCGATTGGCTGCTATGACATCGATATCGAATCAATAATTATACATTGCGAATATTGATCGAATCAATAATATCAATACTGACGATGTTATTGTATTAAATTTTGTTCGTGAAGTTTCAGATGATTGCACTCAAGGTGAATGGGATCATATTGAAACTTGGTCTGAGAATATTGGTCTTACACTCAATTTTTCCAAAATCCGTGTAATGAATTATGTTACCAAGTTAGTTTTGAAGATGTCATATCTAGCTGTGGCACCAACATACCTACAGTTAAATCTGTTACTTTACTTGGCGTTATCTTTTCCGACAATTTTACTTGGAATGAGCATATAGTCCAAACAACATCCAAGTGTTATCGTAAGATGTATATTCTTCGTAACTTGAAGAGAGCAAATTGTTCCGACCATATGATTTTTAATTGTTTTGTCTCATATATTCGCTCTATCTTAACTTACTCGTATCCATGTTTCTGTAACTTACCAAACTACCTTTTTAATAGACTATTACGTGTTGAAGGTCGCGCATCGTATTTTTTCCGTGATTTTTCATTCTCTGATTTGTCTCATACTGTTGATTCCATTTGTCATAAGTCCAATGTCGATCATCCACTGCGTTCCATGTTTGCAGAAAGATTGAGCAAGTATTGTGTAAGGAAGCGAGCTTGTATTACTGCCCCACATGCTTTTGCACGTCGTTACGGTGAATTACGGTTATTAAAGAAATCATCTACAGATCATGATCTTTCAAATGAGTTATCATTCAGTGACAGAGGATGAAGTAAAGTGTACAAACAGACACTTTTCGTTGGTGTAATTGCAAATTTTAACATAGAAATTTCAGGAAAATTGTTGATATACTTTAACGAAAAGTGTCTGTTTGTACACTTTACTTCATCCTCTGTCACTGAATGATAACTCATTTGAAAGATCATGATCTGTAGATGATTTCTGTAATAACCAGTTCAACAAAATACCAATTTGTGTAACTTTTATGAGCAAAAATTCGAAAAAATGGAGTCAACACCTTAAATGTCACAATTTTACCACTGAAAATACATAGGATTGTGTTATCCTCTCTATTTCTGAAAAGCAAATGATCTGATCCGGCAGACGCGAAGTTTTGCAGTAGGTTAGAGGTGCACTATGCTATGTGAAAGTTTTATGTACTACCTCGTTCCCTGCACAACTTCACGCTAGCTCCCCGACCATTGCCAGACAGATTAGATCACATGGATTTCTATTTAGCAGTCAGTTATACCATTTCAACACATTGTTATTCATTAGAATAAAATAATCAAAACAATCCGTGAATGACGTCTAATCACATTTTTTTCAATTCATCCGAATCACTCCAAATAAGATTTTTGCTTAATAACAGATATTAGCAATTCTTAATAAACAATTTAGATTGTTCGACCATCCAGAGCTTGGTTGCAATTGTGTGGCAATCAACTTTAAACAAAAAAGTGACTTGCACGGGAAGAGTATTAATCCAAAGATGATGACTTACCACAGTGCGCATAAAATGTATTGATAAATTGCAGTTACGAATGCGTGAGATGAAATGAATTTACTCGAAGGCTGGCCTCATTGCATTAAATGCTTTTCTTGACTCTTTGGTGCACTGTGGTATTCTTTCAAGCTGCAAATCAACACCTGAAAGACTGTTTCAATGGTCATCTGGAAACAGCAAGTACAACAATCACCTGCAGTTGGGAGAAAAAAAATTGATAAACTGCGATAAACGACGAAAGGTAGCAATGAGCAAGACATTAGAGTGCGTTTGGCCACAGCCGAAAGCGCTAACTGCCAGCTTGTGGATGTGTGGAAGAGCAAAGATATCAGCCTGCGCCTGAAGAAACAACTTATGAAGAGCTTAGTATGGAGTATCGCGTCGTACTGAGCAGAGAGTTTGACATTGAGAAAATTGGACGAAAGGAGAATCAATGCGTTCGAGATGTGGGCCTGGCGGAGATCAGCTGGTGTTAGCGGAAAACAAACGAATGGGTTCGGGACAAAGTGGAAGTGCCAGAAAACAATGGACTGTTGGAGACTATCAAGCGGAGGAAATGCGCAAAGTGCGCGCATTGGAAGCGGAGACCCGACAGCCTGGTGTTGGCGACGATGGAAGGCGAAATGGAAGGACGAGCGAAGAGAGGAAGACGGAGAAAGGAGTGGATTGACGATCTTCGAGGGACGCCCACGGCCCGGTGAACCTGGTATTCTCTCTCTCTCTCTCAGGCCTATCAGTGATTTCACAAATTGTTTTCAAATTTCGACATATTAAAACGATCAAGACTCAATTTTTCAACATGTGCTCAATTAAAGGTTGCCACAATTGTTGTAGTATTTGAATAGAATGTGTGCATAAGCAAGCCGTTCAAACTTCCTTAGTAATAATTCTGCACGTCTTGTATTATCTATGCCGGCATAAACATAATATCCTAATTCTGGAATCAAATAAGAATCTCGTGAGTTGCGAGCTATGGAGGTGCGCTGGGTGCATTAAGAAATCGAAACAAGCATGTTAAAATGTATGAAAACCATCAAAGTGAGTGTTTTTCGTTAAAAATGAATGGCAAATGAAATAATAATCAAAATCATATCTCCCAATTCTTATCTGATAATTCGAGTTGAATGTGAAAAATATTATGACTTAACATATTCATGTGGGAAGCATTTTGTATATGCACGTAGTTCATTTGAAAAAGAGGAAAACATAGCTAGCATGCTTTTAATAAAATCGCTATTCTAAGAGTGAAGATTTGCATTCGAACATAGTCTGTGCGTCATTGAAGATATTCTTTCTACATCGGGGAACGTTATTTATTATGTACATGTATGTGCCCAAAACATTGATATAAATTCAATTAATATCAATTTGATAATTTGATTCTTTAAGTCCATCATCAGTGCAATAAACTGATTTTTAAATCAGACTATTTTGGAAAAATCATAGTCTTGCATGTCTTCGATCTTCAGCTTTCATTAACCTGGACAAATTGCTTGCATTTAACTTACCGTACTTATTTTATGTCGCAGACCATTAGATGTCTATGTCGTTCGATATATTTATTTAGTTTTTGACGTTTAGTGACAAAAACACTTAAGATATTTTTATACATATATCAATGTAATCATGGAATAAAGCCAAAGCTCGTTAATTAAGCCCATACATGCCAGACTTTCAATGTCTCAATTATCGAAAGTCTTAATTAAACATCAGCTTATATATACAAAAGATACAAGAATGCCACGGCCGTATGATCTTAATTATTCGTGTCCGAATTAACGAGCGTCGACTGTAATTATTTTTTTCTCCCATTAGTTCACTTCATCCATGAAATGAAATCTAAGACACCTTTTGGAATATTTTTAAGAGCAGGACATCAAATTGACGTTACGTAGCTGATGCGGCCTGATTGGCAAAATATTCATTATTCTATAAAAACAACCTTGTTTTGATTGTAAACTACAATTTATGGATGCTGTGTGGTCACTAATCATCTGTAGATTCCCATATAGATGCTTAATAATTATAGTAATATTAATTATCTTAGATGATTAATATAGATCTACATGGTGCTTATAAGCATTGTTTGCGGCTTCTAAATGACATGTTTAAATTTCTACTTTATCCTCATTGCTTGCGTGCGTATTCTTTACGAAACATATTCGCATCCTCTTCATTCGCTAATGATTCAGTTTGGTTGACACTTTCTTTATTTACCTGTGACATATTTCAAGCATTATGCAACGTAACTGCAAGGATAGGAGCATTTATGCACCAGCAGCCTATAGTCTGCAGAGAGAGGTCCGAAGAAGTTGCCTATTCCACGTGTTGCGACTGCTCGACATTAGGAAGTCTGCTGCTTGAGTTGACGACGAAATAAGACGTAGAAGTGGTTTCAGAACCTGAAAATGCGAAACCATTTTAAAGTGAGTTTGCAGCTGCACTTATAGTACAAGTAGTATTAAAGGACTTTGAATGCTACATCTATGTAAAATATGACTCTCGTAAAAGAGAAATCAATACAAAAACGTGATGCATTAAGAGGACGAATTAGTTACAGGACACATTAGTTTCTGTCTCAAAATTGCTTCCGTACAAAAATTGCTCAGTTCGATGCCGTCCCTAAAACCAGCCTCGTCCTGAATTCTCAAAAACTCAAGCACACTGCTGATGTACATTTTAGACTTAATGTTTTTCACTTTGCTTTTTGCAGAAGTCATTCGACGTTATTAACCGCAGCTGAGTGCTAATTAGATCTAATGAAAGAGAAGTCGCAGTGGTCTTGCCCGCAGTTGATTAATGATTTGTATATTTGAAGGTCAGTAAGGAGTTGAAATTACAGCTACGGTCAAATATCAAAAGTTTGAATTTCCTTTAAATTACTTTTACAATTACAATCATTGATCGTCGAAAGGCCTCAGCTTTATCACGCAATCTCGGAGAGAGAGAGAGAGAGAGAGAGAGAGAGAGAGAGAGAGAGAGAGAGAGAGAGAGAGAGAGAGAGAGAGAGAGAGAGAGAGAGAGAGAAAGAGGGAAAGAGGGAGAGAGGGGGAGAGAGAGAGAGAGAGGAAAAAAGAAAAAAGATTTTTGTGAAGTTCGAGGAGATCTGTGTTTCGCGGTCTTTGTCAATACCCGATAATTTATTGAGAGAAGTAGAGAGAGAGAGAGAGAACAGGGCAGCTGCACGATAAAATTTGAATTTCTACGCAGGCACACGAAAGTCGCGCAGTCAATTTAAGAATGTGCAGTAATTATAAAGTGTTGCCAATGCCTGAGGTGAAATGAATCAATGAATTATAATCATACGAGCTCGTTTCTAGGGTCATCAATGTGGGTTCCGTTGACTAGATCGATATTCGCATCTGAATATATTGTAGGACAATATACATTCCACGATTGCTTGCTGCCCAGTGAACTGAGATGAAAAATACGTCTATGAACTGATCGACCTAGTTTATACGAGTTTATATAGTTTATATAGTTTATAGTTTATATAGTTTATACCTCGTATCTAATCTATTCGTCAAGTGCACGCATGTTCGTTTTGTATAATGCACAGTTTCAAAGTGAGCTAATTATGTGAAAACACTTTGTGACATGTTTGATACAGCTGTGACTTTCAACAGGGGTAACGAGAAAGGCGCGGGTGTGCAGTGGGTGGTGGAATACAAATATTGTACAATTTACTACTGCGAATCGCTTTCGATTTTCCCTTCGCCTATCTACCATACTTCTACTGATTCAATTGAAATGAATACTAGGTGACATGCGACGCTCAATCACGCGTAATTCACGCGTGAACCACGCGTAATTACACATGACCCTAAACATCCGTGGTTATGCGGGATATTGCTGCAACATCTGTTATATAAGTTAGTATAGTTGGCAGTCCTGTTATATAGGCTTTGCGTCTCATGTGTCTGCATGTATCAGAGGCTAAACAATGTGATAGGACCTCAATTTCATGCTCAGGGAAGACAGAACATGCTTAGCGGTTCATCCGTGGTTCAAGTGGCACCGCGGACAACCGTAGACGACGCGCAAACTATAAACGCTCGCCTGCGCGTATTCATAAACATTTCCCATGTTTTAACAGCATCAGATCACGTGATTGTTGACTCTTAGTGCAACGCGTATGTACGCGGGTAGAAGAATAGAATGTCCTGAACCACGGATGTTTGGGGTGTTCCGTAATTACGTGTGAATTACGCGTGGCATGTCACCTATAGTGTCTTAGTAATACGAAAATGCTTGAAGTTTCGAATTTTTGCGTGATATAAGCGCATAATTCATAGTAAACGATACATCGCATATGAAAACAATAATTGCGGAATTCAGACATTTTGAACATCTTTGTGTTTATCGGAATATAATAGAGCTTGTTTGTTGTCTCAAATATTGATGCTGCCGAACGATTCCTTTCAATAATCTGAAGTGAAATTAATGTCCGAAGTTTTGACAGGATATCAAGACAAGATCTTTTATGAAATCCGTTCTGAAATCTGTCCACATGATCTCTTGGCTGACAGCGGCGGAAGATTGACAAAAAAGCGTTCAGATCAATATCCAAAGTGATGACCAGTGCATTACGGAGGTCTATCATAAGGTGGACGAGTTCAGAGGATACTTTTCCGAGAAGTAATATGCCAACTGACATCTTTGATGTTCAACTGATATCAGGTTTGCCAGAGCTTCTAGTGCTTCCGTCTTCGTGTCTGTAGGAGCTATACAACGTTTTCAAGAAAAGAAGTTTTTTAAGAAATCCACTTGTGAATTCATGCATTAAAGCCTTCTCAAGGAATAGATTCTTGTCTCCAAGTTTGGTTGTTTTTTACCTCACCATCGATTGACTATTGCTTCCCTTCTGCTGTCTATATCTAAATTTGCCTTGCATTTTGCCATGCTTCAATGGAGAGGCCTGATCGGTCAATCGATTTGTTCGGCCTTGGATGTTAGGGAGTGAAGCATTTATTCATGCAGCCACGCCTCTGATAGCTATAAAAACTTAACTTCAGATCTTCATATCTAGTTTTTCTAGTTTCGTCATTACTTTCTGACACATTCTCGTCCTTGGCTTGGAGAAATAAATGAATGAGTTTTGCCTTTTTCCTTACACATGAAGGCCAGCTTTTACACGTGTTGGCCTATTCTTGCTCAATACCAGAGCATAGATCTCAAAGTTTAAAGCCTTCATGCGGTCTGGACTTATAGTGATCTAATTTCTTCTAGGATTTTCCAGGGGATTTGCCTATCTTTTCATTTCTTCCCTTTACGGACCTTCGCATATTTATGGTAGGGCGTGTTAGATCAAAGTTTACCTCAAACGTAAAACCAGGTAATTCTGTTCTGATGTAATCCGCGGGTTACAAAAAATTTGGAGAGATAATTATCTAATTCTCAAAAGCAAATATGTAAATCGGGCGCACGGCTTCGCATATGGCTCAGTTTTTAAAGTATAATTGCTCATTACGGTTTGCTAATATTTAATTAACAAGAACTCATTTGATGCACATAACAAAGACAGCAGGTCGTCCATGTCAGCCAACTTCCCGGTCAGTCGATGAAACGCAGATTCTCTTATGCTGCGCAACAGAAACGTCTACAAAAATCACGTCTAGTGGACGCAGGTCAAATTCACAGTTATACTGATTAGAAGGTCAGTTAAGTGTCACACATCAACTCATGCATCATTGGGAAGCTGGTATTCCAGCTCTCAAAATTACACAAGTGTCGATTATAGCTTCTCCTGGACAAAGGTCAAGAATGTCGATCGATCTAGAAATCCTAACTTTTCAATAGGAAACATGTGAGCATAAGCGTACGGGCAAAATTTTCTATGGGGGCTGAGTCCTTCTGCCTGAAAATTACATAGGTTGACGCCCGAAAAATTGGCATAGTCACGAAGATCTAGTTTCTATACACTTACCCCAGAACTCCTCGAAAGTAAAAATGCGACAATTTATAAATTTTGCAAATGTTTTTATCAAAAATAGCACAACGCTGTCTACTTATCCGTAGACGAATTGGAAAATTTCAGAAGTTCTAATGTAACTAGGTAAGTTTTAATTGTTCTCTAATATAACAGAAATATCGGGCGATATTATCAAAAGAACTGACATCTCCGATTTTTGCGACTGGCAAATGTATCAATGATTAAATGTCGGTTTCAATCACTGCGTTTGCATACGATCGCTCAATATCTATGAGTGCCAAGTGAGTGAGCCGATCTTGTCCCATCGTGCTTCGAAGATAAGTCTTTATTCTTCTGAGGGCACTAAAAGGCCTCTCAGCGGAACAGGAGGTTGCTGGGATAGCACATAGTATTTTCACCACCTGTGCGAATTCCGGTACAAATTCAATTAAGTGGTGATCATGTAAATTCCCGGATTTCTGGCATATCGTCTCGCCTAATCGGAATAAAATCGTATTTTTGTTTGCTTTGACCATAAAACGCGATTTTTTAAGTTTATTCGCCGCTGCCAAAAATTTGGCAACTGCCCGAATGTTTTTGCCCGAGTCCTTGTGGGGGGGGGGGGGTGCATCCCCACAGCACCCCGGGCCGTACGCTAGATGCATGTGAGCATGATGATGAATCAGACGCAAGAGTAAATGATTTCTAAGCTTCCTTTTGGTTATCGAGTCGGTGCACAAGTAGAGAAGCATTGACATCATCTCAATCACGGATGGGCCTAAATGCACAACTTTTGATATTCCTTCGAAATACCTCCGATGACTTCATTTCCTCTTCTTCTTAATTCAATTTAACGTCAAATGCATGAGATGGAAAAATGACCGGAATATCACAAATCTAGAAGTGGTGACGCAGAATATCTTCAGTATAATTGGCGGCGGAGGCCAAAAGGCCACTTTTTGTGCTTTATTTGAGTTCCTCCCACGTTAGAAATGACCTTTGAGTGTCACGTTTTGGTCAACATTGTTTTCTAACTCAAAGTTCAGGTCCATGAAAATGTCGAAATGATGCATGCATGCATGCTGTTTGACAGTTAATTGCTATCAGTGGATGGCAGGCAAAATCCATATTCAAAGCGATTCGGGAAATTTTGAATCGAACTAGTCATCTAAACAGAGGGAGTCATTAAATGCAACAGCCATTACCGTTGTTGAAATTCAATTATAGTCAGAAAAAACTTCCCCGAACATTTTTCGCTGTGGCAAGTCGGAATTTCGATAATGAAAACTGAGTTACTGCCCGTCGCACTCAACTGCTGTCTGTTTCAACTCAAACAGTCTCCTCGCATACAAACATGCGCGCCTGGAAGTATCAGGTGCTGCTTGAGGTTAAAACAAGCTTTCAACTTTGAATACTTAATTAATGAGCCATGCTGAGTTAAAACACCTTTCCTACCCCTCAATTAAGGAGAGAGCTAACGCAAGTGTACAAAAAGGAAACGGTTAAGTTTACGAAGAAAGAAAGTTGGGAAAACAACAAAAAGTGGCCTTTCCATATAGCAGCAGGATCGTGTCGGCACGCAGGAGAAAGTAAGTCGCTCAACCCTTCTCTACCACTGAGAAACTAACAGTTGGGAGTAAAGATAGCTAATCGCGGGAACCTACGGGACAATAGCATCTATCAACAATCATTAGTTGGTGATGAATAATTCATAGCCAAGAGGATTCAGCAATTTTTCAGCATCATACGGAGGCAGTGGCAGGGAAAACACAGGTGTCGGCAATTCAACAATTTTATTTCCATCATAGTCTTTACACGGAAATGATAAAACAATGACGCCGAACGGAATAATCGTGAGAAAATGTTCGTCTTGCAAATATGATACAGACAATGCAATACAGTTCGTAAGACTTGCTCTACATCAAGTAGACGAAGAAATTGAAGACGAGAAATCGATATGAGGATGTCATCTAAGAATTTATACAACTCTGTTCCGGTGTAAAACAATAATATCATTGAAGAGATTCTTTGTAGTCAAGTTAGATCCCTGGACCCAGAGGAAAGGAATAGCAGTAGAGGAATCTTTCATTGCCGTTGAAATTCGACCCTCAGAGAAGTCTATGTACAAAAAATGGGTTGTCCTTTGGACAGAGGAGTGGGGAAGAGGGACGGTCTTTGTTGGGGCAGACGCAAGTGGGATATTCGATATCCGATCTTCGCGTTTTGCCTCTCGCTGATCCAAGACGCCACATTCTCCGAAGTTCAAATGCGAAGTGTCAGGATGGCAAACTCTGAAATCTCTCTTATGAGGACAATTGAGGAAGGTAATGAGCTCGATGCACCAGAATGAGGAGAGAGAGAGGAAGAGAGAGAGGAAGAGAGAGAGGAAGAGAGAGAGAGAGATGAAGGAGAAGGAGAGAGAGAGATGAGAGAGAGAGAGAGATGAATGAGAGAGAGAGAGAGAGATGAGAGAGAGAGAGAGAGAGATGAGAGAGAGAGAGAGAGAGATTAATGAGAGAGAGAGAGATGAGAGAGAGAGAGAGAGAGATTAATGAGAGAGAGAGAGATGAGAGAGAGATGAATGAGAGAGAGAGAGAGAGAGATGAATGAGAGAGAGATGAGAGAGAGAGAGAGAGATGAATGAGAGAGAGAGAGAGATGAGAGAGAGATGAGAGAGAGATGAATGAGAGAGAGATGAGAGAGAGAGAGAGAGAGAGATGAATGAGAGGGAGAGAGAGAGAGAGAGAGAGAGAGAGAGAGAGAGAGAGAGAGAGAGAGAGAGAGAGAGAGAGAGATGAGAGATATGAGAGAGAGAGAGATTAATGAGAGGGAGAGAGAGAGAGGGGGAGAGAGAAAGAGATTGAGAAAGAGAGATAAAGAAAGAGATGAGAAGGGGAGAGAGAGATGCAACGGTGAAGGAATGGGAAAAGATAAGATTGAGAGCAAGAGTATACACAGAAAGGAAAAGAGGCTAAATGGAAGAAAGATGAGAAGAAAATAAGAAAAGATAGAAGAAAAATGAAGTTAGAATGAGAGAGAGAGAGAGAGAACGAGAGTGGACAGAACGGAGGAAAGGCGCTTCACAGCCATTCGAGGCCCGAGGCTTCAATGCATCACAGCTGAGTCTTCAGGGGAGCTTCAACACACTTGCAAATAGGAATTGCCTTTTTCTCGAGACGCCGCCGTCATTTTCTGAAAGACAGAAAGGCACATTTGTGAATACGTGACAACTGACAGGTTCGCATAGATTTGATATACACGTATACATGTGTTTGCATGTCTTTGTGGACCCTGTCTTTAAATCATAGAAATTGATAACAATAAAACCTCTAAAAGCCTCATCGCACACATTTTCACGTAGGTACGCCAACGGCTGCATGATTGGGTTAGAATGAGTCACGTGTAATTCCAAGCTTTTCATTTGTTCTTCAAGCCCCAACTTAGTTCCCCAGGATGTGCCGCGACCTTGAGTCAATTTCTATTCTCGTCAACTTCAGATAAACAATCTATTTCTATTCTCGAAATAAACAAATAAATAATTTTAACTAAGTGATGTACGGGAAGTCATTGAGTTGTTCACGGGCAGGATAAGCAACGTGAAATAATTGAGCCGTCGATTCATACATAGTGCACACCATTTTGGCATTGTGAAGAATGTTGTTGATTTTGAACAGAATTTTATTGTTTCATTTTCTGTAGACTGAAGAGAACACTGACATCACAAAATCTCATATTGCTAATCGCAACAGCAGAAAAGATGTAGATTTTATCTCAGATATTTGATTTAATATCCTGGTATCACAACTACCGGGGCCTTAAATCGAGTAATTTTATGGCTACTTCAGTCTACACGTGATCAAGTTCATCACGTGGCAAATCTCATGCGATTTAGAATGTCTCGATACCGATACATTTTTGGCTATTTTTCATTTCCGATTGGTCTATAATTTTCTTTATGATGTTGAAGATATATATCAATCTGGTAATGTAAAAGTTGTTGGTAAAACGTGTTTTATTCATCTATTGATCTTTGGATAAAAGAAAAAATGCATCGTTTTCATCAAGATTTTTATCTTGAGACTTATTTTAGTCACTTGGTTATTGAGACTTATTTTAGTCACAATTGTGGCGAGTAAATTGATTGGACAAATCAACTAATTAAAGAAGGTGAAAGACAAATTTATGCTCGCAGTTATGGAGGTGTACAGTTGGAAATTGCAAAAAAAAACAAAACATCCTGCAGTCGAGCGATTGTTATTAACAAAGTAACTGACAAGGCATTTATATAAATTAAGTAAATTCTATTAATATCAGCAACAATCATTCTGTTACAGAAGAGTTTGCTACATTTCCAGAATGATTTTGCAATGAGTTTCAAGAAATTAAATTATTATAAAGAAAACTACAGTCGATATCTCCATAACGACAGGAAAGGGTTTTCATAATATCAAAATTCAGCTTTCTGTAAACCTAAATATTGAATTACGAAATACCAAAATATCTACGAAAGCACACGACTGTGATTTGGTCTCCTCTTTACCCCAACGAAATCCAGTGGCCAGTCTTTATCACAAAGGAGTGCTTGCAGCCAGTTCTAGACTATTCTAGACGTTCTAACCATGTTAGAGAAGATGTTTACACAGGCATAAAGAGCTACTTTTGAAATTTGGGCTGTATTCAGCTAGACAATTTTCTAAGTTCAGTTTTCTGCTAACCGAATAATCAGATTTTCTTTTTTTTGCCGATTTTGACTTACACCGATTGTGACTAACTTGACTTTTGACTTTGTGGAAGCTGTACAGTTTTACTGTGCAGGGCCCCACTCAGGGGGTTTGAGTGTTCAGGAATTGGGGCCGAAACACGAATCCTACCTGAGTTCCTACTGATGACTTCCTAGCTGGTACAGGGAACGCAAAACCAGTCCTTTTAAGGACTAATTTCAATTTAATTTCATTTTATTTTCAGTATGTATTACATTATTCGTTTGCACTAATTTTTTTTGTTGCAGTCTACTCATTTATTTTACACTAGTTTCTTGTGATTATCAATTTTATTTATTTATTCAGATTTTGATTCTTTTACCTAATAATTTTCATTTGTGCTGCTTATTTCCTTCCTTTTTCTTAATTAATTTATTAATTTATTCAATTTTTTCATTATTATTATTATTATTTTTTCTTTTGCTACAATTTCAATATTCTATTACAGTCGTACTTCACTAATGAATTTCAGCAGTTAATCTTTCGGAATTTATTACCCATCACTTTCCTTTTTCTCTGTATTTTAATTGTTAGCACGATCTACACATTGACAATTTCTTGGTTAGCTTATTTTCTATATCAAGTTAGGTAACAACGTGAATAATTGTCTCCTTTCCCATCTGCAGTGAAATAGGTGATTGATAGCATCTTCCGTCGTATGCAGATTACGCTTGTCATAATTGTTTGCGGATTAAGGCTAGATATGATGGGGCACAGACTGGTCCTCTTGAGAGGTAGATTAAATTTCATGAATAGTTAGACACCAATTGGTCCATTTATAACAAGTCTAGTTCCTTATTTCATTTTCTTCATGGAGTAGTTCCAGGTGAGACGTTGTAGGTCGATTCTAGCAAGTTCAGTACCCATACTGCAGTTTCACATGTATTTTCTTTTCTTCAAAGTTCTTTATACATTTATTCATTATAGTTGTATTTTGTACAGTAGGCTTAGTCTTAGTTTATTTTATGTAGTTGTAACTGAGATTCCTAGAGGATGATGATTTTCATTTAAACATCAAGATGGACGATTATCTTCATCAGTTTTCCGTTTCTATCAGACAATCTTTATCTTTCACGTGAATTGAAATGAAGTTTGAAAATAATTTGAGAATTTTAGTTAAGACTTGTAAAGAAGCTTCTAATCATAAGAAGAGGTCGCGTCCTTTAACATCTTATCATGTTTCTTTTATCTAATTATATTGCGGATGAATTTATAATCTCCTACATCCTCGTAAAATATCCGAAGTATCCTCCGAAATTCAGGCGGCATGTTTCATGTTCTTTAAACACTTCATTGTTCCATCGGAGACTTTGATATCAAAGTAAGCGTCTACTAAACAAAATATATTGTCCAGATTCTGCTTCCTGACATTGTAACTAACTGTAAACATCTACATCGGCAGGCATTGCTAATCTGGTTGAACACACGATATAATAGTGACTATTTTCTAGTCATTTATACTTTCTGGGAGGTTAGGAAATGCACAGGAATTAATGCAAATGGTTCAATAAACACATACAAGGGTACAACAGCAAGCAGCTCTTTCAACTCGACAAACAGACTTCAGAAAGAACGATAGCGCAACCTTTGCATTTCGCAAAGTGACTCATGCTAACCTAAAAGCGAGCATTTTGTTGAAATATGAATTATGTGAAAGTTGAATGTAAAAGAGAAGAACCACTGACATAGGTCAATTGTTTGAAATTGAAGTTCAGATATGTAGAATTTCTTCATGATTTCGCTTTCACTTCATCTATCAATAATTACAGTCAAGTTCGCAAGACGGAAGCGATTGCAGTGGATTCTTTCACAGAATGATGCTAACGAAAAACGTTTTGTGGAAAGCGTCGCCATGAATTATGTATTCGCATGAAGTCTTTCGTTGTATTTATGTAGAGGCGACCAAAAAACCCTTGATGTCGGGTAAAATGGATTTAATATTTTAAATTTAAAGTATCAAGGGTTTTTAGATATGACAAGCTACGATGACCATTTATTTGAAGCAAGTCTTTCGCTGTTTGCTTCTAATAAACGCAACAATTACTTGTGAAATCATAGAAATACACGGATAATAAATGAATGCATCGAAAGAGATCAGTAACGAAAATGTGTCCACAATTTTAAGTTTTAGTGCGATATTACTGGGATAAGATACAAACTAGATCTCTTACGAAAACCTGAAATCCATCACTGAAGTTGAGCATTTTAAAAGATGGTTGGATTCCGTCGCCATTCTTAGGACCTCTAAAACTGCGAGAGATGTAAGACTAACACAATTCTAAATTCATCTTTCCTTGCATTTAACAAACGAAATTCGATCGATTCAGTGACAATTAGGTTTAGGTTAATCATATGTCATCTCCAAACATTGGCATTCATGTAATATTTCTTGATTATGATCAATTAAGGTATCAAAGGTCTATTTCTATGACTTTCAAGATTTCTTAAAATATTTCAAATTTTCAGAGCATCTGAGTTTGATTCAAAGATATTTCTGTTCCATGATTGCATGCTGACGACGTGCCTGTCATTTTATTTATCAGGAATTTCGTGGCAATTCCACTCATAAACGATAATTTCACTGTAGGAACTTTTTGTTGAGACGTGAGAAAAGCGCGTCAGTTTACAATGTCGATATTATGATCATTTTCCTTTCGGGGTCTCAGCATGCATATCGAAATGGATATATTCCTAGTGATCAGAGCTGCAATTATAGTCCAGTTCAGTCACAGTTTGAAGCAAGAGTGTAGTGTTACACAATCATTACTCTCACTGTCTAATGGATCCTCCTAAAGCTTGCCATCAGCCGACTTTGTATTGAACGACTGAGTCGCTTATGAATAAATTTAATCCGAACGACACCAAATGAATATTTTCCATCAATCTGATATACTCGCAGCTTCAATAATGTTGGCACATTGCAACGAATTATTTTCCTTTGTCCTAAGGTCCCTTATTTACAAATAAAATAAGCAACATTGATACACTGAAGGAAATTACTTTTCATTGGTGTCTTCGGGCTAGTACGCGTCCCGTTACTGCGCGTTCTGTTAGTGCGCGTCCTGTTAGTACGCGCCAGTGTTTAGATACTCAAATGTTGTCCTGTTAGTGCGCGTCCCGTTACTGCGCGTTCTGTTAGTGCGCGTCCCGTTACTGCACGTTCTGTTAGTGCGCGTCCCGTTACTGCGCGTTCTGTTAGTGCGCGTCCCGTTACTGCACGTTCTGTTAGTGCGCGTCCCGTTACTGCACGTTTTGTTAGTGTGCGTCCCGTTACTGCACGTTCTGTTAGTGCGCGTCCCGTTACTGCGCGTTCTGTTAGTGCGCGTTCTGTTAGTGCGCGTCCCGTTACTGCACGTTCTGTTAGTGCGCGTCCAGTTACTGCGCGTTCTGTTAGTGCGCGTTCTGTTAGTGCGCGTCCTGTTAGTACGCGCCAGTGTTTAGATAATCAAATGTTGTCCTGTTAGTGCGCGTCCTGTTAGTACGCGTCCCGTTACTGCGCGTTCTGTTAGTGCGCGTCCCGTTACTGCACGTTCTGTTAGTGCGCGTCAAGTTATTGCGCGTTCTGTTAGTGCGCGTCCTGTTAGTACGCGCCAGTGTTTAGATAATCAAATGTTGTCCTGTTAGTGCGCGTGTTTCTTCATAATATAAGTTCTACTTTAATTTGACTCAACTATCTAGAAGGTTATCAAGAAACTTCCCAATTAGGAAAAACAATGCTTTTATAGATGAGCATTTATTCGTAGATTTTTATCTTAAAAACAAGAATAAAAACGAAAGCATCAAATGCTACACTACTTTTGTGAAATGCAGATAACAGAGCACTTGCCACAAAATGTGACCGTCCTTCGCAATACATGGGTTTCCTCCGCGGCTCTTGATGACTTCCATGTCGAAACATGCGATGCACATCTGAATGCAACTTATAGGCGGCCCAGTCTTTACGCGCACTAAGTGAACACTCATCACGCGCAGTAACAGGACTTACTTCCATATATATATACACAATTATAGAACAAAGACGCGCACTAACTTAACGGCGCCTTTTCATGACTTAATTCAATCGATGGTATGAATGAACTTATACAGTTCACTATTTTAATATTAATTTCTTTCCTGGAAAAGTAATAACTTGAACACTGCTCACAAGAGAACATCTGCAACAATCCGTATTTTCCCAATTTTTCAGGAACCTTTGACCACACCTGTGAAAATTTAGAGTATTTCCCTTATGAAAATAAGGATTGTTGGTTTTTAAAATTATTTTTACAGACTTAAAATCACTAATCGCCCAGCCTGAGTCACGATAGAAAATCCTTGAAATCATTTCAACAAGTATGACAATATTCTCTGTTGCTTTACTTTTTATTTTTCTCTGCCTTGACAAAGGACGAACGTCCGAAACGTCGGCAACATTCTAATATCATTTCGAGAAATTTGACATTGTTATTATATCTGGAGATATCGCCGGAAAATTTCAATTTTCAAATTATGAATGCAAACGAACTCCTTCTGATGACTCTTCCGTATGTTGCTTTATTGAGATTTGCATTCGACATTTTGCTATGATTAACAAGCATGCAAGACTTAGCAAATGCAAATATTGACACAATTATCATAATTTCCGACTTGCTCTTCGTCAAGTTTACTGAATATTTTTTGAATTTAACGTTCACTGCAAAATTATTATGAAAGCGGTTTAACAGAGGTTTAGCTCCCTACAGTAATTTTGGCCGAACAATGCAACCGCGACTGATGTGGTGTTCCTAACTCAGGTTGATTCTGACTACCAACATATTGCTAAGGCGAACGCAGATCGATGAGCACCTTAAAGGCGATATAGTCCGGGAGCTAGCGTGAAGTTGTGCAGGGAACGAGGTAGTACATAAAACTTTCACATAGCATAGTACACCTCTAACCTACTGCAAAACTTCGCGTCTGCCGGATCAGATCATTTGCTTTTAAGAAATAGAGAGGATAACACAATCCTATGTATTTCCAGTGGTAAAATTGCAACATTTAAGGTTGTTTAAACAGACACTTTTCGTTGGTGTAACTGCAAATTTTAAAATAGAAATTTCAGGAAAATTGTTGATATACTTTAACGAAAAGTGTCTGTTTGCACACATTGCTTCATCCTCTGTCACTGAATGATAACTCATTTGAAAGATCATGATCTGTAGATGATTTCTATAATAACCAGTTCAACAAAATACCAATTTGTGTAACTTTTATGAGCAAAAATTCGAAAAAATGGAGTCAACACCTCAGATGTCACAATTTTACCACTGGAAATACATAGGATTGTGTTATCCTCTCTATTTCTGAAAAGCAAATGATCTGATCCGGCAGACGCGAAGTTTTGCAGTAGGTTAGAGGTGTACTATGCTATGTGAAAGTTTTATGTACTACCTCGTTCCCTGCACAGCTTCACGCTAGCTCCCGGACTAATAGTGCCGCAAAGGATATTTCATACTTGGCTGAATTATTTCAAGGATTGCTTTCAAATTCTGTTTCGTAACACTGACGTAGACAGAAATGACGGTGAGTGCGCAAGCTTTGAAAAAATGAAGCTTTTACGTCACTACTCCCCATACTTGGGGCTTGGACGGTGCTGACATAGTCAGACTTTTCTGCAGCGTTGTCCGGATGCCCTTCCTGCGGACTTCCAATGACACCTTCGGGGCTCGACCTCTGGACCAAAAGATCGCTAGGCCAAGCACTTAACCACTGTGCCACGGAGACCACTTACGGCAAGCATAGGAGGAAAACCGTCCAACACATCATCGCACATTAGATCCTAACGGTTCATCTGACTTTCCAAGCTTAGCTGATCTGCAGTAATAAAACCTATAAACTTTTTTGTTGATTGAGAAATCCCAAGTTATGTTTTAGCAGTTATGTACTTGAGTGTTACTCAACTGGATAAACTATTTCAACCTCTGAATATATCTATTAACCGATTACAGTCGATTTACAGGGCTTATATTCTAGCTCTTAAATACCCGATGTAGCATCCTGCCCCGGCTAGACTCTGACGGGTTAAATCTGTCTTCAGAAATTCCCTCTATTCAATCCGATGAAATTGAACAAAGTAAATAAATCTGCATCTCAACAATTAGAGAATCTTAGTGAACCGTTGTGTTATATTAGAGTGTGTCGTTAGATCTGCGTAGATTGACGCAATTAATGATAGATTTTCTTCATTTCCAACAAAAGGCTGAATGCGCGGTGAACTTGTCAACACACAAAGCTCGTCTGTATAATCCCCTAGAAAGTTGTTAGCGTCAATAATGAGTGGTATCAGCGTAATCGTCAATTGATGGTCGAATCAAGAATATTTTGTTACCATGCCACTGTACTCATCAATATTTCATCATTGAACGTCTAAACTGTCGAGTGTTATCTTTTGCCAACTTCCTGATGAATGCATACGGGCAAGATGCCAATTTTTCGGCGCGAACATTTCCTAGTCTTCTTCTTTGTCGGGTTCGTTAGAGAATTAATGCGGGTTTCCTGCTGATATACAGCAAACACCTTACCAGCTTAACTATTTAAGAAAAGGCTTCAGAGCCAAGAATTATGAATTCCATAAGAAAGGATTATATCAATGTTGGTTTCGTGAAATCCATGTGCTTCTCCGCTCAGTTGGAAGATTTTTATTTCTGCTTCATAAAACAATGCACTTTGCCTGACCAAAACGCTAGAGAAATATAGAGAGATAATTTCTTCTCTAACATTAAGCTGCTGTTCTAACAAACCACTTAGTGTCAATTTTCATTGTCTTTTTATGCTGAGTAAGTCTAACATCAGTTGCCACTCTGCTTCAACGAAATGATAGCTCAAGATTTCTCCCACATAGCTATTGGGTCACACGAAGGGAGCAGTACATTATTTACTTGTTAACATGACCGTTTGCCTGTTACGAAAATGGTAGAGTTATGTTTGCTTGTCAGTGTGTTTTAAGAGATTAATCAAAATGTCGGACGGGCTTATGTAGAGCAATGAGCGGACGCTTACCTTTTGTCGGCCTCTTCCTGTAGATGGAGTGGACGTTAGGCCGAAAAGCTTGGGAAATTCGTGTTCACAGATTAGGCTGCCGTTGAATAATGTGTACTTATCACCTTTCTGCAGAGGGTTGTTACAATGGACGCATGTGAAGCATTTGATATGATAAACGTTCGTCTGACATCGCATCACCATCTCATCGGCTGGGATCTGCTGACCGCAATTGGCACATGTACCAGGAGGTGCGAACATCCTGCAATCAAAGGGAAGGTTTGACTAGATTCATTGCTGAAAAGATCAGAAATCTAAAGTTGTGAAATGCATGGCAATACAAAATCAGGGAAATAATTAATTAAAGTAGAAAATATTAAATTACGGTTTCGGCTTTGATTCGAATGTCCCAATTACCCGATTATTACGTCGCACTGAAATTTTTTCGGCCACGGGTCATGAAAATACGAAGTCAAAGGTGGTGTGTGTATAACGACTCATTTCGTGGCGAAGACTAAAAAAAACTGCAATGATTGGGTTAGGATTCAACTGTCAGGTGATACCTGTAGATGCATGCAATAGCAGAAGGCGGGAGGACCATGATTCCGATGATAGCAATAGAAAAAACCTCTCCCGAGTGAAAATTACTGCCGATGTATGACTGTATAAAATTCAATTGTGCCGACGTTTCGCGTCCAGACGCTTAGTCGTGGCAGAACTCGGGAGAGGTTTTTCTGTTGCTATCATCGATACCTGTAGATACGAAAATTGTCATTACAAATGCTACTAGTCCTACTAGAAACTTCATTTTCACAAAAATTTCAATGATTTAACTTCGACAGTTTCATGAGAAATTGAAGGTGCTGACAGAGTCTTAGACAGTGCTGACATGATCACTACCAACCTACAGAGGCTTCGGCAGTGCTGACATGGTCACTACAAACCTACAAAGGCTTCGGCAGTGCTGACATGGTCACTACCAACCTACAGAGTCTTCGGCCAAGTTGACAATGTCACTATCAACCTACAAAGGCTTCGGCAGTGCTGACATGGTCACTACCAACCTACAAAGGCTTCGGCAGTGCTGACAATGTCACTACCAACCTACAAAGGCTTCGGCAGTGCTGACATGGTCACTACCAACCTACAAAGGCTTCGGCAGTGCTGACATGGTCACTACAAACCTACAAAGGCTTCGGCAGTGCTGACATGGTCACTATCAACCTAAGGAGGCTTCGGCAGTATTGACATGGTCACTACCAACCTACAAAGGCTTCGGCAGTGCTGACATGGTCACTATCAACCTACAAAGGCTTCGGCAGTGCTGACAATGTCACTACCAACCTACAAAGGCTTCGGCAGTGCTGACATGGTCACTATCAACCTACAAAGGCTTCGGCAGTGCTGACATGGTCACTATCAACCTAAGGAGGCTTAAGCCGTGTTGACAAGGTTAGGTTTTCCTGTAGCATTGTTGCTTTTCCTCCGGAGTTCCGATCATCCCTCTTGCAGATTACAATGCTATTCTCGGGGCTCGACCACACACCCAAAAGATCTCAAGGCCAAGCACTTAAACACTAAGCCACGGAACTTGTCGTCCGATTACTCCAGTTTCATCGGTAGACTCTTTAGCGGTAAGAAATTCCCCAGAATGCATAACTCAAACAGAAGAACCATCGAGATTTATCCGAAAGAAGTTTCATTTGCAAATTGTGGTAAAAAGTATCTCGTTTTAATGAACAGTTGAATGTACATGGACAGACGTGGAATGATACTTCACCACGAATACATGGAATGAGAGAAAACTGATTCCATCATGTGTCTACCACCCGACATAATTTTCTTCCCTAACAATTTGTGTCTGTAATTTTCTGAGTTGAAGGAAAATTGCTAGCAGAGATTAATTACAGGTTTTGTGATGGAGCGCGCGAGTAAGGGTTATGTGAGTGAGTGAAATGTTAAGATTTTGATCGAACGAGAAACAGGAAAAGACAAAAGTCGACTTTCGAGGTACAAATTAAACATGCATGTTCCATAGTTCAAATTAAGTTGACGAAGATTATCAATGTAAGAAAATCCTCTGTGTTCACACATAAACCTTCTAATTGGAATGTTAATCATTGGTTCTACAGACAAGTTCGCTTCTCATCATCAATTTGTCAGTTAATGGAATCATTCTTACCATTCACAAACAAATTTCTCCATTCTTAAAAACCATTGGGACGTCACTGTTTGCATTTTATTTTCTCATGTAATGAGGATAGAGATGATATCATCAATCTAGCGTGGTATGCTGGCTCAGTTGGCAAAGCGACAGCTGAAATAACGGCGTGCAAAAGGTCCTGTGTTCAAGTCTGGTCGACCGAGGTGCCAACGCTCTCAATTTAATAATAACCTGGCCTATGGACAATTGACCTTGTGAGTGGAAAGGTCTAGGATAAAGGCCATCTTTAGTGAAAGTCGGTGCCCATTGGTGGCACAATCATGTGTTAAAATGCCCACTAGAATCATAGCATTGCAGATAGCCCTTGCTGAATTCTGGATGTCAAACAGTTATAGGAGCGACGAATCATTATATACCAGGAAAGTCCCTTACAGGTGAGATTGTTCATTGTCAAAATGCAATACCAAAACAGATGTTCGATGAGAAGCAATCTCAAACCATAAGCAGATGATCTGCCCTCATTTAACCATTGATCCATGCATAAGATGGTTTGGTGCGATCAAGAAGGATCCCCACAAAAAGACGGTCACTACAGACAAAACAAGAGAGTGCTGCATTGTCGAGGTACGTGCCATGATAAGTGCTGGGGTGCATTTTGCGAAAACTGTTGACAGCTAGCAAGAAAACAATCGGGCAATTACATTCCCCTGCGGTACACCGCCATGCGAACAGGCGCTCATCCGGACAGAGTCAGTTAGAAGCACCGCAGAAATGGCTGCTACAGAAAGCATAAATCAATAGAAATACATTACTAAACGAATATGTATCAGTTGATAAAAAATGTTGTTTTTGACTAGCCACAATAATTAGGAGTGACGCTTTGAAAGCAGCAAACTCTAATGAGAGAATTAGGACACAACTCGAACCCTGAACCTTCTTCACTTCCGTAAAGAAGAGCAGCCAGTAAATAACTGGACTATCATACTTGGTTACATTTATTCGAAATTACTACATTTCTATCAGAAACTTAGGATTGATAGAAAAGCAATTAAAAAAAACTAATATCGTGACAGACACCGAACTGACCGCATATTTTCTGTCATACGAACTGTGTTTTAAAGCAGAAAGATAATTATTTCTCCTCCAATAACTAATTTCATTAGATCTTCAATTCCTCTGGCAATGAACTATTTCCCTTCTTTTTGTCTCTTGATATATTTCTCTTCGACGTTTTTAATTACCGCAAATAGAGCAGATTTCGACTAAAATGCGTGACTTATACCGCGATTAAATTCACAAAATGTAATTAGCCTGCATACAGTCACCTTATTAGTAGTCATGTCAATGATATCTGGAGCAGATTGTCTCAGTTTGCCACGATCAATTTGTGAATTGCTGGATGAAAAAGTGTTTGCTTAGCTAAAAGCAGTATGCTGTTTCGATACCTAGGAGCTTTGAGTCTCAAATATTACCAAGTGAATAATGACGTGATCATAGAAGATCATAAATTGAAATTGTATGTCTACTCTGAGTATGTGGGCAAACTGGGAGCTGTTTCTCGCTGCTGGCGCTCAATTTCATGTGACAGGAAAGTTTAGGAGAAGTTTATCGCGAGCTGATAACGAAAGCTGTGTGAAGATGAAATGTTGATTTTGTTTCAAAATCTAACCTCAATTTCTTCTTCTGTCCATTCAACTTATGATAATGAAAGCATTTCATCAATCATTTTATTCAACTGATTATCGGATGCTGCAAACATTCCATGAATGTGATCTGTTGGATTTAAGTTATTTGTTTATTCCGACTAAAGGTTGGAGAGCCCCAACATCGATGTTTTCTGATACTACTACTGGGGATAGACCAGCAACCCGGGTGCGAGCACGGCTTCAGCCATTTTCCAGGTGCGGTTGCGGTACGGCACGGTTTTGGTCCTTTTCAGGTGCGGGTCCGGGCACATGTACGGGTCGACGGGCTCATTTCTGCGGTCTGTGAGCCCAGTCCGGTCCTGTATTACATCGGATGCCTGGACACGGGTCCATGAACAGCACAATTTCCAGGCATGGTCGATTCCTAGCCAGTACAGTAGGAAACATCGTCGAGTACGGCTGTCAAGGCATGCCAGCCTGTAGAAAAGACCTGAAATGTGACCCAGATAATCACTGAGGTTTGGGCTCTGTCGCGCCCACACACATGTCTGAAAATACATTTGAAGATTGTGACTGCCAAGCGGTTAGACGAAATCATCTTCCAATAATGACACCAGTCGGCTGAGGTTTAAAACATCGTTCATTCGTTGAAATACAATAAGATCATTTCATACAGTTATGGACCACAATCTTTGATGAAATTCGTTCCTCAAAAATGACACATTTTTAGTAAAATGTGTTACATAATTCAAATCAACTCATGGCCAACCAGACTTGTGTTGTTATTAGTAATTGGAATCAATTACACCTTCTGATGAGTAATTTGTAATTGGAATCAATTAGCACGCATTCTAAATTGATTTACTCTCCTCGTCGATAGTGCGTTAGAATACTTAGATGTGCTCCGGCTGTACAACTACCACAAATTTTCGAAGAAATTTACTACGAAACTGAATGCCGAATTCTAAATTAAGTGCCGGTGTTGTGATATTCTTTCCCCCCTCTGGTTGCTGATCGAAAAATATAGATCAGAAAACTAGTACTACGTATTAATTTCCCCTCGTAAAATGAGAGGCGCATAAATTCTTCAAGTAGCCGCAGTCTAAATCTTTAAATCAACTTAAACCTTAACGGAGATGTGATTGCAATAGCAATGAAGTCTCCGAGAAGCCACAAGTCTCGACATTACAGCACTACCTCCTCAGTTTGAATCGTAATAGAGATGTGAGGCGAAAGCACTTAGGTGGCAATACAAGGTGGCAATTTTATATCAAGTTACAAGCATGGTCTGTAGCATGTGGGGGAGCAGTAGTGATTGACCTTTGCATATCCGTCAAGAAAGGAATGCTGGGAATTATCTAAAGTAATAACGAAGTAATTGGAATGTAATTGAAGAAAACGGCTTCTTATGTGGCGACTATGTTCCATTACAAGTCATGTGTTCACTCTTCCAGTATCGATTTAATATTACAAAATCCTAAAATTGAAGGAATATAAATGATTGGGCCCGCAGGGGTTCACCATACCACCCCGGTGGTGAAGTTGGCAGACATTTTCGACAAATTACACAACTGTATACAGGCAAGCATGCGCCGAAAGTTATTTATTCAATTGAGTTGAGCGACGAGCAACTGTCGGTTTGAAATTTCCAGTCACAATCAAAAGTGAGAAGCGACCTTCATATGCTTCGTGAAATGATTGGAAAGTTATTTCCATAGCACAGATCTACGGAGGTGCATTGAAACACTTACAGAAATAGAATTAACCAATTTAACCATAAAATGTAGACAATGCACTGTAGTTTTGACACTCAAGACTCTTCCTAAACTAAGTTCTACAGAGAATTAAGGTTCACACTTCCTAACATCATCAGTTTGTACTACAACATTACAAAAACAGACGTGGACATACGTTGGAGTAAGTTGGGGAAACAGCTATATTATCATTCTACGTCAATCTCTCCAGCAAAGATAATTGCCTACTCCAGCTACTGAAAACAAAGCGAACGGCGATAAGCATTTATGTAAACTTAGTGAAAAATTCAGATTAAGTGAGCAAAGCACAGAGCTATTTACATCTAATTGGAAAGAGGAGAAATGTATAACTAAGTAATATCATTAATGCATCATGTGACTTGACGTTCAGTCATTAAATTAGAGGAGAAAGATTTTGTTGTTACTCTGGGGCTCAAACATGGAATTATTAAAGCAATTTCCTCAGTACTTCTCAATGCGCATCGAGCTAAGTGCTGCACGACTAATTGCACGATTGCCATCTACCTCTGGATACTTTCAATATTTCAATGCAATTTGATGCATTTGACTTACTCCCAAGAGCGTGCAGCTCACGTCAATGGGGCAGTTTGTATTTAAGAGAGTCAACAAGGTTGCAAATGTGCCTCAATTCATCATCAACTTTTCTCCTTTATCCTCGACTTGCTAACGACCTTGTAAACAAGCATTACATTGACTTCGCCATCTTAATCGAAACTTTTAACGGTCCATTCACTGTATCAACAAAGTAATAGTACAACGTTCACTTCTCAGGTTTGCAATAATGGCGTTTTCATATTGCTTCTTCGTTGCAGAATTCTATTTATCGCAGTATTAAAGGGACAGGATAAAGCTGTTTCATCTGACACTCGTCTCCATTGATAGCACCGGAATGGAGTAATATTTACGGAAATGATTGTCGCGAGAGCTCAATGTGACGATATTATTTTCCATTTACTCATCAGCATCTTAATCATGTCTTCCAACTCATCCTAATGGAAGGCGGAATAAATCTCTCACTTGTACATTTATCATACCTAAGACATTCGCTTATCGAAAGCTTTGAATTTAGTGGATAAAAGGCGTTGATGATTTAGGTAACAGCATCGAGATATTCCTTTTCTATATTTCACCTTTACAACACACTCAATTGCATGGACAGCCTCATTTTGAGACGAATCAAAATTCAAATTGTCACACTTCTAATAGAATGAAAGCTAATACGACTATCATTATCAGGTGTCACGTTTAGGACCTTTAGATAGAGGTATTCGGTTTGTACAGCTCTTTGATGATTCGAATGCTCCGTGGTCTCCGTGGCACAGTGGTTAAGTGCTTGGCTTAGCGATCTTTTGGTCTAGAGGTCGAGTCCCGAAGGTGTCATTGGAAGTCGGCATGAAGGGCATCCGGACTAAAAGTACTACAACGCTCCATAAGTCTGACTGTGTCAGCACCGTCCACGGCCCAAGTCTGGGGAGTAGTGACGTAAAATCTTCATTTTGATTATTCGAATAGTACGAATGCTTTCTGCACACACTACAACTGTAAATAATTAAAAGTAGTATGAAATCGCAATGATTGGTATCAACCAACCAAGCAATGTTCCATTCACAGAATTAAATATTTTGTTTATCTGCCTCGGTTTGCTAGAAGTGTGATTAATACGAAACTGACGGCACATAGAGGAACCTATTAAGTGGGTAAGAAGGAATTCCTAATACCTTACAGAGATAGGAAAAAAGTCGTGCGTCGTTTGCGGATTAATGTGAGTTCCAGTAAAGTGCTTCGATTGCTAAAATTCCCTCAGATTCGAAGAATTCAGATCATTGCCCACAAGTTTTCTCCATAATGTTGGCCCTTCCGATCATTATTAAAGAAAGTAACAGGCGTACGAAAATTAGTTCACTTGATGATCCTCTCCTCGGCATTGCTCACTGTATAGTGCATACATTGAATCGAAGCCAAGACAGGAATGTGTGTTTTGGTGTGTGCGAAGTGATATCACAGCACGCACGCATCTCTCACTGGCTCTGGTTCCTCTGCTGACAGCTTATTGTTTGTCATTTCCAATAGCAAGTGATACACGAATTATCCATTCGAGAAGGAGCAAGTTGTGCCATTTCGACATTAAGGTTGCATACAATTCTTCCTTTCTAGGAAACCGAAGCGCGCGCAGATGAATCTAATTCTGTGGTTCCATTACTTGCAGCACACAGAGAACATTTAGTAATAGTGTCAGCCAGTCAGGATTCATCGGTAGGTTTTGATGAGGTCAATGACTTTCTATTAAACGCATAATATCGTTTACTACTATCAAGCCAATCTTATCATTTGATAGGAGCATTAAGAATCTATGGGTGAAAAAGGAGTTGCAGCCACGCTCCGTCAGACGGGATGTCGCTTCACTAAGTCTCTTCTTCACATACTATTTCGGTAGAGGCAGCTTTGGAGTAAATGAATGCGCACCAAAACGTAGGATATTCTCCACGCACAGCTAATGCACGAGCATGCTATCACACACACAGTGAGTCGCTCCACCTTGTTTGCACGGCGTAGTTTGGGAGTCAGTTTCCTCATACCACTTTCCCTGACCAATGCAATCTTGTGAGATTAGAAGATCTGTTCCTTCTCATGTTTCATTGAGTAGTTCCTAACTTTGTTGTGGTAGGGTAGAAATTCTATAAAACTGTAAAATACGCCGTTTCAAAACTGCTTAAATAGTTGAAAATTGACAACATTACTTGCTTGTGGAATGGGTTATGAGAGCTCGAGGCCAATTAACACGTCTGATCACCTGATGGCTACTTTTCAAGGGTCTGTTGACTACTGCGATGTATGTTGACGAAAACAGCGATCATGGCAATGGAATTCTCTAAAATCCTAATCCGACGTTTTAATGTGCCCGATCCTCATGATATTTGTTGAGTCAACTTCATGAGAATCCATTCGCAGAAATGCTTCACCTGTAAAATGATTTTATCTTTTCAGTTCTGCCATTCCCACAAGTCATTGGAATTCGTTCGTTCTTCAAGTAACTCTTCACTCTGTTCGTGTCTAAATTTGTCTGCTAAAACACACTGATGAATGGCTCATCGACGTTGCATTAGGCAACAATGGAAGACACAACGATAATAATGTTTCGTGCCACTGTCCTCCATATCTCTACCATCAAATAGTTTATGCTGCACTTAGAGAAGCTATAGTCTCTCAGAAGAGATAGTTTCAATACTAAAAAAGTGATGCTTCTTTGTAGCAACCGTGCTACTGTGGCGATACCTGCGGATAACCATCTCTGCAAAGATTCGCAGTGTAAATTTTACGAGAGGCACTGTGACCTGATGTCCTTATCTCGTATTTACGTGATGATGCAGGCATGATAATGCACCGATTCTATCTGTCACCCATATCCTTCATTTTACAACCATGCGGCAGATTTGGCAGGGAAGATTTTAGGCTGTCGCAGCAGCGCAATGCTTAAAAATGAGCCGAATTTATATCAAATATGAAGTGATTCGAGAAATTGGGACTCAGCCGACTGTCATCTTATTCCAGAGGGAATTTTTAAGTTTCAAATTTGGGCTGTTTTAAGTTTGGTTTCACTTCATTGTGTGGATCAGACAAAAGTAAAGGTAATTTTGTTGCCTGATACTTTAATTATCCAATATCATTGCATCTCCATTCATTTTTTGATTGATTGGGGAGCAGTAAATTGTATAAGCTTGAGTTCAAATAGAATTGAACCCTGGTCTTACGCATCAGCCGACCGAGGTCTGTTTTAATTAAGAAGGCGCGGTGAACTTGGAATTACAGCAGACAGATATCTGAATGGGGCTGCGCTTCAGTCGATTAACCCTACTGAATTTTATGAACGCTGATCTAAATATGCAAAATTACCTATTTCTAAAGTTAAAGGCTTCACCACACCTACGTTTGAACCGACGTCTCTCGGACGCAGAGCGAGCACTCTACCACAAGGCCGCTGCAACAGGGATTGAACCCAGGTCTCTTGGACGCAGAGCGAGCACTCTACCACAAAGCCGCTGCAACAGGGATTGAACCCAGGTCTCTCGGACGCAGAGCGAGCCCTCTACCACAAGGCCACAGCAGCAGGGATTGAACCCAGGTCTCTCTCGACGCAGAGCGAGCACTCTACCACAAAGCCGCTGCACCTCTGAATATGACGGTTGAAATGTATGAATCACATAATGGAAATCAATTAACGTTGAAATTTTGTGCCAACAATTTCATACTAATAACTTGCAAAAAGTTTCGAACAAAGTATTATCCAACTGCCTTAGACAAGCTTAATTGATTGTCATAATCATTTTGCTTCATGAAATGTATTCTACACAACGTCTTTCTTCATAGATATCTGTCAAATACATACAACAAGTGAATTCATTGATCACAGTGAGCTATTCTTTTCATCTCACAATAGATGATGAGGTACACGAACTAAAAGCATTTTACTTTAAAGTTCGTGTGTTTAGACAAGTACGCCTCTATGCCAGTTCCATTAGACACAATAGAAATATAACGTCATCTTCATCTCCTTTACATTGGAACCGTAGTAATTCAGCTTTGAAGAAAAGTATACATCATGTCTTACAAGACAACGGCGTTTCTCTTCAATTGTTAGGATCGTAACTTCATAAGAGCATTTTTGATTAACTTCAGCATCCATTGCTTCACTTGATAAATTCACCGTTGGACAACTTCAGATTGATGCAAGACAAAACATTTTCATTGTTTTAATTGACATGGAAGCACTCGAAACTGGTTGATAGAGCTGTTCTGAGATGTGTCACACTTCGTATTGTTGATCTGTACAGACTGTCATTAAAGCAGTAGTCAGCGATTGCAGGTAACTAAATTACTTAGAAATAACCAAACCGGGATTGAATGTACTTGACAGCAGTCATCGAATAATAAGATTGACAATTAGTACAGATATTCTCATATTATGTCTTACATTCAATATTTCCATTTTTCCCTGTTGTCGATACAGAAAATGTGATCTCCTTTGTCTATCTACACAAGTTGTCTCTGGCTAGACTTGAACCATTTACCTTCGGATCGCTAATCCATGTCCTTAAACACTGAGCCACGGCACGGCTGATTGACAGTGCGATACTCTTCGATAAGACAAATTTAAACTACTTCAAAGTCGGCGGTCAACTGGTTAAGCGAAATGATAGTCTCTCCAATCCTGCACCAACCTTAGGACGTGTCACATTTTGTATTGTTGATTTGTATCACGACTATGATTAAGATTAAAATCCACTATCCTTAAGACAGATTTGCCGCAATCGTATTGAACATCCCCAATGGCCATGTGGTTTTCCCGTCGGTAAACTGTTGCTGTGTGTGTACGTGTGCAGTGAAGATTGCATTTAGACATACAGGCGTCAATTTCAACTTGCAAAGAGAAGGATAAGAGAAAGCAATTTGGCTTCTCAATTTTTCAGGCTATTACAGATTAGTTCCAAGCAAATAGACCCATTTTGCACCGAATTAATCCATTACAGTCGACGCGCGAAACGCACTTTAGAAGCAGTAATCTAGCCATTACTAATTTGCCGTCTTATTAATGGAAGAAGGTTATCCAATTTGCTTGAGATAGAATTACCCTCATTCTGAGAGATAATGGACGTCTAACCAAGCTCTAAAACGATCATATGAATAGACGGAAGGTGACAGCTCGCAAATTGATAGATCATAGGCGAAATAAACAAGCAGCAACATTATTTTCCATCCACGTCCTTCAAAATGCTCAAGAGGCGCATTTTAGATTACAAAGGGACAATATATCAGTCCGAAGACAATACTTTGTGCTTCTTCTAGTTTCATCATCATAAGATATTCAAATTAATGGGTTATATTCGGCAGATGATAACGTTGGAAGAGGTTGATGAGGACATTTCACGATGTCTAAGCAAGGCAACGGCAGCGGTCCCAGCTTCCGGAAAAGCATCCGCCACGATCATCTTCTAACCTAGCACACTGCAAAGGAGCGCTCTGATTCTAGAATTGTGAAAAAACACGTTTCTGTGTTCTTCTCTTTTGTGCAGATGATCAGTACAGCGTTTTTAATATCAATGAACATTTGTAGACGAAAAATCGATATTTCCGAAGAACTACATTTTCCTTCACTATATCTACAGAATCTTAAGAACAATTTGAAGGTTAACACTTTAATTTTATAATGATTTACGAAACCACTTAAATGAATGCACCATTGCGCATATCAGCATTAGTGACTAGAATGAACCGCTTATATACAAAAACAGAATTGTCAAAGATATGGTGAGAATTTCACCGACACAAGGATGTATCGATTCAGAACACACAGCTGCCGTGGAATTATGCAACGCTATAGAAAAGAACCAACAAATTGACTGAATCTCACAATTAGTAAACATTGACTATACCAAAGTGCATTTCACATTAATTTACTGTGAGAATGATGCAAAGCTCATTCATATCTTGACCGTCGGATGTTTTTACAATGAATGAACGAGACATTCCCTATCTATGATGTTGCTAATGACTAATGTGCATCAGATAACGCGACGGAGTAAAGTGGTATCTTAATGACTAATTCACGCTTTCGTCAAATGGTCCGGTGGCCTTGTGGTTGTAGGGATTGCTTGCATATCCTCAGACTCCAACGTTCAAGGTTCAAACCTGCGATCCTTCACCACTGATAATTTCAACTTGACTTCTCACGAACGTTAGAAGTTGTAGACATCACGAAGGTCTTACAATTCAAGGAGCAGACAGAAATCGAATGAAATTATGTAATCTGGTGAGCATTTTACACCTGCTTTCACAAAACAAGAAGACAAATGAATGCAATTAATTGTAAAAAACATACACCGAATGAGGATTACATAACGGAAGATAAACGATGAAGATGTCATCATTTTGCAGGTTTTAATTTGTATCATTCTCATTAAGCATTCTATGTGGCATATAGATAATTTCACACAGTCTCTTGGGATGTAATTGGCGATAATTATCGACCAACTTCAACAATTTGATATCTGGATGTTTAAGAAGACTAATTGTTACCATACCGAGAATGCATAGAAGTTCTTCTTTTCCAACCATTTATGTATTTTCATCAATTCTACAAATCACAAATCTGAGAGCAATAAAAGCATTTTTCATCACGAGATCATACATGTTTGACTAGAAATATCCAAATGTTAATGCTTGCTCGTCAGCATCGTATATTTTCAATTAAGATAATATTGTCGCATAACATAATAGGAAATTATTTCGTCAAATTAGCCGACGAATTTGCTGTCATCTCACGTGATTGGATATTATTTATATTCCTATTAAGCTATCTTCTGGGAATAAATATCAGTTCATTTCATACGCAGATGGCTAAGTGATATTTTTATATTTATCTCACAAAAACTGACTCGCGTCGAAATATCACAATTCCTTCTTGATTACATCGAGTTAATAATGATCAAAATTCGATAAATAATCCATCAATGATAAATCAATGATTCGATGATCAACAATTAATCGAATTGATCATCGAATGGCGTTCAGCGCGACATCCCTCCTGCCGATTCCAATTGATACTCGGGGATCGACCTCACGACCAGCACATCGCAAGTCCAAGTGCTTAGCCACTATGCCACAGAGGCTGACCACAAACAGAATGTATATTCATCGTGACGAGGTTCAAGCAAGTACTATGTCAATTACCCAGTGAATTCCGAATACTTGATGCCCTCAAAGATACAAAGATAAAGCTGTAAACCTCACTTTTCGGTTCCACAATGGAACCGAAGTAGTTCTTGTCTACAAATAAAATAGGAAAATATAATGGTCATAAAATGCCGTGTAAAATGGAATCTGTTTGTAGGTGTCCAATAACTTTGTGCGAGACACGAGTATAACTGTCAAATTTGTGGGAAGATTCAAGAACACACAGCCCAAAGTACATAATATAACAGTAATTAACGTGGGATTATCATTTCTTATTCATTACAGTCTCTTGAAGTCTGAACGCAATTCTTTTGACACATTCTGAACATAATTGAGCGACAGTCTATCACGTAATCATTGTACTGTGGTAAAATTCATTCAAATAGCAACCATGTAACTCCTAAACTTCATCGGTGAATAAAAGGTGAACCGGAGTGATTTCATCCTACACCTCGTGACCTTTGAAAATACTGACCCTGTGTTCTCAGATCTCAGGCTATGGGGATGCATACTTGGGGCTTGGACGGTGCTGACATAGTCACACTTTAATTTGGAATGTTGTGATCTTTTAGTCCGGATGCCCCTCCTGACGACTTCCAATGACACTCTCGGGGCTCGACCTCTGGACCGAAAGATCGCTAGTCCAAGCACTTACTCACTGTGCCACGGGGACCAGCTCAATTATGTTAACGATGAACAATTAACAACATCAGAAACCAATCAAATTGCAGCATGATAAAATCGATTGATTGTCGTTGCATTTTCAAGATTTCAACGCATTGGGTGATTATGTAGCTTGATAGCAGTGAGTAGAACTAATATAAAATACACACGCAGCTAAAATTGGACTTAAATGATAATCTTGTTACACAGATAAGCTAGCTTATCGGAAATGGGGGGAGGGGAGGGTACGATGCTCTATATGGAATGTAAGCTTAGGTAATAAACAATTATTCATCATCATAATTCTATAATGTCTTGGGGTGAAGGCTCTGACTTTGTAGGCTATTCGTTGCCTGACCACACTCGTCCTATAAGGTGCTGATGGCTAAGTTGGTAGAGCGTTGGACAATACAGTCTGAGGTCCGTGGCTCAAATCCACCACGACATACCAGCATTTCAAATCTGTGAAAACAATCTGTGTCAAAAAATTGATTGAATTGAAGATGGTTCATCAATCAGTTAATTTTACCAGCCCCTCATTATCACTGTTCGGATCCACTGACAACTCTTCCAACTTTCCTAGCTCACAAATATATGGAAAGCGACATTTGATAACGAAGCTGTATTTTATAACTATGCAACAGAACAAAGTGACAACCGCTTCAATTGCTTTCAATTTCAGTGGAAATCTAATTACAATTAGTCGACTTCAGCGATCAATTAATTGCGACCAATTGCTTAGAAGAAGTGTGGGTGTCATATTACACATGATCTCAATGTACCTGACAAAACAGCGGGCGCGGGTTGGTAATGATCCACGCTTCCCATTAACAAAATGGATAGATCTACAGCGCAATAACTTGCATTACCCATCTAATGTATCGTCATGTGAATATACATCATTCGGATGCCTTTATCTTCCTTCCATCCACACGAATGCGAGGAATGTTGAAGATAACTGAGAGGTGCATTACAATTACTTAACTTTAATTAAATCCGAAGAAGAGTTACTTCCCTATTTGCAATCCCGACTATCGAGTCGAAGTATTCTAAGTCTTCACACTGTATACATCTTGCACCGTTTGAAAGTGTAAGACCAGCTCTATCCAAGCTTCTGCACCTGACCCTTTGAAAAGAGCAATGCCGCCAACATTACCTTAACTGCAGACTGACTTGATGGCAGTGGTGCGTGCGCAATGAAGCAAGCTAAACTCAAGCCTGACAATTCTCCGAGAATGCTCCAAGAAGCATAGATGTCTTAAGCAAGAATGAAGGCGTAATCTGATGGAAAAGTAATTTTCTTCATAGCACGCGATATTATGAAGGAGCAACATTCACGTATTAATGTACACTCTATAATTGTACAACTAGAATCAGGCTACAGATGTTGCTTCTCATCAAATGACAATGAGACGCAATCGATATTGATTGCAAAGCATCGATGACGCTTAGAAGTCGAGATCCAATTTGTAATGAAAAAAATGAATAATTCGGACTTAAAACGAAGAATAATTAGAATTCTCCACGCGGCATTCATCAATCAGATCATTAAAATGTTTTCTAATGAGTGCAAAAGGAGTAAAGGACATCAGATATGTTTACGATAGAAGAGCGTTTCTAGCGGAAACCTTTCTACGTATGAACGTACATCTCTACCTGATGAAGCTTCGTACTTGAGTTATGCAAGTCAAAAGCAAATTTCACAAATATTTTTGAATTCCAAATGTTGCACACAGTTGATAAAAGACACAGATTCACGCAATAGTGTGATCGTTAAAGTGAATGTGAATAAAGGATGTAAATAATCTCCTTAACATAATTGACAAGATCATTGTCGAATATCTTTCGGTTGTAGCGTCAAATTCGCAAGAGAAAGATTGTCCAATACTTGATCGAGTATAACTCAAATGAAAAAAACGCAAATGAATTGTTAGTGATATTAGCTTTCTCAGATATAGCTACAGATCCAGCGGCGCAGTGGCCTTGTGGTAGAGTGTTCGCTCTGCGACCGGAAGACCTTGGTTCAAGCCTAGGTCGAGTGAAACCTGAGACTCTTGATACCATCTTAACATTCAGCGCAAAAAAATGAGAATGGGATAAATAAGCTCGTGCACATGAGAGAAAGGCTCTTCGCCTGATGCACTTCCGAGGATAAACATTGTTTATTTATTTGTTGATTTGTTTAGTGAAGAATGATGAACAATTTTAGGACAGTGAAATGCACAATTCCAGCATGCAGGTAGAAGAAAGAATAGGGATACTGTTGAGATAACCAGTGGTCCGCATGTCCGTCAAACAGTGGCTAAGGCGGTTGACACCTATCGGCAGGAGCGGATGCCGATTTCATGCATCACAAGCATTCTTCAACTTCTCAACATAAAATGGAGTCAGCAATGCGTGCCTGCGTTCGAACTTTCTGGAAATAGTATTCTCTGAAATCCCCTTGAAGTCAAGGAATGATGTGAGCAAAAGCAATTACTGAAGTGAATTACTTGCAGCGAACGGCAAGTGGTTCTGTATTTTTGTGAATTTTCAATCGATTGCGGCCTCTCGAAAACTTGCTGGTCAGCATCTTTATGAATTAGCATCTGAAGCCAACAAATGATGGCCTAGAGCAGCACCCGTTCCGTTTTCGTACCTCGAAGCCTCAGTTTCAGGTACGAAACCTACATCTAAATGAATGGAAAGAAAGTTCTGCAAAACCGGGACTTGGAACGACTTATGACAGGCTGAGGCGGGTACCTGCTACGTGTCAAAAGGCAGGAGTGCAATTTCAGTTGTGAAGATAAAACCAGCTCAGCTACACAATCCTCATGCTCTGTTGCAATCCTGCGAAAACGTTGTGACAAAAAGTCGATCATTTTGCACTTTCCAATGGGCAGTGTGCCCGAAGGGTGGATTGATCATGAAGTTTCTGACCTTCGAATCAATGGTTCAAAACCCCATTGTAATCAAGTTCCCTGAAATATCCAAATTTACGTCAATTAACAATGAAATTCCCTTTTCACATTTTTGAATTTCTTTGAATAATTTGAGGAAATTGCCGCACAATATACGTGTACAAGATTCATCATAATGTCATAAATCTTCTTGTACTTAATTATCAACACAATTATGCTCTATTTGATCGGATTGTGCGAGTACAGCTCTCAACTATCATGGAACGCTGTAATGCAGGGGCGGACAACCTTCTCATAGCGCGGGCCACAACATAACTGCATAGGTATTTTTGAGCAATGATAAAGGACACGAATACCTTCCATGATTGCTTATTAACAGCTCAGCAACTAAGGCTTTAAAGTGAGGGCTGAAATGGGTCCATAGAATGACGTAGCGGCTTCAATAATGACGGCAAACGAACGTCACGTCAGACATGCGCTGCCCTAATTTCCTCTCTTTTTACCTAATTCACATGTGCGCATCCATGACGCTGGTTTATTGACCTGCAGCTCAACCGTGTAACCAGTCTCCAGCACCTCAGGTCGACTCGCAACGAATAGCCAAAAATGGTGTGTGGACAAACGTCTGCTGTGTCGAATACGAGGTGAACCAGAACTTCGGGGAATTTAAAACACGAACTGTCGGGCCAGAAACAGCAGGGACAGTGACAGGGCCAGAGGTTGTGCGCCTCTGTTGTAATAGATCGTGACATTCCCTCTATCTATCAGTCTATGTTTGGCACAGTGGTTAAGTGCTTGGCCTAGCGATCTTTCGGTCCAGAGGTCGAGCCCCTAAAGTGTCACTGGAAGTCGGCAGGAAGGGCATCCGGACTAATAGATCGCAACACTCCAGACTGAAGTCAGACTGTGTATAGTGTGAGTAATACTGTGTATGACCGGTAGAGGGGAGCATTGACGCTAAACCATCACACACTACTGAATTCGTGAAAAGTCTTTAATTCTTCAAATGTGTAGCAAGTAACACAAAAATAGCTGTTCAAAACATGAAACTCTGAACTTAATAATGCGAGCATAGTACAAACAACTTGGTTGTAACGCAGCCTTTCAAATCTGATGTGTTAGTCATGGCGAACTCTTTCTCTCTCCTCTGAGCTCTAACGAAATGAGCAAGGCGATGAAATACCACAAAACAAGACATTAGCTTTTCTGAGAGGTCAATGAAATATTTTCCCTTATAACTAACTTTGTTGTGAGCTGTTTGATGAAATGTGCGGGTGGCAATATTAATGAATTTTGAATAATCGTTCACATAAATCTCAAGGGTTTTAAATACTCTGATGATTGATTTCCGTAACAAAGTTACAGCAGAAGCTGAAATCGAATGTAGAAGTTAATCATTGTATTATAATTCACTAATTCACCGGGTTATTCACACAACAAGCGATTTAATGGCAGGATGTATAATCAAGAACACGGAATGAATGCGGCTGCAGAAAAGAGACGATCTTCCTTAGAGCAAAGACGGCGCAAACTTCAATCGTTTCTTTAAAAGTCGAAATGCAGCAGCTTCAAACCGAGTCGGTCACCCTCAAGCACATTACTTCGTTGAGTAATGCGCGCGGTTGCAATCACCAGCAAGTTATTAACCCTACGCTATTCAAATTTTAACTTCGGGATTTACTGCCGCAATCGACTCTGTAAAGGGATGACGGCTTGCCAATCTGCCCTTCATGTCAAGTAGATATACACATCGCTTCCGCAATGTGCAATATTATAAATTCTAATCAAGAAATAATTGTTAGAAGAAGAATTTATCAACAAGATTTTACATTGCTTCGTTTCTAAAATAGTCGACAATTTCGTGTACTTTTAGACCGATAAGTGTATTAATTCATCAGTCGAAAAGGAATACTCTAACAACAACAGGAAGGCTTATACATTTTTGAAAAAAAGAAGCATGTGAGCTCAAGATTTGCCGAATTGAACAGCTCACAATTCTGTTGATCATTTTATTAATTATTAAAGATTTCACGTCTTCCCGACAGCAAGAAAACTAATTCTGGATGAAGGAGCCTCGGCAAATTAGTTCGCTCAATTTCCACATAGAAAATCTACATGTCATATTAATTACGAGTCTTTTACTAAACAAAAGCAGCAGAATGACAAACAGACATGAAATATGAACCAAATCAAATTTGACGAACAATCAATTAATTTTCATAAGGAAATTTGGAAATTGAAAATCAGATTGGACAATATTTCGCTTCTCATATATCAAATAAAAGCCGATAGAGTCAATGACGTGATACACGTTGGTTTGTATACCTAACAAAGGTGTTTACAAATGCAAATTACTTGAAGAAAATCAATCTTGGCTGAATTGAAGGGTTTCGATAATCGAGCGCCGATTCCACGCTTTCTAAGAAACAAACTAGTTTCAAAACATCTACAATATTCCTCATTTCCGCGAAGCTTCAAATGCAACTTCACTGTGCAATAACAATAACCGAATGTGTCGTTCGGTTTCGACATCATAAATCCTATCAACAAGTCATTTTTCACTTCTTCGACATCGTTGAAAACTATTAACTTGCTTACTGAGTTCCTTTAAATTAACTTAATTAATTTTCAGGAAGATTTCAAAATTAAACAGGCAGAAGCATTTTTTGATTTTTTCACCAATCAGTGCGCTTATGTACGTCACGTAACACGTTCTTAACAAGTTAACGATGCATATGACACGCAACAGGTTGCGGTAGATGTAGGGTTGTCTTATCCAATATCTATGGTATTTTCGATTGTACAAACAAATTTCTCTGCTCCCTGGACTCTTTATTGCAGGATAAGAAAGTTAAAATAAAAACAAGTCGGTAACTGATAAAACACCGACGTTTTATCTCACAGAGACATACTTATGGGTAGCTTGGTTATTGTTATTAAGTCTAGTGAGCAGAAGAACTTGTTTTTACAATCGAAAGAAATAACCGCCCGTCAAAAGTAGCTAACATGATATCTATGGTCTGTTTATTGGTGCCATAGAAGTGGATAATAGTGCACTAGAATGGAAGTTTGATATCTTGTCTATGTACAATGATGGCACATGGAAAAATCTATGGTTTGTAGATCAGATTCGATCTAAACCATCGTATCACAGTCAAACTATTTGCCAAGTTGGTTGTGGAAGTTGTTGACAGCAAATTGCAGGATTTTCATGAAGAGAATTTTAAGTGAGATGGCAGCATTGTTTCATGTGAAATAGCCTACTATTCCATGGTTTAATATGCTGTGTCTATTTGTAGCAGTCAATGACAGCTGTTATACAATTTTTCAACACAGGAATGCGAATCAAAAATTGGTCGAGTCATAATCGAAAGTGGTCGGTGTACTGGCTATACGAATACCTTAAGAATTCAAAGATAAAAATTCTAATTATTGGATAATTTCTCCTTCTAGCGGTTAAGAAACCTAGCGCTTTCTGGAATAAACACATTGAAAGCTTCTTTACCGACAGTCATTTTTCAAATAAATGAAATGTCGTTGGAACTTTTCAATTAATCATTGAATGACACATGTGATATTTTGGAAGCTGATATTCGAAAGCATGTTAAGGTTTTGAAAATTGTTCAAATATAATGAATGAACAGGGGAATCCTTCAAAGTAAAGTGAATACTCTGACATTTCTTGGCCTCTGATTTCAAGATGGAGCAATGCATGCTCTGTAAATCGACATTACAAGTTGCGTATATGTCTGATTGTACTCTTGATTTATTATTAGAGTTATATTTCAAAATGATGAACGTACAGAACGTTTTACAGGATTCCCTTCTTTGTCATCCTGTCGCTGCAGTATTTTGTAAATTCACTATTGCTTTTGTGTGCATGATCTTTGGACTAGGGGCAACAATCCAGATCACAAATTGGCTTGATAATTAAAAATGCCAACCCGAAAACAAGAAAGCCAATCCGCAACATTTGCTTTTCGCCCCAACTAAGTTCCCCCGCAGTGTGCCATAATTTTCATGCAATTTCCATTCTTGGACTTTCTATGGCATTGTTAATTTCTATGCCTGGTGCTGTTTTCCCTGCGAAATTTAATGATGAATGCCAATAGTTTAATACTAATTCTTCATTTGGATGAAGAACTTAATCTCACCGAAATTACGGATCATATGGCAGGTGTTAGTGCTGAAGAAATTGTGGCATCAAGATACATCTGTGGCTGTCACTTAGTTAAGTGAGCTAGCTCGCCATCTCATGATTTATGCGAGTAACAATGAAGTGTATATTTCTCTTGATAAAGTCTGGATTCGCTTGCGAAGAGACTTTTGTCGAAATGGCATTTGCTTGGTGAATAAACAAATCTTGTTGGATGGAAGATAACGGCGATTATTCCATCAGATGTCAAATAGAGACGATGAACCAATTGGTTATCTGAAAGTACATTGTAAACGAAATACAAACAATATTGGGCATCTCGTTGGAAGAAATTACATCTGTGACGATGCTTGACTAATTGCTGTGTTCGATGTTCATATAGCAGAATTAAGTGGAGATGAAAAAGCAGAAAGTATTTTGAATGATAGTTTAGACCAAAACTGGCCGACTGGCTGATTTGCATCGCTTCTGGTGTAGAGCTTGTTCTTCACGCTGGAGACAATTATGACAGCAGTGCTAATCCCGTTGAGAATTGATTGAAGCAAATCCACTTACTATTGTTACATAAGTAAGCGGTATCCTCTTTGCCTGAGCCTTCAGTCAACAATTATTGTAATTTACTCCGTAAATTGATGAAATGGAGCCGCAAGTACATTTTGCTTGATGTATAGATGTCACTCACGACTCATTCCATTATAATGTGTGTGTGTGTGAATATCAGAACCACTTAACTGTGCCATCTTTACATTTTACTTTTGTTAAAGTAAACGATAGGCAACACGAAACTGGTTGTTGTAGCAAGAGATGTTATATCGTTTCTTTGCAAGTGTAATGCTGAAAATTGGTTAATTGACGATACAAGATCACATTTCTGGTAATGTACAAGGAAACATCAGGCGTTAATGTATAGTGATTGTGACTATTGCGTACTTGACAAGTTTTGTAACCACAGAATTAGATTGCTTTATCGTATCACTTTGCTAGAAGTGTAAACTGATTCAAACAGATGGCACATGCAGGAACTCAATAAGTGGGCAAAAAGAAATTTTTAATACCTTACAGAGATAGGAAAAATAGTCGTGCGTCGCTTGCGGATTGCTTTGAATTCCTTCAAAATGCTCCGATCGCCACGATTCTTTCAGATTCGAAGAATTCAAATCATTGTGCAAAAGTTTTCTCGATAATGTTGGTGTTTCCGATCATTTTTAAAAAAGTTAGCAGGCGCACGAAAAAACGTTCACAAACTTCTCTGTAGAACTTGACATCGGCTGTGTACCTTGGCTGTGTGATCCGGTTGATAACAGTCACTGAAACTTTGTAGAAATTGGCGTGTTTAATGTTGAACTGACTGCTCACTGTTCGATTGCTATGGTATTAAGTCAGCAGATTGTGCCATTTCATTAACGTTACATGTTCCAATGCTTCCCTTCTAGTCAAACAGAAGAAGAGACGGCCTGTCTAATTCTGTGTTTGTAACGGTAGAAGGATGATTGTCTTTCTATTTGGTGCTGCGAATTGACAGCTGCTTTAAGTAAGCAAATTTGCTTCGTTTACGGTTAACGCACAAGCCATTGCGCTCTCTCCTCTGAATAGCGTGTCCCCTATTTTCGCATTGGCACATAGATATCTACAACGCAAACATAGACATCTAATATCATCAGCCACTTCTTCACTTTTCCGCCAAAATCAACTGCGAAATAACAAGTATATATAGATAACGATTACAGTCATCGCCATTCCAAATAATACCACGTTTCTATGACAGTAATAAAGAACTATTACTACTACATGGTCCAAAATTGAAAGTTTCAAAATCCCATCAAATATTATTTCTTTTAAATTTGAACCAGAAATTTTATCGTGGCTATTCACTAGTCATTGACAATTTCTTTACCAATCTGCAATGGTGTGAATTTCATCCACTCAATCTTATCTCTGTTGAATAGACAAGCGTAAGGTCTTTGAAATATAACCAAAATCGCTTTGACGATTAGAAAGGCATTGATAAAAATATCTTAATTAATCTGCATTTACGAATATTTGAGCATCATGATTCAATACAGAAAGAAGACTTTGCATATTGTGAGATTAGAAGAAGGGAAGTTCAGAAAAAAGGATGTCACAGCAAATCTCTCCAAGACACTTCACACGAAAATGATTATTCGAAAAGCATTTTCAAGGGATATAATAAAAGGACAAACATTTCCCAAATATTGAAATTATCTTGTGCTAATACATTTTCTGCGCTGGTGCATAAAAATGTATAAACAAACTTCTATCATTTCTCTAAAAGTATTTCCGTCAGCGTCTTCCATTTTCTGATTTTCAATTTCCCTGATTAAGATGACTCGAGAATCTTTAGTCACATTTCTTCATTGGATAAATATTAAAAGCCTGAGGAGCTGAGAAAATCCATTATTTATCCGGTACACGCGTGGCAGTCAAACTGAAATATCAAGGTTTAGCAGACAGCATCGCACATGTTTCGTATTGTCATTTGGAATTCAGTGACTCACTAAATAAATGACACTTAATCATAACAGGCTCAGAAATTAATGAAATGCACTGCCGAAATGGTTCGAGTCAGACTTCAAACAAATGAGTTACAAGGATATACAGCAGCATTCCACACTTCTGACCTGTCTAGACTGGTTAAAAAAGCTTTTGTTTTACTTTTGTTGTTTTTGAATTTTAAATTAATAGCATCGGATGTAAGATTTACTTATGCAAACGTTAATGACACATTCTCAGCATTCACAAGCATTTTTTGGTGGATGCAGTTGTCACTGACTGTAAATTCATTTAATAATATCCATTATCTCATAGACACATTAATGCAAAACAATTACCACAATTTGTGTTTGTCTAAATATAATAAGGCTTTCCTGTCATTTTCATGTTGTATTCTCAAAGTAGCAAAAGGAAACAATGTTTTACAGATGGTTTTAAAATCTAGTTTTTCAATTTGCTTTTATAACCGTGCCTTTTTTTAAAGCCACATTCTTAAATATATTAACGCATTTTGAAAAAGTTCTCAAAAATGTTTTTCAACCTTAATTTAGATAACAAGAATTAGCAAGCGCTACACACACACTGGATCGGCGCCGTGACATTGCTTTCCAAGTGAGGTCAGATTAAGTCAAGTTGTCCAACTGTTCATCCACTCACTACCTGCGAATGTCTAGAATACAACTAAGAAATGTAGTCGAAACCGACTGATATAAGTACAGTGTTTTCCGGATAATTCGTCACCCTTCGGGCATACAAAAAATTTTTATGAGTTCCAACTCGTTTGTTAAATCTCCCTTGAAAAAATCATAAGCTGCTGGTTATCTTTTATATTGTTCAGTTCCTGTAGCCAACAGATGATGGCCCAGAAAACAAAAGCATGGTGAACGCTGAGCTTTCGCGAGACCACTCGCATCGTCTGAGCGTTGTAAAATTAACCATTAAAATCATGAGTGGACCACTTCACTACCAACGGGTTATTTCATACTTTCTGTTGAGATCAGGTCGGTGAATATCAATCATTTGGGCTTCAGCGATTCTAGTCTCAACAGGCGTATTACAATGTGTCAATATCTCTACCTGAAAATCGTTGATTGTCAAAGAATTATTGTAATCATTCTTAGAATGATCAGACAGGGCACTATTGTTATTATTCATTCTCAGTCTATATTCATGTTCGCGATATCTAGCTTGGAATTGTCTGCAAGTTTGACCAATGTATTTCTTGTTGCAGAAATTACAGACAAAAGAGTAAACACTAAATTTGTCTTCACACATGTAGTCATCTGGCATATGTTCGCAAATAGTACAATTTATATGTTTATTTCTCTTATTTTTGCAATCGAGACTTTGATATAAATATTTAGCTGGTTGATTGATAATTTATATCGGAAAGTTGTACTTATTAACAATTTTAGTGATTTTCTTGGTGCATTTATCGTTGATATAATCTAATTTCAAATATGTACTTAGATATGTACAAATATCTGTTCAATATGATTCAAATATGTACCTACAATCAACGATTTTCAGGTAGAGATATTGACACATTGTAATACGCCTGTTGAGACTAGAATCGCTGACGCCCAAATGATTGATATTCACCGACCTGATCTTAACAGAAAGTATGAAATAACCCGTTGGTAGTGAAGTGGTCCACTCATGATTTTAATGGTTAATTTTACAACGCTCAGACGATGCGAGTGGTCTCGCGAAAGCTCAGCGTTCACCATGCTTTTGTTTTCTGGGCCATCATCTGTTGGCTACAGGGACTGAACAATATATAAGATAACCAGCAGCTTATGATTTTTTTCAAGGGCGATTTACCAAACGAGTTGGAACTCATAAAAATGAATTACCTCCCGTTCGCTGCAGTCAATTCATACAAAAAATGGCGAATTAGCAGTATAGATAGATTTCCGTAATCAGTTTCTTCAAAACTCGTGTATTTGTGTAGTGTCATGTATTCGCAACCGATTCTTTCACGTTAAATCAAGCAAATCATTTCTACAACTGTCTATTGACGGGTAAACGACCATTTCTGTAAATGCTATGTAAATGATCAAGATTGGTCTGGCCAGACCCAAGCCTTGTCTATATCTTCATAAGCTACACACAAAATCTTACATGAATCAGGCCCTTTTGAATTAAATTATCAAAAGCACTATCTGAAATTTCATTTTACGTTTCTATTGGTCCATCAGTAAAACGTTGCAATTATTAATGCTTTTATACCACAATGTTAATACAATTATTGGATTAACAGATGATCTTTGCGTGCTCCAAGCAAATGTTTTGATACAAATGTTGAATGCTTTGTCTATCAGTCTCTTCCACCAAAACTCTTTACGAACTTCCGGTAACGCGAGAATTTTGTAATAGCGCTAAAGTGGGAATGTGTGCGATTTTCAGGTTTCTTGACGAATTAAGCGTAGAGATTAATATGAAGATTTGCGAATTTGGGATGGAGAAAGTAACGAATTACGAATTATCCGTACGTTTTAAAATGCCCAACACATGATATTTATTCAGGTAATTAACCAGGTGGCGAATGATCAGGAAAACACTGTAGTATGATATAAACATAACTCAGCCTACAAACAACAAGTTATCGCATTACAGTTGCTCTACTGGAGTCTTCAAAATAGCTTTTGTGACATCAGATTCACTTGATAGGTTGTTCAATTATAGGGAAACTTGTCCATATCGAGTCCAGTAAAAATCGACGAAAACACAATTACTGAAGTAAATGACGCAATATCAAACATGTCTTGTTTATCACATTGAATTGTATTCATCACTAAGCAATTCCGTGGCGTCTCCCAAGAAGTTACGTCAATCGCAAGTTGGTTGAAGTGTCTTCAAAGACTTTCGAAATGTACATTGATCTTCAGGAATTTACAAAATTAGGACTAATGAACATGGCGCATTTCAAAGCATGTCTTTTTAGAGACTTCTAGATCACAATTAGTGGTTTCCGTGGCACAGTGGTTGCGTACTTGGACTAGCGATCTCATGGTCCAGAGGTCGAACCCGGAAAGTGTCATTGGAAGTCGGCAGGAAAGGCATCCGGACTACAAAGCACCACAACGCTCCAAACAAAGTCTGACTTAAGTCAGCACCGTCCAAGGCCCCAGTAGGGGTGAAAAGTGACGTAAAATCCGTAAAAAAAATTAGATATAACAAATAATTTGCTGATGCAATCTATAAATGTCGTCATTAAAGACATATTCTCATCCTCCGTATTTTTGGTGATAGAATGAAACACAGTCACTACAATACAATAATGCTCAGCACTTAAGATACACATAGGTGAAAGGCACAATTATCACATCTTGCTTCAGTTGAATAGCTGCAATGTCAAACGAAGGAATATCGCTTTGACGCAATATCTTGCTTGAAAAACACTATTTGAAAACAGCTTCCAAAACTTGGTTTTAAAACCGGGCATTTGAAGTTGAGTTCAATAGCCAACTCTGTTAGACATGTTTATAAACTGCTCGTTCAAAAAAGCCTTTTATAGATAAGGTCTCATTTACAGATTAAAGTCTCCTTAAATAGTGTTTTAAAACATTCTACCGGTACTAAACACGCAATGCTTTTAAAAATTAATTAAAATTCCAGCAACTGATGAGTATGATGAAAGTCATTGATAGACACCTTGATGTTCCATTCAAAGCGAGTTAAGCAAGTCAACCAATAATGTCACTGCCAATACATGACTCGCAAGAGAAGCGAATGCGTATTTCATGCATCAAAATGACTTTTGATGGCTCTGATACATTTGTAGGCTGTTCAGATAAAAAGGGACAATGATATAATAAAATTAAAACTAAATAAAAAAAGCAAAAATAGACCTTAGGAACATGATGTTCTTTGTTTTCTTTTTTCTTAAACATGGTTCTTCAAATGTGGTCAAAATTCAAGCGCATAGAAGTCCTTTCTGAAATAAAATAATATCTAAAATAAGCTGGCTGACAAATGAATTTGTGATATTTTTAGTCGAAGACGTTGTTATAAAACAGACCAGTTCTTATTCATAATGAACATTTACAGAGTAATCAGGATTAAGGTTTTCCGTCCATCTTTAGACGAAGTAAATATTTGCTCTGCTCTAAAAACCTATTAATCGTTATGAAAGCGAATCACTTTCCTTTCCTATCAACCCATAAATTACTTCATTTGCCTTCAATTAATATTATCGTCTTCTCTCTTCTTATCGAACAATTGGAAGGTTAACATGAAGACGGAATGATTTCCTGTGCATATAGAAATGTAGTATTACAATCAAATAACTCATGTAGGCGTTGATAATCACTTTCCCTCGCGTAAAACCTCTTGGGAAATGCAGGGAATTTTGAGCGCTGTTTACCACATCAAAAAATGCAGCGAGAGCGTTCATCACCTGTAATAAGGTCTGCTGCATTATGCCTTCATTTCCATGATTACAACAAGACAATATTGTGCATTATATCTTATTAATTGCTACATATTCTCTAGATAAATCATCCTATAAAGCAACTTGTGATACATCTTCATTAACTATTGCACCTTCAATTCTGAAATGGTTGAAGTTAAATCTTATTTCGACTGCAGTTCTGCAATTTAGGAATTGAAATATATCGTATAGCAGGTCAATCAACATGATTACTCTAATGGATCAAATATACAAACGCTAGAGAAATGAGGTGACTCTGCTATGTCACAAAGGGATTTCCTTGCACAAATAAGGCTCGTTAATCTAACAAATTGATTGACTGAGAGCAACTCACCCATTGTAGAACAAATTGAAATTTCAAACATATTTCATTCAATTTTGTCTTACCTTCGGGCTTACCAATGTCCCATGGTCGTCGATAGAAGCTGAGTCTTGCCTTAAAGTCTAAGATGTCGAACCCCAAAGGAATGTCTGAGATCAGTTTGATAATTATAAAGATGGAAATTTAAATTTGAAGCAATCATATGAGGCCAGATGTACGGTTTACAGGAAGGACATAGCTTCAGGAAATGGAGAGAAGTGGATATTATTAAGAAATGAAATGTTTCAGGCAATCATTAAAACAGATGATGAGGGAATATGCCTTGAGTCAGTCATTAAGTATGAAAGACCAAATTAGACAAGCCAGTGCATGTGTCAAGTTCTCATGATGAAAATACTGCTGAACTTCAGTTTGATTTAACCCACCAGCAGTCAGGGCGATTTTCAACACGCATCTTTTCAGACACACCATGTGGTCTCCATGGCATAGTGGTTAAGTGCTTGGACTAGCGATCTTTCGGTCCAGAGGTCGAGCCCCGAGAGTGTCATTCATAGGACGTCGGCAGGAAGGCATCCGGTCTCCATGGCACAGTGGTTAAGTGCTTGGACTAGCGATCTTTCGGTCCAGAGGTCGAGCCCCGAGAGTGTCATTCATAGGACGTCGGCAGGAAGGGCATCCGGTCTCCGTGGCATAGTGGTTAAGTGCTTGGACTAGCGATCTTTCGGTCCAGAGGTCGAGCCCCGAGAGTGTCATTCATAGGACGTCGGCAGGAAGGGCATCCGGTCTCCGTGGCATAGTGGTTAAGGGCTTGGACTAGCGATCTTTCGGTCCAGAGGTCGAGCCCCGAGAGTGTCATCGGAAGTCATCAGGAAGGGCATCCGGACTAAAAGAATTCTCACTGATTACTGATTGGGTTGTAGTCAAAGTGTTCGCTGCATGTTTATTGTATCCCAAATACATGTAGCGATGAAAATCTCCGCTGAAAATCTCCTTGCCACTATTGGTCATGTTGACATCTCACAAATTAGGGAATTTTTAAGAGAAACATTTCATCACCACAACTTGATGACTGACACAGAGAAAGGTGAATTGAGCATCATGAATTGTTGTAGAAAACCAAACTCCAATCATCTTCTAAAGATTGCATCAAGTCTCATGTCTCGAATTAACCAATACATTGCAATATTAAATCTTTCAAAATTCTGCCGTGTATTGAGCGTGGTGGCCTGCATTTCATTATCTTTCGGATTGCATAGTTACTTGTCAAAGGTAGATTCAAACCTCAACCGCCTGTATTTATCTTTATACAACAATGACAGTAAATCCAATCATACTATCATTCACCAATATTTTCGATTTCGATCTTTGAGGGTCATCATGCCGTGGAGAATATTAAGTTGAGATGTTTACAACGTTGACATAGTCTTTCCTGTCAATGATTCTTAAGTTCCTGACCAGATTCGAACCTTCTACCATGAGATCGCCAATCTAAGTCATTAACCACTCAGCCACGGGATCTCTGATTCTGCAGTTCGCCTAGTCACATGCATATTGAATGTGAACAACTGAATTCGCTGGTGACATTTAGACAGATAATAACTCCGTAGTTTGATCATTTCTCAAGTCCTTGTACTAGGCCTACAGACCGCAGCGTCTACTGCGGGCATTCCTCCTATCTGTAACAACTTCGACAGGAAGAGCATCAGAAGACGTCCTTGTCTTTACCTAAGAACATCCAAGACAGCGCATCTGACCTCACATTGAAATGATTTGAGTTTTTACCAGCGTTTCTTTCCCTCAAGATTTTATTAACCTCAAAACATGAAAACATTTACGCTACGTTGCCAGCACTTATTATGTACCGGTGCGCTATTGATTTCAGAGATTTGCCTTACATGTGGGCATCAGCCTGTCTCATTCTTATGTCTAATCTTCCACTTGACGTGTTTAAGGGTAGAAATAACGTCGGGATCCGTTGCATGGACTGTACAAGGATTTTGTGTCAAGTCAGATCATCAGTTCGACTCCAAGAGGAAATTTTCATTAAATTTAAGGTCATTACCAAAATGACTCACATCAGGATGATTGTCTAAGAGTCGTCCAAGTCTTGCTAATCAATTCTCTGTGTTTGATAACGGAAACACTTGACACTATTGATGGATGTAGAACTTTGCGCTCATGACAGTTTAAGGAAGTGTTACATTTCATGCGTCCACTTGATTATAATAAACAATGCATGTCCAACCTCAGAATGAATCTCAATGATGTCATTGCACTGATCGTGAACTAGTGAACTGTAAACGATTCTGACTTGAGGTCAATATCGTGCGTTATCCTGGAGACAGGGGCTCAGCCCTTACTGAAGATGAAAACTGTGCGTATTCAGGTGATTTTTAAAGGTTTGAGGCTGAAATATTACACACAGTTAGTTGATATTTGATGACGTTTTAATTTCATCACACCACGATACAACGTTAGATCAATTAAATCCAATGATGAGTCGTACTGGTGCTGTGGCTCAATGGTCTATGACATGAACTAGGGATCCGGAGGTACGTGGTTCAGATGTAACTCATTTGAGACAATTCCAAAAAATGGCAGCTTTTCTGACATTTGGTGAACACCTGCGTGTGTGATGGACACCTCCGCTAATATCCGAATTATTACAGCTTTCTACCCAGGTGAAAGGCTCGGATGCATCATTCTAATATGTACCTACATCATCATTCTGATGCGGCTATTATAGTCCGGCAGCCAGACCGAGTTTCTGCAGGGAAGGAGGCCGAAAGCGAGACTTTCACAGAATGATGTACACCTCATAGTCCGGCAGCCAGAACGAGTTTCTGCAGGGAACGAGGCCGAAAGCGAGACTTTCACAGAATGATGTACACCTCATAGTCCGGCAGCCAGAACGAGTTTCTACAGGGAACGAGGCCGAAAGTGAGACTTTCACAGAATGATGTGCACCCTATGCCTACTACGAATCGGCACGTCTGCCGAGTTCTAGTGAGTTCTTCTTCTTGTCAGAGAGGATCAAAGAAAAACACATGCAAATCCAATGGGACGCAGATTGAAGTTTTTGGCTAAAATGAAATTTTGTATGTTTTCTCTAATTCAACAAAAAGTACTAAGCCCAGAGTCACAATTTTTGGCATGGAATGTCTTCACGTCATTTCCTTTCATGTTCATGCACTCCTGTCTATAAAGCTAGACAAATTTAGAATTGGTGGGCCTCTTAATGTCGGCAAACACAAACATTTTTAGCAACTTTATCCACATTGACCACATTTTCACATACCTTGCCAATCAGAAACATGATAATTACACTTGTACATCATAGGAAATGACCTGAAGACATTCCATGTCAAAAATTATGACTCTAGACTTAGTACTGTGCAGTTGACAAGCAAAAACACAGAAAATACTTTTCGCTGAATCAGAGAAAACATAGAAAATTTCATTTTAGCCAAAGACTGCAATCTGTGTCCCATTGGATTCACATGTGTTTTTCTTTGATCTTGTCTGACAAGAAGAGGAACTCACTAGAACTCGGCAGACGTGCCGATTCTTAGTAGGCACAGGGTGTACATCATTATGTGAAAGTCTCATTTTCGGCCTCGTTCCCTGCAGAAACTCGTTCTGGCTGCCGGACTATGAGGTGTACATCATTCTTTGAAAGTCTCACTTTCGGCCTCGTTCCCTGCAGAAACTCGTGCTGGCTGCCGGACTATGAGGTGTACATCATTCTTTGAAGGTCTCATTGTCGGCCTCGTTCCCTGCAGAAACTCGTGCTGGCTGCCGGACTATGAGGTGTACATCATTCTGTGAAAGTCTCGCTTTCGGCCTCGTTCCCTGCAGAAACTCGTTCTGGCTGCCGGACTATGAGGTGTACATCATTCTTTGAGAGTCTCACTTTCGGCCTCGTTCCCTGCAGAAACTCGTGCTGGCTGCCGGACTGTGAGGTGTGCATCATTCTTTGAGAGTCTCACTTTCGGCCTCGTTCCCTGCAGAAACTCGTTCTGGCTGCCGGACTGTGAGGTGTACATCATTCTTTGAGAGTCTCACTTTCGGCCTCGTTCCCTGCAGAAACTCGTTCTGGCTGCCGGACTGTGAGGTGTACATCATTCTGTGAAAGTCTCACTTTCGGCTTCGTTCCCTGCAGAAAGTCGTGCTGGCTGCCGGACTGTGAGGTGTACATCATTCTGTGAAAGTCTCACTTTCGGCCTCGTTCCCTGCTGAATCTCGTGCTGGCTGCCGGACTGTGAGGTGTACATCATTCTTTGAGAGTCTCACTTTCGGCCTCGTTCCCTGCTGAATCTCGTGCTGGCTGCCGGACTGTGAGGTGTACATCATTCTGTGAAAGTCTCACTTTCGGCCTCGTTCCCTGCAGAAACTCGTGCTGGCTGCCGGACTGTGAGGTGTACATCATTCTTTGAGAGTCTCACTTTCGGCCTCGTTCCCTGCTGAATCTCGTGCTGGCTGCCGGACTGTGAGGTGTACATCATTCTTTGAGAGTCTCACTTTCGGCCTCGTTCCCTGCTGAATCTCGTGCTGGCTGCCGGACTGTGAGGTGTACATCATTCTGTGAAAGTCTCACTTTCGGCCTCGTTCCCTGCAGAAACTCGTGCTGGCTGCCGGACTAATCACCATTTCATTAACAGAATTCATACCGCATTGATCTGAAGGCTACATGTTCTGACTGGCAGTTTTAACAGCCGCCACATGTGAGAGGCATGAGTCACTGAATCTCGTGCCAATAATGCAACATCACTTGCGGCCCCATCAGACACTGCTTCAAGAATCGAAATCGCGTCGGTTTTCCATGTCGAACACACACCTCGATTTTACAGATGTTTTCATTGCATCACAAATACCTCATTCATTTTCTCTATTGTTTCTTTGCATACAGAGCAATTGCGCAGGCAGCAGAAACAACACATTTTCAGCTACTTATCTTCCTGGACATTATCAAGACGATTTTCTTCATTATTTTTACATATTCTATCCTAACTGCTCAATTGTCAGGTAACTATCAATGTGATTTCAACAAGAGCAGCGATTACCAAGATAATTATGCACAATGGCGACGAGTGAGAGGCAAATTCACCAGCCTCATTATCGCCGAGTTGAACGGCACGCAGGCTGCTGGTGTGGCTGGGAGACGCAATGAATGTAAAGAGAAAAATCTCGTGATTCACTATTCAATTCACTTAACAAAGACGAAAAGAGAAGGTCGCCTCATAGCGATTTGTCTATCACTAATGGCCGGAAAACATGGTGCATTTATCGTAAAAATTGACGAAAACGCATTTCCCACCTTAAGAAATGAGCGTTTTAGAATTGAAACGCATGAATTAATGTGACATTTCCGAATACTTTTATCCTCTATCGTTGACGTAATGCATTTGGATTCAATTACACATCCTTTCTCACTAATGAGGCCATTATTTTACACAAGATGGAAAATTGATTCAATCTTTCCGCTGATTGTAATGATTTATATGTCAGACACAAGGAATAATTAGCTCATTTGGGAGCTTAAGTTGTTCGTGGCTTGAGCAAGAGTACAGTTCATCTATCAGCCATGCATTCAGCTTGATTGAGACGAAGTTACTCGGATAGAACGAATGATAAAAAGCTCACGTGAATAGGCAACTCAAAGAGTTATTAAAATCAATGTACAACATCATTAAGTGATTAAAATCCTTGCAATTACTTATCTTTTACAAGATGAGTCGCATCAAAGCTCCAACTAGGAACTTCTGTAAGCCGTTCAAATTTCATATGACTTCAACAGCCAAGCAAATCGACAAGCGAATGCAAAACTAAGCTGCTTTAGGCAAGGCAACTTCGAAAAATTCTTTTCGTAAAAGTAATTGAACGATAATCTACAATTTCCCATTCTGACGGACGATTGAAAGTTGATAGAGAAATCTGTTGCCTTAATTATCACTTGTGTCGCTTTAATTATTCGGAAATTGGGATTTTCAACTCAATTTGAGAAATTCCCACTTGCAATTTGATGCAGAAATATCCCTAATAAATGCACAGCCTACCGAAATACTTTCTATTGTATGTAAGAGAAATTATTTCCCCAAAAAGGAAACATTGTGATTCTAAGAAGCAATCAATGTTCAGAATATTGGTATGTGATTGAAAATCATCATCACACTTGACAATGATCATTTATTTAATTCCTTGACGAATGCGTCACTCTAAGTAGATAATGCAGTCAGGGAAATGTGTTTAACAAGAATGAAGATAGCTGAGTGAGTAAAAGCGGCAGCAGCGCACGACCAGCCATCCTGAGGGTCGGTGGTTCGAATCTAGCTTAGCGAGGTAATCAAATGACCCTGAACTAACTTTTATTCACAGTGGCTGGAGACTAGGTTTTGTTCTCCTGCAGTCGCTGGATCGAATAAAGTCAAGAGTGCCGTTGCAGTCGACAGTAATGACATTATTCCCCAGTGGTACAACACTCCATGACAACAATGACATCAATCCCTCGTGGTACAACACTCCATGACAACAATGACATCACTACCATGTGGCACAACACTCCATGACAACAATGACATCACTAGCACGTGGTACAACACTCCATGACAACAATGACATCACTACCACGTGGTACAACACTCCATGACAGTAATGACATCACTCCTCCATGGTACAACACTTCATGACAGTAATGACATCACTACCACGTGGTACAACACTCCATGACAACAATGACATCACTACCATGTGGCACAACACTCCATGACAATAATGACATCACTACCACGTGGTACAACACTCCATGACAACAATGACATCACTACCATGTGGCACAACACTCCATGACAACAATGACATCACTACCACGTGGTACAACACTTCATGACAGTAATGACATCAATCCCTCGTGGTACAACACTCCATGACAACAATGACATCACTACCATGTGGCACAACACTCCATGACAACAATGACATCACTACCACGTGGTACAACACTCCATGACAACAAAGACATCACTACCACGTGGTACAACACTCCATGACAGTAATGACATCACTCCTCCATGGTACAACACTTCATGACAGTAATGACATCACTCCTCCGTGGTACAACACTCCATGACAGTAATGACATCACTACCCCGTGGTACAACGTCCATGACAGTAATGACATCACTACCCCGTGGTACAGCACTTCATGACAGTAATGACATCACTACCACGTGGTACAACACTCCATGACAACAATGACATCACTACCACGTGGTACAACACTCCATGACAACAATGACATCACTACCACGTGGTACAACACTCCATGACAGCAATGACATCACTACCATGTGGTACAACACTCCATGACAGTAATGACATCACTACCACGTGGTACAACACTCCATGACAGCAATGACATCACTACCATGTGGCACAACACTCCATGACAGTAATGACATCACTCCTCCGTGGTACAACACTCCATGACAACAATGACAACAATCCCTCGTGGTGCAACACTCCATGACAGCAATGACATCATTACCACGTGGTACAACACTCCATGACAGTAATGACATCACTACCCCGTGGTAAAACACTCCATGACAGTAATGACATCACTCCTCCGTGGTACAACACTCCATGACAGTAATGACATCACTCCTCCGTGGTACAGCACTCCATGACAACAATGACATCACTACCACGTGGTACAACACTCCATGACAACAATGACATCACTACCCCGTGGTAAAGCACTCCATGACAGCAATGACATCATTACCACGTGGTACAACACTCCATGACAGTAATGACATCACTCCTCCGTGGTACAACACTCCATGACAGTAATGACATCACTCCTCCGTGGTACAACACTCCATGACAGTAATGACATCACTCCTCCGTGGTACAACACTCCATGACAGTAATGACATCACTACCCCGTGGTAAAGCACTCCATGACAACAATGACATCACTACCCCGTGGTACAACACTCCATGACAGCAATGACATCACTGCCATGTGGCACAACACTCCATGACAGTAATGACATCACTACCACGTGGTACAACACTCCATGACAGTAATGACAACAATCCCTCGTGGTACAAGACTCCATGACAGTAATGACATCACTACCATGTGGCACAACACTCCATGACAGTAATTACATCACTCCTCCGTGGTACAACACTCCATGACAGTAATGACATCACTACCCCGTGGTACAACGTCCATGACAGTAATGACATCACTACCCCGTGGTACAACGTCCATGACAGTAATGACATCACTACCCAGTGGTACAACACTCCATGACAACAATGACATCACTCCTCCGTGGTACAACACTCCATGACAGTAATGACATCACTCCTCCATGGTACAACACTCCATGACAGCAATGACATCACTACCATGTGGTACAACACTCCATGACAACAATGACATCACTACCATGTGGTACAACACTCCATGACAGTAATGACAACAATCCCTCGTGGTACAACACTCCATGACAACAATGACATCACTACCACGTGGTACAACACTCCATGACAACAATGACATCACTACCACGTGGTACAACACTCCATGACAACAATGACATCACTACCACGTGGTACAACACTCCATGACAACAATGACATCACTACCACGTGGTACAACACTCCATGACAGTAATGACAACAATCCCTCGTGGTACAACACTCCATGACAGTAATGACAACAATCCCTCGTGGTACAACACTCCATGACAGTAATGACATCACTACCCCGTGGTACAACACTCCATGACATTAATGACAACAATCCCTCGTGGTACAGCACTCCATGACAGTAATGACATCACTCCTCCATGGGACAACACTCTATGACAACAATGACATCACTACCCCGTGGTACAACACTCCATGACAGTAATGACATCACTCCTCCGTGGTACAACACTTCATGACAGTAATGACATCACTACCACGTGGTACAACACTCCATGACAACAATGACATCACTACCACGTGGTACAACACTCCATGACAACAATGACATCACTACCCCGTGGTACAACACTCCATGACATTAATGACAACAATCCCTCGTGGTACAACACTCCATGACAGTAATGACATCACTACCCCGTGGTACAACACTCCATGACATTAATGACAACAATCCCTCGTGGTACAACACTCCATGACAGTAATGACATCACTACCACGTGGTACAACACTCCATGACAGTAATGACATCACTACCACGTGGTACAACACTCCATGACAGTAATGACAACAATCCCTCGTGGTACAACACTCCATGACAGTAATGACATCATTACCACGTGGTACAACACTTCATGACAGTAATGACATCACTACCACGTGGTACAACACTCCATGACAGTAATGACATCACTCCTCCGTGGTACAACACTCCATGACAGTAATGACATCACTCCTCCGTGGTACAACACTTCATGACAGTAATGACATCACTCCTCCATGGTACAACACTTCATGACAGCAATGACATCACTACCACGTGGTACAACACTCCATGACAGCAATGACATCACTACCACGTGGTACGACACTTCATGACAGTAATGACATCACTCCTCCGTGGTACAACACTCCATGACAGTAATGACATCACTCCTCCGTGGTACAACACTCCATGACAGTAATGACATCACTCCTCCGTGGTACAACACTTCATGACAGTAATGACATCACTCCTCCATGGTACAACACTTCATGACAGTAATGACATCACTCCTCCGTGGTACAACACTCCATGACAGTAATGACATCACTCCTCCGTGGTACGACACTTCATGACAGTAATGACATCACTCCTCCGTGGTACAACGTCCATGACAGTAATATAACAACACAAATAGTGACAATAAATTCAACATTAATCATTTATAAAAATGACTCCGAACGAACTCCATCCTAAATACACCTGTTGGTTAGTTAAACCCCAGTTCTAAATGAACCCATTTAAACACCAGTTCTAGTCACACCCTTAAGTTTCATATCAAATGTAGTTGCAGCTTTACGTATTATTGAATACATCTTTTGTACCTATCCCACCCAATGCACAAAGCCATACTAGCAAGGTAAAGCTAAATCCCGCCAAGTAATCTGTGGTGAGAGCGGTGGTGGTACCGCCCGAGGCGCTCAGACTCGAACCCTCTACCTTCTGTCCCCTGAAGTGTGCCCCTTAATCAACTGAGCTATCCCATCAAATGGCATCCAACACGCTAGACTTCTTATAATGCCGTATAATACGATGAACATCGATGGCATTGGAAATCGACAATGTATTCGTGTAGGTTATCTCTCTCGTCTTACAAACGACAACAAGTTTCCTTCAATCTAAGAAATCACTTTGGAAAATTTCACTTGTCCGCTGAAATCTTCCTTCAATTTAAGCCTGTAGATTTTCAATCATGAAAGCATCGCTTCCATTGGGATATTCGAGACTGGACTATGATTGAGTTTCACTAACTACAGTCTTTATATTTCATGTCAGCGAATTTACACTGTCGACCTCCGAGATAATTAGAAAACGGAAATTAAGTTGGTAGCTCACTTCTGCTACAAAATCTATTTCCCAATTGCAGTTGACACTTGCTGAAGATTGATAAAGACTTCAGATTGAATCTGTCAACTAGCATGTAATTTCGCATTCATCATGTACCAAGCAGAAGCAGACAATCGCCATCGAAGCAGTTTTTTCTTTCAATGAAGAAATATCAACAATAATCTTCCAAGTTAGAAAAAGAGAAATATTTCAAATCTCTTCCATTCTTGGCTGACATGAAGGCTAATTACCTTCGAGAACATGACAGAGGTTGGAAATCAGCGCATTTTGATGTCAAAGGTTGATATCGGCATTCATGGGACCTTCACCAACTCCTACGAAGCCTCGGTTACAGTCTGATAAAATCTGATCCATTACTTACAACTATTTTCCAGGAACCACAAAACTCTAACCGTCAAAATTCTCTGTATATGTAGTGCAGTCAGAAAATACGAAAATCATTCATGCAAGGAATCAAAAATTCAGCAATTGGACAGCATACTCTTCACGAAGCTGCATCAAAATATAAAGCAACTTACAATGTGTAACAGCGGTCTCCGTGGTATAGCGGTTAAGTGCTTGGACTAGCGATCTTTCGGTCCAGAGGTCGAGCCCCGAGAGTGTCATTGGAGGTCGTCAGGAAGGGCATCCGGACTAAAAGCTCCCAACGCTCCAGTAAAAAGTCTGACTATGTCAGCACCGTAGAAGCTCCACCATGGGGAGCAGTGTCATTAAGCCATCATCACCATCACTATGTGTAAGAGCTCTCAGGAAAATAAAGACATGTACTATACCGCGCGCAGCGCGTCAGCTCTCCAGTAAGGAGGTACATGTACTATACCGTGCGCTGCGCGTCAGCTCCCAAGGAAGCAGATACATGTACTATACCGTGCGCTGCGCGTCAGCTCTCCAGTAAGGAGGTACATGTACTATACCGTGCGCTGCGCGTCAGCTCTCCAGTAAGGAGGTACATGTACTATACCGCGCGCAGCGCGTCAGCTCTCCAGTAAGGAGGTACATGTACTATACCGTGCGCTGCGCGTCAGCTCCCAAGGAAGCAGATACATGTACTATACCGTGCGCTGCGCGTCAGCTCTCCAGTAAGGAGGTACATGTACTATACCGTGCGCTGCGCGTCAGCTCTCCAGTAAGGAGGTACATGTACTATACCGCGCGCAGCGCGTCAGCTCTCCAGTAAGGAGGTACATGTACTATACCGCGCGCAGCGCGTCAGCTCTCCAGTAAGGAGGTACATGTACTATACCGTGCGCTGCGCGTCAGCTCTCCAGTAAGGAGGTACATGTACTATACCGTGCGCTGCGCGTCAGCTCTCCAGTAAGGAGGTACATGTACTATACCGTGCGCTGCGCGTCAGCTCCCAAGGAAGCAGATACATGTACTATACCGCGCGCAGCGCGTCAGCTCTCCAGTAAGGAGGTACATGTACTATACCGTGCGCTGCGCGTCAGCTCCCAAGGAAGCAGATACATGTACTATACCGTGCGCTGCGCGTCAGCTCTCCAGTAAGGAGGTACATGTACTATACCGTGCGGCAGCTCCCAAGGAAGCAGATACATGTATAGTACCATTCCCATCTCTGCGCAGTTCTCAAGGAAGTCAATACTATCCTGCCGCTTGCGATGCCTCTCTGGGAGGCAGATACATGTACTAAGCCATGTGCTGACCAAAATGTTAGAATGCAGATAAAAAATCACACTTTTTCACTGAAAGTTGAATAATCAATCTACTTGAGATCTGTATATCGACACCATTATCTTCCAAGTTTCAAAAAGAGAAATATTTTAACTCTTGGCTGATATGAAGGCTAATTAATTTAGAAAAGATTCCAATGACGTACAGACAATGAATAATCATCGTATAACAAAGCTTGAATCTAAAGATTAATTGCATAGTTGGAAAACAATGAGATATTGACATTTTGATGCCACAGACATTCAAGTCATTACTGAATAGACTGATATTTAAGTCGATCTTAGCAAGACCTTTCACTAGCGATAGTTTGCCCGGTGAAAGTATTTGACAGCAAATAATGAAGATTGACCCGTACAATAGCACATTTCATTTCTTAATCTTTCACTTTCTCTCAATGACTTTTTCACAACTCAATCAAGATGATCACAGGAAAGCAAGTAGAAGATTCTACGCACGTGAATTTGCAAATGATTTGAAAAAGTAGCCCATAATTGACTTCAATTTCGCATTAGTCGACTGCTGTCCATTCACTTGGACAATCTTTGATGCAGCTTTGAAGTAAATTAACGATTGTGCGACTTGTGCTAATGCGATGTGAATCTGTCACTTAACTTCTTGGGACATAATGGCTAGAATAACATTGGTGATTCTGTAACAATAAAAGAAGACAGGGTGTACATTCTCTCTCTCTCCTTCTCTCTTCTCTCTCTCTCCGTCTTCTCTCCTTCTCTCTCTCTCTTCTTCTTTTTCTCTCCCTCTCTCTTTCTCCTTCTCTCTCTCTATCTCTCTACCATCTCTCTTTCTCCTTCTCTCTCCTCTCTCATTCTCTCTCTCTCTCTCTTTTCTCTCCCTCTCTCTTTCTCCTTCTCTCTCTCTCTACCATCTCTCTCCGTCTTCTCTCTCTCTTTCTCTACTCTCTCTCTCCTCTCTCTCTCTCTTTCTCTCCTATCTCCTTCTCTCTCTCTCTCTCTACCATCTCTCTCCGTCTTCTCTCTCTCTTTCTCTACTCTCTCTCTCTCTCTCTCTCCTATCTCCTTCTCTCTCTCTCTTTCTCCTTCTCTCTCTCCAATGTGCAGGCATTAAATGATTATATTCGTAACCAATGTAAAGATGAATGTGTCGCAATAATGCCTCCTGATCCTTTCATTGTTGATAATAATGTTTTTTCACCAAGCACTAAATTGTCACTCAGTCGTATTTTTGACACTTTTTTGAGTTCGCGTTCAAGCTAAGTGGCAGCATGATGTCTAATACTATTATTCTCGATAGAAATTTTCAACCTAATTTCTATACTTACAAATTGCTTTCTAAAACCCCAACATTTATACCAACTACGACCCAAAAATTTGTTCCTCACAAAAAAATAAGATTAACGTTCAAGATTTATGTTCGTAAATTACACTGGCTCGCAATTTTTCTTATATATCTAAACCAAAGAGTAAATCCTATACTATTTATTAACCGATTCGGTACCACTAAATCTAATAAATGGCCCCCTAAAGAACTAGTACGTCCAAATATATTAGAAAAGTCCAAAATTATTTTTTCAGCGGTTGATTCGATTCTTGATAATTGCAAAACATGCTATCCTCCTGTCAATTTATGTCCTAATGAGCTATCTGAAATTGAGAGACTAAACCAAGCCGAGGTAGTTATACGACCGGCCGATAAGGGTCAGCGATGGACTATTGTTTCTAAAAACGCATATGACAGAGAAGCATTGAGACAACTCAACGACTCTAATTACGTAGAAATTTTTACGCCTTTGACAACAAGGCTTGACCAGAAAATTAAACAATGTCTTGAACATTTAAAAAGTAAAAAAATGATAAGCAAAAAGGAATTTGATTTTTTGATGCCAAATGTAGATCCTTCAGATAGAACATTCAATATCTTACCAAAAATTCACAAACCCGTTTGGCCTTACGACGACATGCCCCCAGGGAGGCCCATTGTATCGATGTCAATTCCGTTAGCCGGAATGTCGCATCCTTTCTAGACTATTTTCTAAAACCTATAGCCCAAGACTCTTTTTCGTATTTATTGGACTCGAACCATGTAATAGCAATATTACGGACAGACCATTGCTCCGAATAACAGCCTCCTCTTTACTCTCGATGTAGAATCCCTATACACAAAAGTACCGGTTGATCAAACACTTAAAATCATATCCGACATTTTCATACGTAAGCCTGACAGATCTAGACCTGACTTGACAATTTTAACTTTATTGAAATTACTGCTACATAACAATGATTTTCAATACAATTCCACATACTGGCTTCAAACTTGTGGGGCCAGTATGGGAGGAGCATTTTCAGGATCTTTTTGCAACATTTTCATGAATTTTTGGGAGTCAAATGCCTTAAAATCATATCACATTAAGCCTTTTCTCTGGATCCGTTTTCAGGACGACATCTTTGGTATCTGGCCTGGTAACAAAGATGAATTTCTGGAATTCGTTAAGTATTTAAATGCGCAACATAATAACATAAATGTTTCCGCCAACATCGGTACTGATAAAATTCAATTTCTGGACCTTGAAATATATAAATTTGACAACACCCTCATGTACCGTACTTCTTTCAAAGAAACAGATTCTCACCTCATCTTAGACAAGACGAGCTATCACCCTAGCCACACTTTCAAGGGTGTTATTTATAGTCAAATTTATAGATTTGCAACCCACTCGTCAACTAAAGATGATTTTCAAAATACTTTGAAATTATTAAACCTGTCTGGCGTCAGTCAGAATTATTCTAGATCTTTCTTGAGACAAACAACTAAATCAGTGCTTACCAATACTAATCAGAAAATTAATTGGAATCAGGTTTCAAGCCTGTTCTATTGCAACATGCAAAGTTTGCCAGTTTTCAAGCAACGTCGATACAGTTAATTCAAATACTAATATCATGTATCCTATAGTCCACAATTTAGATTGCAAAACATCTGGTGTAATTTATTTAATTAGTTGTTCAAATTGCAATATTCGGTATGTTGGGCAGACTTCCAGACCTTTGATGCGTAGGATCCTTGATCATATTTCAGCCATTCGCAACAAAAATATTACTTACTCAAGCCCAGCTGAACATTTTAACATTCCACCCTGTTCAATTGATAATTTCCATTTCTGCGGTCTAGAAATTTGCAAAAACGAAATTAAAGGACTTTCACAGAGAAAATGTCTGGATCAATAGACTAGACACTTGTTAACATGGCTTGAATATCGCGTTAAATTGTTAATACATCAAATGAAACTAAATTGATCCTACCACTTAGTCAATTGTTCCGATCGCGTTGCCTGATACAATTCATGGCAGTGTGTGTTCAGGAATTACTAAAACTACTAGAGTCTTTACTAAACATAGAAATCTCAAAACAAAATATTGTCACCATAAGCCTAACTAATGCTGCCACTTAGCTTCATCATTCAAACTGTTAATCCATGTCAATCAGTTCATCGATCAATTTGTCATTCAGCATCAAGCCTGTACATTGAACCCTTCAATCCATAATTGTAAATAATAGTCTTTGATCACATTTCATGTAATCTCCGCTCATTCTGTACCCATAACCTTTTCATCATTTCATTTCATTAAAATTTACCCTCGAGGATTGAGAAAGACCTCGAAACCCGGTCTCCTCGCATCTGCGTTTTTTCCTGAGTATAGTAGCGGACCATAGCGCGAGTGGCACCGAGGGGAGAGCTGTCTTATCTTCTCTCTCTCTTTCTCTCTCTACTCTTTCTCTCCTATCTCCTTCTCTCTCTCTCTCTCTACCATCTCTCTCCGTCTTCTCTCTCTCTTTCTCTACTCTCTCTCTCTCTCTCTCCTATCTCCTTCTCTCTCTCTCTTTCTCCTTCTCTCTCTCTCTACCATCTCTCTCCGTCTTCTCTCTCTCTCTCTACTCTCTCTCCCTCTTCTCTCTCTCTTTCTCTACTCTCTCTCTCCTTCTCTACTCTCTCTCTCCCTCTCTCTCTTTCTCTACTCTCTGTCTCCCATCTCTCTCCCTCTTCTCTCTCTCTCCTTTCTCCATCTCTCCCTTTTCTCTCATATATATAACTATGATCTAAACACCTCACATAAACCTCTTAAATCTCTCATCTCTACTGTACACTAACTAAATTCGCTGTATCTACTCCTACATAAAATAACACTAAAATATCATAACTAATACCCTACACTATAACTATATAACTGACTCTACCTATCAAAACAATAATAACTAAATACTAAAACTAAAACTAAAAAACATATAATAAGAACTCTCTAATCTCTATAAACTACCCATACCAAAGCTAATCATATACTCTAATCTCTCTAAAACTAAATAAAAAAAACCAAACTAACTAACTAACCTCTAAACTACCTAACTACCTCCCAGAAATATCTATACTCCTTATCTAAATTACACCTCTAATCTTACTTACCACTACTCTCTCTCTTTCTCTACTCTCTCTCCCTCTTCTCTCTCTCTCTCATCTCTCCTTCTCTCTCGCAACATCTCCTCTCTATCCCCCCACCACTCCTTCTCGCTCTCTTTCTCTCTCTCTCTCTCCCTCAACATCTCCGCTCCTCTCATTTCCACCGCTCCCCTCCTCTCTCCATCTCACCCCTCTCCCCCACCTCGCCCCATCTCCCTCATCCCCACTCACAATACTCTCACATCTCACCTACTCAATCTCTAGCCCCCCAAACCTTCATTCTCTCGCATCTCCCCCTCTCTCTCATCCCTCTCCCTCCTTCGCTCCAACTCTCCACACTACCCTCCACAGTCAATCTATTCCTCCCTCGCCGCCCCCCTCCTGCCTTACATCTCAATCTCTCACTCGTCCTCTCTCTCTCTCTAAAACCTTCACCCAATCTCCCCATCTCTCCTTCTCTTCCGCCTCTCGCCCACATCCCCACCTCTCTCCTACCTCTCTCCTAACTCGTCTCTCTCCATCTCTTCCGCTCCTCCCTCGCTTACACTCTCGCATCATCTCCCATCCCTCTCCCACCCCTCTCTCATCTCTCTCCTCCGTCCATCCATACCTCTCAATCCCTCACCTCCATCTCTCCCCCCCACTTCCTACCCTCCTGTCTGGTTTCACCCTGGCATAATATAATAATCGAACTTGATCGCTCAACTCGTGCACGTAGAGAAGTCTTACTGCTCATCTGCCTAAATTTTGAGGCTCTTACTAATATAAATTAGATTAAATGGACAATACTTGGTTCCACTATTATCAGCTCAAAAATTCATTGTACTTCTAATATCTGTATAGCCTAGTTCATTTTCATTCCATCTACATGTGTTAATTTTCTTTATTCATTCAAATCATCAAACCATTTTCGTCATATGTGCTACGTCATTGATATTTGTATAGAACCATCGAACCATATCGGAACTTTCTAATCATGAAATCCCCTCACTATGCATGTGCCTCTCATCGTGTATCACAGTTTCACAAATAAAATTTTCGAGGACCGAGGAAGTCTCTCGAAACTCCGGAGTCTCTCCTCGAATTGTATGCTTTTGATCGGGGCCATAGTGCGCGAAGCACAGGGGAACAAGCTTCTTCTTCTCTCTCTCTCTCTCTCTCCCTAACTTCTCTTCGCCTCTATCTGACCTCTGTAGATAGCGCTAGAGCCCATCGTGGCGCTCTCTCTCTCTCCGCTCTTCTGATCATCTCTCCTAACAGTGATGGTCGTGAATCAGGTACCTACGCGATTCGACTCTCACTCTCTCGCTCGATCTCTCGACCTCCATCATCTCTCTAGACTATCTCTCTCTCTCTCTCTATCCCTCTTCTACTCTCTCTCTCTCCCTCTTCTCTCTCTCTCTCTCTCTCTCTCCCTCTTCTCTCTCTCTCTCGCCTCTCTCTCTCTCTCTCTCTCTCTCTCTTCTACTCTCTCTCTCTCCCTCTTCTCTCTCTCTCTGGTTTCACCCGAGGATAATATAATAATCGAACTTGATCGCTCAACGCGTGCACGTAGAGAAGTCTTACTGCTCATCTGCCTTATTAATTCATTTAGCATCTCTTATCAATTTTCCAATCTCATTTCCCTTTGCCACTTTTGATTCCTGGCAGTTTAAGATTGTGAGGCTTCTCTCTGCCACATCAAGTGTAGTTTCCTCACTGCTGATTAATTGTCTGCACATTTTTGGATACATTCGGTCAGACTGAAGAGACCTCAAGAAGGAAGATTTCAATCATTTAGTGCTGCAATCAAGCAATTGCAATTGATTGATTGAGTAATTTGTAATGATGAAGATAATTGATTGACTTCCTGCAATGCCGTCAACTAATCACTATCGTGAGATGCCGCAAATCTTCGAATACGACTGCGATGCAAAATCTAGGCAATAAGACAATGCCGTCTGCATTCAGATAGGCACATTGAGCCTTAGTGGTGTTACATGTTAAGCAACACCTTCATTTTATGCTCTGTTATGTAGACATATGTTATTTCTCATTAACCAATGCATGAATTCACGTTTGCAATTAATTAATCATATCAATTAGCAATTTACCAGCATTCAATAAGTCAACCAAGACAAATTCTGAAGGAAAGCCGCTTGATTCGTTAGGCCTAGGGAGAAGTATCCAATTCATCTATGAACCATCATGTCCGTTGATTTGAGACTCATTATAGGAAATTAGCTGTCGATCAAGACAAAATAACGGAGGCCCTATAAACTGCCCTCAATTGTAATTACAAAGGAGTGTAAAGAATAACTTACTTGAGGTAATCTGCTTTGCACAGGATCATTCCCGATCGGGCGTAACAGGAGGTGCCGATTTCACCGAGGTTGACTCGACAACAGGAACATTTGAGACATGCAGTGTGCCATAGTCGATCACACGACTGTAAGAAGTATCGGTCCACGATTCGCAGGCCGCAACCGGCGCAGATTTGAGTCGCCGCACCACTTGGGCCGCCAGGGCCGATATTGGAGCCTGTGACGGTGCCAACTTCCGGGCCGCTCGCTTCGATGGGATTCATGTTGTTGCCGAAGACATTCCCATTCTGAGGCTGAAGGGGAACAGGCATGCTGGGGCCTCCGCCAACTGCCACCGCCATCGCTGATGAATGTCGGATCTGGGGCGCTACCAAACAGTCGTTTTCTTCACCTGTAAACAGCATGATATCGACGTAATGAAGAAGACAATCCAAGTTTGCATAGAGAGTCAATTTGCGGAGGTAAGAGAGAGTATTGGTCACAAATGGAAAATTGGAAAAGTATAGTGGGTGCAGGTCAGACTGAATGAGCCGATACGAGCAACGCAGATGTAATAGGGAAGAGAAAAGGGGAAGTCTCATGAGACATCGAGAGAGAGGGAGAGAGAAGCGGTAGAATCAACGTTTCTTGGAGTTAATGATGGGTTGTGTACATTCGAGTGTTGTGTAGCCAATGCTCACACACTCCGACACATCTATTGAAGGAGTTTACAACCGGCCTTGCACGACTAATGGTAGGTATATACTGATGAATTAATCATACACAATTAATGATGTTGGCGAATTGATTGTCCCTTGTTGTTTCCTCCCAGAAGCAACCAACTTTACCCTCTCCTCTTCCCTTCCCGTCTCTGCCTCTCCCTCTCTCTCTGCTGCGAGCGGATACCCCATCGCGTTTCTCATTTCCTTGCACAAAATGAAACAATTATTAATTAAGTCATTTTAATCAAGCGCTAATTGATACCGAACCAACGAGTTGAGGGGGAAATCGTCTGCTGAGGAGCTCAGCTGATAACTTAACTGCTTTCCTCATTGTTCGCGCATTTCTTCTGGATTCTCCATCGTAAGGAATCACCGCAATGTTCCACAAACCATGTGTGACAGCCACGCTAGTTGTGCTGTGCGACAAATGTACACAGCAAGAATGAGGCAGAAGCAGCAGGGAGAGTTAGGGAAGAGGCAACAGGGGTGAAGGAGAGACAGGTTGCAAGTTATCGCTTATGAGTCAGGATCAGGCGAGGAGGCAGAGTCTCGCCCGATCCCATCGACAGCAATGACAGACAAAGAGGCAACAAATGCCACTGTCTTTCTCACGCATTGTACAAAACAAATCAAATTATTAGAGAAAAAACTTGATCCTGATCCCCAAACCACTTACAACAGTCGCGGAATGAAAGTAGTGGAAAGCGCAGTGAGCTTTTATAACTAATTAGAGAGCAAGGAATCAATCACAAGTTGAAAAAAATTGTAATGTACTAATATTATTAACAAGCGAACACTCAGTGAAGGCACATTGCCGCGACTGATTTCAACCCAAGTTATTTATACAAGCTCGCAAATTAATGGAACGAAATGTCAATATTTTCTCTATAGAATCCATTAATTCACTTCCTCTAGCTCCATAATCATCGACATATCATCCATTTACAAATTGAACTTTGGACCAATTCTGGTTAATAAATTTCTTCCTCAATCTACCGCTCTTTCTTGCTCATACAGTCGTGTAGAGAGGGAAATTATTTTAATGCCATTCCAGCTTATTTAGAAGTAATCTCGCGAATTCATCGCTTATGAAATTTTAATACTCTACTATAAATCGAATTGCCAAATTCTTTTATAACGTTTCTTTAAAATGAGTTCTACATGAAGTGCGCCTCTCAATAATTACACCGGATTTTCATAGCGACTTCATCTAGTAATAACATAGCGTTATTGGCCTGTCAATCACTCACCCTTATTTCAATGTCAAAGCCAAACAAAAGCAGCACATAATAAACACAAAATTAATATTTCACGAATCACAACCAATGGCAACACTTCTATCAAGCTTTTAATTGAGAAAAACTCGAGTTTGAGTTGATTATAATTCCCATCGTTGGAAAATATGCCATTTGAAGGCACTGTTCTATTAAGTTATCATCGTTGAAACATTTTCACCAAGTACATTAAGTAGAGTACAGTAAGTGAGCTCCGTTAACAATCGGGAGGAATATGAAAGGAAACTCCACAACTTTGTTAACATGCTCTATTTACACGGAGTGACTCCCCTGCTCAGCACTATTACATGAGAAGGACTTTGAATGGTCAGCATAAAAAATCGAAAGTCTACAGCCTAATTCGAGATAGCGCGCGACCAGCCTGCCTAAGCAATCAATTATTTGATGAAAACAAACCCCTAGTAAAACTGCTGTATTCCGTTTTTAGTTCCTTTTCTTCTTCTGTTTTTGTAAATAGTATTGATCTATCTCCTTGCTATTGAATATTTATTAGTATTTAAGTTTTATGATGTTTTATTCTTCACTTTACCAATATTTATCTCTTTTGGTAATTATCATTTTTCTTTTTTCCCTTCTCTTTTGTCACATGTATCTATTTTTACAAATTTAAAAGCTCAGTTAAATTTGTATGCATCAGGCACAGAATTAGATTGTTTAATCGCATCACTTTGCTAGAAGTGCAAACTGATTCAAACAGATGGCACATGCAGGAACTTAATAAGTGGACAAAAGGAAATTTTTAATACCTTACAGAGATATGAAAAATAGTCGTTTTAATTTTACAAATTATGTCATCTTTTTTAATGTTTTTAATTATTTTTGTTTAATTTTAGATTTTAAGGGTATCTATTTATATTTCTTATTATACTTTATCTTATTTATCTTTGTATGTTATCTAAAATATTTTCCTTTCGATTAGGTTATATGTGTTTTTATTTATTTTTTTTTTTTCATTTAACTTTTTTTTTCACTTTTTTTTTTTAAAATTAGTTCTATGTTTGTTTTTTTTGTAGTTTTGATCATTTATTTGATATTTATCTTTGTTTTTTTACTCCATTATTCTCTTTTATTTGATCATCTTCTTTTTCTTTTGTTTACATTTTAGAACTACTTCATAATTTTTCTTGTTTAATAATTTAAATTTCTACCTTTTTCTTAACATTTTTTTGGTCTTAATTTTTATTTTTTTACAATTTTTTTGTTTTTGTACTTTATATTATTAGTGTAAGTTAAATATGTTAGTTTTGTATTTTCATTTTGTTTATAAATTATATTTTGAGTTATTTTTTTTTTGTTATAATCACATTTGTATCTTCTTTTGTTCCGTTAATTGATGTTTGTTTCTTCTTGTTTCATTTTTCGTTCTGCTTACATTAGGCATATCGTTTTTTTTAAATTTGCTAATGTTAGGTATTCTTTTTATGTTTTATACTACGTTTATTTATATCCCTATTTTTCTTAAACCCTAAATATACATTGTTTTTATTGTACATCGTTATTTAATTATTTCAATGCCTTAATACTTCTTATTTATCAACTTCATTTTTAAAATTACCGTTAATCCATATTTGTATCAACTGATTTTTTTTTATTTTTTTATCACTGTATTCACAAATATATATTACTTTTATATCTACATTTGTTCTCTATTATTATTTGTTATTAAATATCTCTTCGACCCTTATACTATATTTAGTCTCATTAGAGGTAGATAAGGGGTGGGGGGGGGGGAGGGTGGTGGGAGATGGGGGGTGGGTGGGTGGGTGTATGGGGTGGGTGGGGAAGGGTGATTTCTTATATTTACATTTATCCAACAAAACAATTTACCAAATTAAACCCACAAGAATACCGAAAAAGCCTAAATAGAAAACCCTAACCAAAAATGTAAATGAATAAACATATACACCAACCCCTAATACAAAACAAAAAAAACACAAACCAAATAAATAAAAAACCCCAAATAAATATAATAAAACAAAACAACAACTACCCACCTAACCCAATACAACCAAATAACTAACAACATAAAAAAAAACCGACCCAAACCAAAAAAAGAACAAAACCCCCACACCAAACACAAACAAATAAACAACCAAAACACCCAAAACAAAACTCCCAAACCACCAAAACAACTCTCCCCCAAACAAAAAAACCCTAAATAAACCATTCCCAATCAACTCCCTGCTAAAACAAAAAAAAAAAAAAAAGGTAAAAACAAACCCACATAATAAAACGACAACAACGACAAGTTAAAGCTAACAAACCACAACCACCCACAACACAATACAAACACCAACATACCCAACTTAACCAAAAACCACACACCACCACCCAACTACCCCCAACGCCACTCACAACCACAACACCAACAAACCAACAACCCCCAAACAAAAACACACAAAAAACCAAAAACCACCAAACCCCGAAACACCAACTCAAAAAACACAACCAAAAACAAATCAAACCCCCACAAACATCAAACAAAACCTAAAAAAAAAAAACCCAAAAATAAAACCCCAACCAACAAAACCAAGAGCAAAATCCCAAATAAAAACAACAAATAACACCCGAACAAAAAAAACAAAAACTACAAAAAAAAACAAACAAAAAATTAAACACACACAACCACCACAAAAACACCACAAATGCAAAACCATAGAACCCACAAAAAACCACACTATAACAAACTACACCACCAAAAACCCAAAAACCAACAAAGATCAAAATAAAGCACAAAAAATAACACAACCACACCCAAATTTGTCGTAAATAATGACGTGTTTAGATGACAAAACACCCAAAAGACAACACTAAAACACAAAAAAACCCCCCCAACAACATCCAAACCCCAACCACTCACTAACAACCACACAACATTCCACAAAAACCAATCCATAAAAAAAAAAACAAAAAAGAACATACTCTCCACCCCAGAAATATAACATAAACCAAAAACTGAACCATACAAACAAAAAAACCCGAAATCACAAAAAATACCCCCAATAAATAACTAACGACCTTAAAACTAAGCAACACATTACCTCACAAACCATCAACCCAACAAGCAAACAAAACACAACAAACAATTAATACATAACAAACCTCAAACACCCAAAAACAGCTAAAAACTACCACCCACCCAAATAAACCCCACACAAAATAACACAAACAAAAATTATAAAAACCCCACACACACCCTAAAAAACACCAAAACCACAACACCAAAACCTACCCATCCCCTATAAAAAACCATAAAAACAAAAAAATAAATCCACCCAACCCACAATACCTTAACTCAGAACCAATACTCACAACCCCCAAATCTAAAACACAAAAAAAAATAATATACATCAGACAAGACCCAAAACACCGAGACTACAAATCACCACTAGAAAAAAAAAAACGCCAAAATACAGATCAAACACTAACTAAAACAAACCAATCCAAAAAAACTCCAACCCGACAAAAACAAAACGAAAACAACCACACAAACAACAAAACAAACCCCAACATAAAATGCAAAACTGCAAATAAGCCAAACAAATATACGTCGCTTGCGGAGAGCTGTGAATTCCTTCAAAATGCTCCGATCGACACGATTCCATCAGATTCGAAGAATTCAAACCATTGCGCAAATTTTTCTGGATAATGTTAGGTCATCCGATCATTATTCAAAAGTTAGCAGGCGCATGAAAAAACGTTCACAAACTTCTCTGTAGATCTTGACATCGTCTGTGTATTTTTGCTATGTGATCCGGTTGAAAACAGTCACTGAAACATCGCACAATTTGGCGCACAGAATTAGACAGGTCGTCTCTTCTTCCGTTTGAGTAGAAGGGAAGCATTGGAACATGTAACGTAAATGAAATGGCACAATCTCCTGACTAAATACCATAGCAATCGAATAATGAGCAACCAGTTTAACGCTAAACACACCAAATTGTGCAAAGTTTCAATGACTGTTATCAAACGGATCACACAGCAAAGCGACGCAGTCGATGTCAAATTCTACAGAGAAGTCTGTGAACGTTTTTTCATGCGCCTGCTAACTTTTTTAAAATGATCGGAGGGCCCAACATTATCGAGAAAACTTTTGCGCAATGATCTGAATTCTTCGAATCTAAAGGAGTAGTGGCGATCGGATCATTTTGAAGGAATTAAGAGCAATCCGCAAGCGACGCACGATTATTTTTCCTATCTCTGTAGGGTATTAAGAATTTCTTTTTGCCCACTTATTAAGTTCCTTCATGTGCCATCTGTTTGAATCAGTTTGCACTTCCAGCAAAGTGATACGGTTAAACAATCTAATTCTGTGCCTTTAATAGATGTATATGATTCCACGATAATATTCAGATTCAAGAAATGAAACATAAATTTTTTTGAACATAGACATAGATTTTGATAAATTTTGATAGCATAGATAAATAAACATAGATTTTGAACAGGTGGAGTTCTCCGGAAAGAAGAGCAGACATGATTATCACACCTGAAACGGCTGAAAGTGTATTTCATCAATCCGACCTATTAAAAATATCCATATTGATAAATTTCTAAGTTAGTTGAGTTATAATCTGATCTTTAATAGGTCCTTTGTTTCAGTTGATGCAAGCAACTTGTGCTTGACAATCCTAGGTGAAGTTAAGTAACAGCTTATATTGGAGCATAACCCCAGGAATCACAGAATATTCTAACTTCGAATCTCAGATGATTCAACACATTCGAATACGAAAGTACATTAATATCAATTAATTGATTGCTCAGCTCTGTGCATTAGTACTGGCAACCTCTGATTTCCCCTCAAATCGTTGAAACAGCTCTTCTATTCAAACTCATGAAGTACAATCAAGTATACAGTACATATTCGTTGAACTCCACTAATAATCGAGAGCATAAAGAGGGAAAACTGTAGCTAATTCTCTAGTAGGAGAATTCTGTCTCACAACGCTGCTGTTGCACTCAAATGTAATGCATTGATTGATCGGTATTCGTCCATCGAAACTATGCTGTGAGCCAGTTGACAAAGTCAGCCATCATATTACAGGGAGACTGAATCCTGGGTGACTACTGCTCATCAGTAGGAAGCAAACACAAAATGCTTTACTTGTAGCGCGCTCATTAAACTCGTTTTTCGACCAAGTCACAATGCAGAATAGTAAATTTGTTATAAATCAACCACCAAATTCGATTTAGAGCAAACAACTTTGCAAAATTAGTTCCATTGAAAATTAGTCCGTTTCGGACTTATCTTTGACTGAGAAGAATAAAGCCCAATCAGCCATTTTCCCTCAGTTGCCTTTGTCAGTAGCATGCTTAAGTGTGTGAGTTGGATTAGGATGAATTCGATAGAGATAGTGCTCATAAAACATTATTCTTATCAATATGCTAGTTAGTACATCTCCAAACCAAATCATTTCAATTTTGACATATTAATATAATTTTCCATCAATTTCGTCTGATCGCGTTCTGAATCTATTGACGCACAATCGAAGAGTCTGAGAAACGAATCTATCCATTATGCCTTTCCATTTTCTTATTTGCTTCCAAACTGAAACCATTAATGAGTCATGGATCTACTTATTGCCTCGATTCAATCTTGCGCGGAAAACGGAAAAGCGAATGATTATTGGGTCTAGCGGCCTGCGTTAAGCTCTGTAGATAATGGAGTCATTGTTACTTGACTGGAGGGGTCATAAAGCCAAACCTTTCGCGGAAACTGACGTTCGATGTGTATGTCAATTTTTTCAGGAATCTAAGCAAAGGATAGATACGTCAGGTGCTAAAGCCCATTGTGAAGAGGAGAAAGCAATAATGAAAGATCATCAATCTGTTGTTAGTGCAAATAATCAGTTGAAGGCAATCAGCGACAAGTCATTGCTAATAATTCTCGAGTCAAATGACTTAGTCGAAAACGTGACATAGACATCATTTCGTGATTTAGTTGCACGGATCTCATTAAATTTATGTATGATTTGCATGACCTAATTAATTAGATTTCTCCAAGTCAGCGATTATTAATAACGTCAGATATAGAAATAAGTTTCGAAACATGTGAGAAAATGTTTATCTCATGCGATAAGTCGAAATATCCATCAATATTTCCTTTCATTCAAATTAGCGAAATCATAACAATGAAAATCGGTTAGTTGTTATCACAAGTACATGATCGAATAGAGTCAGTTCTTGTTATTGAATGAATTCAAATATGGTTGGTATGCATTGCTCCCATGTGACATCTGTTCGCTACATTTCATAAGTCATTCATTCTTTATGAGCTATCGGTACATGAAAATCATATAGAGAGGTCTCTAAATCAATTGTCGAAGAGAGTTTATTGCAACTGTTGAAATCACAGAATTAGATTGTTTAATCGTATCACTTTGCTAGAAGTGCAAACTGATTCAAAGCAATGGCACATGCAGGAACTTATTAAGTGGGCAAAAAGAAATTTTTAATACCTTGCAGAGATAGGAAAAATAGTCGTGCCTCGCTTGCGGATTGCTCTCAATGCCTTCAAAATGCTCCGATCGCCACGATTCCTTCACATTCGAAGAATTCAGATCATTGCGCAAAAGTTTTCTCGATAATGTCGGCCCTCCGATTATTATTAAAAAAGTTAGCAGGCGCATAAAAAACGTTCACAAACTTCTCTGTAGAACTTGACATCGACTGTGTCTCTTTGCTGTGTGATCCGGTTGATAACAGTCACTGAAACTTCGCACAATTTGGCGTGTTTAATGTTGAACTGGCTGCTTTTAAGGTATCTTTAAAATTCACAACAGAATTCTCATTATCGAAATAGAAATCTGAATGTTGACAATGATTTCTATGTGAATGAGTTCACAAGAAACTGCGTCAAGGTAACAAAATTAAAAAAAACAAGCTAACGACTAGTTAATTTTCAATAGGTACAAAATATGATTTAAAGGAAAATTTTTATATCCTAAAATGTCTAAAAATTTAAAAATACTTACTAGAAGAACAAACAACGGTTCTCCTCTCCTCATGTGCAATGAATTGGCGAGTAAGTCATTCTGTTCAAAATCACTTGCATATTGAAAAGATTCTATTTGACAGTCTGCCCATTCAGATGATAAGAGGACAGGTCTGTTTCCAAAGTTAGTCATCAACAGGTTCTCATCGAGGTGGTCTTCAATGAGCATTCAAATCATTTCAAATTCATTCGAGGCAACGATTATATTCTGAATTCAACATCCTTATCTAACATCAAATGAAAAAAATAGCCTAGACCTGCTGTTCATTCGAAAGTGTCATCAAAAATGAAAAACTGTACAGGACTTTCGATGTTCGTACGAGAGCTTTCACAGTGCGAAAGCAGACTGGCAAATATGGAAGTGATCTTGTTCGGCAAAGATAGACCACATGGCGACATTTTCGCCACAGTGTCGTTCGTCACGATTTAATGTCACAAATGCAACCTGTTGCGACCTCTCATGATCCTCAATCTGAAGGCATCTCTGCACAGAAGCAGCATCAGAGCGATTACAAATGTGGGCGAAATTTTCCCGATGATGTGTCAGCACGTCACAGCTGTCGCTTCATATGTAGATTAGGAAATTCCATAAAGGAAAACATGATGATATCGCTGACCACCTTCTTCAGCTTGCTTCAAAAAGTCAGTTGAAAGCTTATATGATGAAACAGCAGTGGAGCTGCATTTTGACGGATAGGCAGCGTCTGCCGAATCAAGCGATGACGAAATGGCACCTCTACATGGGAATCTCGACAAAGCTGCAGACCAAGTCGTGTCATTACTAGGGCGGTCAATAAAGTCAAAAAGTCAATAAAGAAAAAATACGGTCAAAATAAACAAATGAAGTCAATATAGTCAATAGAGCAAAAATAAGACAGTAAATTTTTCAGGAATCTGGTCTTCCCAGGCGCTATTTTTAGACACCTGGCCTTCCTAAGCGCTATTTTTAGATTTGGGTTTCTCGAACTCTTTTCAATCAAAACAAAAAGCTAAGCTATTGGGACACCAAATATTCTCGCAAGGATTTCAACGCATATAACTACATCTTTTTGTTAACTGACACTGACTATCGTCGATTGTTCGAAATGCCCAAGACAGCTGAAAGTGATGCATCCAAGTGCAAAAGAATTACTTGCCAATATCCTCAAGAATTTAAAGTAACACTAAGGAATGAACTTTTCTGTGCGCTTTGTGAATGCCCGGTGAAATACGCGAAACAGTTTATGATTGACAGTCATCGTAAAAGTGCCAAACATGCGATAAAGTTACAAAGAATTACCTCTTCATCATCAGTACCCACCTCATCAAAGCATGAAAGTCAGACCTTCTTGAACTTCAAACCTGATCTGGCTAAGCATGGAACAACAGCGTTTTTAGCCGCTGACATTCCTTTACATAAATTGGAGCATCAAAAACCAATAAAATAAACGCTGTGTCAAATTACAATGCCAAGGATGTGCGCTCCGCTTGACATGACCCTGAGGTTCGGCCGCTTGCTCGAGTCCGATGTAAATTGGTAGAATCAAGTCCTTGCAGTCAAACAAACAAGAATGGCACGGAGAAGAGACAGAACCTAGGTCCACACAGAGAGGTAGAGGCAATCGTGGATGGAAGCACGTGTCAGTGTGCAATTTTTCATATAACTAAAAACATCTGAATTTCGCGATACGTTCGGCTTCACATTAAGCTAAGTATTTAAATTAGCGATTCATACTATCGGTGTTTACGTAGGTTCATCATGGCGTCAAGATTCCTACATCTCAGAGAAAACAGCATTATCATCAAGGCTGTTGATGAAAATGTTAATTAATTCTAATTATCAACTTCTACATCACACTAGTTATTCTGCAGCATGAATCTTTATAGCTAAGAATCAAATAAGCATATAAAAACGACACAGCTGGTGATCGTGTATGTGAGCACGGCTATACAACATAGATGAGCAAACAAATGGATCGCTTGGCAATAGATCGTCGTTGTACAGAGCGGCATTTTCCTTGTCAATGCGAGTGTGTGATACAAATGCGTCAAGGGTGAATTACCTCGCAATATTTCATGCCAGATCACAAATTTTCATCACATTCTCTATTCAGTTTGGTTAAATAAAAGATGAACGACATTGATGATTATTTTTCTCCTTGTTCAAGTTCAGAGGTAGACTAAACAGATCTCTAGATGCATAACTTATGATACAGGCAAGTGAAGATTGAGTGTTAGGGCGACTGTGACAGTATTGAAAATAATTTACGCGGTTCTCTTGTTCGATGCAGAAGGTAAAATATCATCCAGTTCACTATTCCTCTCCTGATACCAATATAAAGGAAAATTGATAGACTCCGAAGACAAATTAATCCAATCATCAAGCGAAGCGATTTTATTTCACCCTTTACCTTTCGTTAACTTCCATAGAACATTTCTCTTTATAACGTTAATGATAGAGACAAGAACAAGTGAAAAGCATTACAAGTGAAGTCATCAATACGAAGTAGAAGATCGAATTATGGTTAGATCGTTAATTTAGTCATCAATGTCAACGTATTTTAGATAATGTTTTAACTACTTAGCCGGTTAATTCATTAAGTCTAACACAAGCAAATTTAATCTAAGCCGGCGAATGAATCTGTCTGCGTGAGAAGCTTTCAATGTAGTCTCTTTCATCATTGTTAAAACTGGTTTATGAGTGCTCCTGTCGTGATGTCAACTAAGGGATTCGATAATGAAGATATATTTTACGCTGCTAAGGTATATGTAAATTGCGCTCGAAGAAATTATCTCCATAAGGCATATGGGATATCCTCCTAGTGTTCGTGTCCAAGTCTTTTCTATCGCACTGGCATATCCTTCAACAGGGAGTGCGGAAAGGGCGGAAGACGGAAGTAAGCTTTTGCCACATACGGGAAGAGAGGTTAGGCAAGCGAAGTGGAGTAGAGTGGGGATGGTGAGAAGTATCAAAGTGGTTGACGAAAGACATAGCACCAGCTAACGATAAGACGGGTGTAGGGGGGGGAGGGATAATGGTGGGAGAAGAATGAGAAGGTGCAGCACCATGATAAAGGACTCAGTATAGAAGGGCCGGGGGAGTAGGTAAGAGGTCAAAGGTGGAACCCCACAGTGGCAGGCGGGAAGAGTAGGTGCAGGCTCGAAGGCTGCGTGATGGGCAGGAGTAGGCTGAAGAGGTGGAGCATGGAGGCGGAAGAAATGCCCTACGAGTCTTCTTAAAGTAGATTAAAAGTGGGCTAACGGGGTGTCACTTTAACTCAGTAGCCTGGGGTCGATGATCATGGTGGAAGATAGATGAGCCAGGAGGGCTCGAAAGAATGAGGGAGAATAGGGGGAAGGGGGGGTTGTCGGTGTGCGGGCGGGAGGGTGGGCGGCGAGAGGAGGCGGAAGGGGGGAGCGGGGGGGCTATCGGCAAGAAGTGACTATGCGTAGGAAAGAAGACGGACAGGAGGTCGGACTGCGGGCGGTGGCAAGAGGGCAAGCAGTCGTCCAGCGAATGGAGCAATACCAGGCGCGTCAAGGAGACATAAAGAGCACACGCGCGTGTGAGTTGGGATAATGGGTAGCGAGTGTTGGGCGTTGTTGATTCGAGAAAATACACCAAGAGCGAGGGTACGCCATCGGAAGAAGTACAGGAGGTGACCTCGAAACACCACGAAACCCCTCACCAACCAAAGTTTTTGGGGACACCAAGACGGGAAACGAAACAGTGCCCGCGGGGTGTAGCCCGCGCCAGAGAGCGAGCAAAGGAAGGTAAGGACGAGCCATAGCAGACAACATGAGGGAATTCCAGCCCAAGCCAAGAAGGAAACAAGTATCCCCAAGCGAACCGGTCACGCATAGCCGAGGAACCCGCGGAGGGACGTGGGGGGGTGGTACGGAGGAGCGCCCGGTAGAGAAGCCAGACTAAAACGCACCTCATACGACGACGGAGGAGGAGCCGCAGCCCCCACGCAGGACAAAGAATACGAGCAGGTGACAAGTGTGGAAGGGCGAGGTGCGATCACCACAGGCGACGCCGTAGAGGCCGCCGCGGCGAGGAAACGTGCAGAGCGTGTCCCCGCCAGGCCGGGCGCAGAGACGCCAGCGTAGCCTAAGAGAAAACGGACAAAACTCAGGTTTCTAAAGCAGGCGCGCTGCTCCCTTGGTGCTCTGCGCAGCGGCCGAGGAGTGAGCGGATGAGGCGAGGAAGAAGCCGTGCAGACGGAACGACATTGTAGACCACCACAGCGTACCTGTGTCTACGCTCTGACCCCTCGATGTGCGGCCGTATATTCCCCCACACCCAACAACAATCTATGTTGGCGGCACCGGTCGGGCCCCGTACCCAGCCAGCGACACCCAAGCACCCACCACGCGGAGACGCAAAGGAGCCGGCGGGAAGCCGTCGGCACGTCCAGTACCACGTACTCTCGTTACCGCCGAAAAGGAGACGCAAGGTTGGAAGATGCCATGGAGACGCGAGCCCCCAAGCAGTCTGCACACTGTCACAAGTTGGCTGCGCCGCACATATGCTTTACGGCACTATTCCAAGGTGGACTCTAAAGGAATGGCACAGTCCTGGATAAGCCTCATGTCCATCCAACACATTGTTCTGTCCTCGTCCGTAACGCTTGCTGAAGCCAGGGCCGACCGTGAGTGGACTCGAACAGGAGTGCGCGAAGCCGAGGTTGCCTTAGACAGACAGAGCAGCTTTAAGTCCTTGGCGGAATGTTCCGAACCCGTTCCTGGCGACCCCCAGCGATCGGAGGTCTCCCATGCCCCCCCTGTTGGACGCCCGTTTCGCCGCCTCCCTTTATACTCTGTCACATCATCCTCCGCTACGCGGCCTAGTCATGAAGACCACCTACGAACGAGCCCTACTGTCGTTGGAGCGTCCGTCTCAGATACTGATTCCGCGTTTCGGGAATGGTGCAAACCACTCCACCCCCCAACGCCCCTACGCACACCCCAAGCGCAATAAAAACCGAAAGGCGACAGCATGTAGGGCAGGGAACCACCCACAACAGGCACGATTCCGCAGAGAGCCCTGGATAGACGCGGGATAGCGAGATCATGGAAGACAACTATCGGACGATATAGGAGAGACTGAATCCCTGCACCCGGATCTGACGGATAGTGATACCTCGTTAACCCGGACAACAGCAAGTAGGAAGGGAACAGCGAGAAGTGTGCGACCACGCAAGAGAACTATTGGAGTGGAGTAACGGTATATGAAAGCTGACAAAGAAGGCATGAAATGGACATAGAAAAGTAAGCCGAGACTAGGGGCGAGTGTGACTGTACAGTAGGACGAGGATGACCGACTTGACAGGGTACGAGAAGTCAGTAGGTGACAGGGCGGTAGACGACGAGACCTCAACGAACGGATGGGCGAAAAGAAATAGAACACTCGTAGAGTAGAAACGGTGTGCAGGGGGAGGGTAGGTGCGGAGGGAACGTGCGCACCAGGGGGTGACATGGCTTGCTCCAACCGTGTAACTGCACGGAAGGCAAGCAAAGGCGTCAGTGCGGTGTCGGAACGGAAAGACGCGTGCACGGGTCCAATCGCGACAGGCTCGATATCGAGACATTGTCTATGGGAGCCCAGCATGGGGGACTGGAAACCCCAAGGCCCAGACGGCCCTAGATGCGCCCACTAGGAGGTAAACGCAAGCAGCGCAACAACTGCACAGCCACGAGAGGGCAAGCAATGGAGCAGGGAGGGAGGGAGATGTAGGTCCATTTGCAACGTACGTAACTGAGCGTAGGAAGGCGGGTAGTGGTCGGCCGTTGGGTCATCTGAGACACTAAGCAAGAAAAGAGGGAAGAGGAAGCCTTGAAACACGGCTATGAGGAGAAAAACACCTAGAAGCAAGATGGGCCACCAAGACGGTCGAAAGAGAATCAGGAGACGTCATCAACGAACTGGAGGGCCTGGGGAAGGCGAGGGAGGGATCCCCCCCCCCACCCCAAAGCGTCCCCATCCACAGGGAGTCCCTCAGGAACGCGAAGAAGGTGCGCGCGGGTGGGGGGGAAGAGAAGTAGGGTAGTGGAAGGGGACCTGAAGTGGGCAAGAGGAGCAAGCCAGACCCAAGTGATCAAGCCCTCGCGGCAAGCACGGGACCCTTTACGAGGTACGCGATTAAGGGGGAGCTAGAACCCTAAGGGACAACCACCACAGACGAAGCAACAATCCACACCCATCGCGGAGCTACGAGGACGAGAATAAAAGGCTAGTGGATCAGGAGAGATACCAACATAGCTCACTAGAAACCACGCCCCGGGCGTAGGCGAGTTAGGTTGTTCAACAGGAGAATCGCGGTACAAACGTCGAAGGGGACTACGTAGACCACCAGGACAGACTCACAACATTACCCATACCCTCCACCCATCCACAACCTCCAACCCGGTGCAAGGCTAGTGGGGGGCTGTGTTTGTTCTGGAAATATACTCTCATCTCTGCTACAAAAACACTACACACATCAAATCCCTAAACAATAATGGGGGACACAAGTATCTGGGTGTTTCCTCATATTCTATAATCCTCACATTATCAAAAAATCACCACAGACCACAAAAACCCACCCTAACGAACAACTACATCAACCATCCTGCCTTTCCCCCCTCCACCAAGCCTAATGGGTTGGCGATCGTCTACCCCACTACATTACCAGAGCTTTCAGGAGATCTACGCTTGTACATCACATTCTGACTCCGCTCATCCGTTGCGACTGACTGAACGAAAGCGTTGACCTGTCTTTCCATTTTGCCTGGCGCATTAAATGAATTAATACCCGATATTTATTATCCCTAAATACAAGGCACCACAGTGTATCAACTTCAATTAGCCTTCATCCTACATGGCCAGCAAATTCCTGAGCTTGCAAGGAGAGGATTAAAGCCGCTAGATGCTCAACATGTCTGACGGGGAATAAATTGTCGAATCTTAAAAGCTTGTGTTGAGAGAATCAGTGTTGTAGGGGGTTTACTATTGGGGGATATTAAATGGATGAAACAGGAAGCGTACAATCCATCAAGCGAACGAGTAGAACGACGCATTAGCCTCGTCATTCAACCACGGAAGGCACGTTTCTATACATAGTTGGCTAGTGAAAAAGCAGGCTCACTTGCCGACTTGCTCGCGCACAGTATCAAAGCCGGAAGACATTTAGATAGCGCGTTAGAATCTGGCTGCTGGAATCGAGATTTAGAGGAAAGTGTGGCACCACGAATGGACGATAGAGAATCCATAATCGCCAATTTCACCATTTTTATCTCAAATTCATCTGAACGTCAAATGTGCTTCTTATCGTTATACGAACTTACAGATGTATTATGATTGATAAAAACTTACAAAGGAATGTGGCGGAAATATATCACAGTAAAACTGTCGAACAATATTCAATACGGAATCAATTTATTTTCATGAATAAGATGGGGATAGAAGTGGAGGAAAATTAAACAAAAATGGCTCATAATTCAATAGCACTCGCTCAGAAGTGGAAACCATTCACAACATGCAGATGAACCATTGTTACTGAGTAAGCGGGTTTGTCAGCCGATATTTCAACTGTCAATTTTCTATGAGAGTCGTTTATATATCTCCAATTCCAAATTAGACGGCCATAATTGCATAATTAAGGCTGTCTAGTTTGCCACGTAATACCATTGAGGTAGGAGCATTTCACCGCCCATCTTCGCGTTCCCAGTGAAAATGGTATTGAGGAGATTCCTATGTTTCACAATCTGAACTCGTAGATATCTCAAGCTTTACATACTTTAATGTTCTGAACTGCATGGCCTATGTAGAAAATTATCATAGATTTTAATCTTTTACAGATCAAAATCTTGGATTTTTGATGTCATAGATTTTAGGTTCAGTAACAGTGCATAAATTACCTTTCAAATGATCAGCATCCTCTAACGCTACACGTCGACGATTTAGGCTGTCATTTGAAAGGTAATATATCTTCATTGCAGTTAGAGAATTTGGCCATCAAGACACCTGTAAACTTGGAATAGGAAGATGTATTTAACAACAATGACAGAAACAAAAAAAAAATTCATCCTATACGTGAAAGGATGAAAATGACTACAGTACATTGAGGGGCGCGATCATGGATATCCCTTTGCCGCAACGATTTGTTTCAATAAAAACCACTCTGGTTATTAATTGCTCACATAAATTGACAATTACTTAATTTTTATTTGAACGTTGCAGCAATTGATTTCTGATTTCTATAATTTGTTCTTGCTTCTGCATCCAATACAAGACATAAATTGATCAATTAAGTCTAATGATTCGTTGAAGAATTAAATACGACCATGCGCCATGAAAATGGATTGATTGTGCAAATATTTCTCTTGTGCATTCAAAGGTACTTTATACTTATTTTTAATTTTTTATAAGAGGCACTAGTTTAAGTTTGTACCGGGCCTATGTCATCCATAAACGATTGATGATATGTCACGTCTAATTATAAAAAGATTTGATGAAAAATCAGCAATTCAACAGTGGTCGAATAATTCAATCTGAAAATGAATTTTGAAATCAAATAGGGACAAGGCATGACATTTTCAGTTGAAATTAGAAAATGCTCGACACATAAGAATAATGGCCTTGAAGCCTAGTGATGCTAAAAAATTCCTTTGCAACCGTCTTTTTGTGTCACATTGCATAGCAATATAATTGCGCGATAGCGGATATGATGATGATGCACTGAAGTCACTGCTCTTCTAGCTAAACCTTGGACAGTGCTGACATATTCAGACTCTGGAGCGGTGTCATACTTATAGCGCGGATGCTCTTCCTGCTGACTTCAAATGACACTTGCGGGGTTCGACATCTAGACCAAAAGATCACTGTGCAAGCACTTGACTTCTGAAGGAAGGGGAACACCGTCATCGGAGACCTATCGCAGCAGATTTGTAGTGCACATTGATACCGGGCTACCACCATGTCTGCATTATGCTAATAGTGGGACATCACAATGATCACCATTCAGCCTTAAAAGCTCTGTAACCTAATGGGACAGTCTATATACACAACAATTATGATAAGCAGAGAAAATGTTTTTCTTCGCTCCTCATAATGTTTACAAAATCTGTTAAACTGGATGCAAATCATCAAAGTTCTGTACCCTGCCTGAAATCACACATCAATATGAGTAACTGAATTTGAACAAGTAATCTGATTTCAATACAACGAATTATAAGGAGGAACTAATCCTAAGTGCGTTTCACAGTTAAACAGAGTTTGAGAAACACAATAATGAAGAAAATGAGAGAAAGAGTGCATTGAAACATAAATTAATTACAGACATTTGCACAAGACACTCGATCAATAACGCCATCCAAAGCAAAAAAACTGAGCTTCCCTTGCTAACCAAATGGATTTACTTTTTCTGTTCAAATAGGAGAAACAATGTCGGAAGTAAACTAATTTATCTGAACTAAACAATGCAATTATATCTTCCTGTCATGAATAAGCACATTCAAATCGTGAAAGGATATTACTTTCTCTTTAAATATTCTAAAATTACTGTCCATTAAGTGTGTTTTCACTTCACATAACAACAGAAATCGTCACATTTCTGCACATTACATCTGACTAAGAGCATTGCTAAATTATCACCTAACAAATGAAGTTTTATAATGGAGAACGACTTTAACTAATTGGAGATGAAATGATGAAAGAAAAAAACAAATTCAAATTACACATCAGTTGTATGAAAGTATGTGTTGAAAACATGACAACTAGGCATATTGTTAGCAGTTTATAAACATACTCGTGGAATTTTGATTAACAACTGATTGTCATAAACAGCAGATTTTTCACAGTTTAATTATTATTTATTGAGATACTGAAAGACTGATATTGACTAGCAAAGGAAAACTGAATACTATTAACTAATGTTTATTGCAATAATGGAATGTGACTTCTATTTTATTTACACGCCAGATGTTGTTTAATCACAATATCATTTTCATCAAGTTCGAACAATTTCATTAAATTGATGCGTCTGAATCTAATCTGAAGTAGCGGAAGTTGAAGCAGACTAAAAAATATGTGGCTAATCGACTGACTGAGTCATTGGTTCTGCAGGGGCATAGATAGGTCCAATGGGGCGGCGGCTAGATGGACAAGTTTGGTGAATGCGTGCTTTATATACATTCGTATGAACAAATACAAGATGATTGTCAGTTAATGATGAAAAATAAATATCAGCATTCAGCAACCGGGAAAGAAAACTCTCGTCTACTGTGACCATATCATCGTGCAGTCCGAACCACTTGCATTGTAGGACGTGGACTGCCGTCTGTTCTTGGTCGCACATGCACGTGTTCATAGAAATAGATTGTTTATCTGAAGTTGACTAGAATGGAAATTGACTCAAGGTCACGGCACATCCGGGGGAACTAAGTTGAGGCATGAAGAACCAATGAAAAGCTTATAATTACACATGTGACTGATTCTAACCCAATGATACAGTCGTTGACAAGTGTATCCAAGTGAAAATGCGTGCGCTTTTTGTGCCACTGTTGTGTATTGCATGAAACTTTACTTCCATTCTGGAGGTCTTATTGTTATCAATTTCTATGCACATGTTGGACTCTGCAAGACCGATCCGGGACATAAAGGCACGGAATCTTCTATGTTCTGAGCGCAGACGATTCAACTGCACCCATCTAGCTCTAATGCGAGCTTTAATCAATTTCAGATTATTTAGTCATTTGCAAAAATATCATTATGCGATGTGCTCGAAGACCAGTTTTTAAAACACATGACTAACATTAGTGTATCAACAGTAGCATGATAATCTAATAATTCTGAGCCTGAGTACATTGTAGAACTGCTAAGAAGCCGTTTACTAGAAGCAATTATTTTAAGCCATGTGAATGTGAGATTCTTGTGACGAAACCCTGTGGTTACACTTTTAGTTCTGAACTAATCAAACCACAATATCAGGCAGTAAGTTGTTGGTAATGGTTCACTACACGTTCTTTTATCTATTTGCTTCCCAATGATTTGTTCTATGGTTCAATCATTGATACATTGTTATAAAGAAAAATGCAGTACATAATCCCGGAAGTTCTTGTGATTCAGCGATCGCTACAAACTTGTCCGATCAGCCCAAAAAGAGAATATCTTTGAGGTTTTGTACTTACACACCTCACAAGCTCACATAATACGCTTTGTATCATGTGCCACGTGCACGTGACAAAGCAGTGACTAATTCACGCTCTCATGCAGTCTGTTGGTCTTGTAGTTACTTATCCTCCAGCCTCAACGTCACTGGTTCAAATCTTCTCAAGACAGATATATATTGGCATGCACATGAATGATGTGGCCAATATAACGAAATAAGTATCTGAACTACATCTGATGATAGCTTAATCCATCGATAGTCAGAGGTTACACGTGAAAACAATACAATGACATGACCTGGAAATCAAACATTTTTCTCTGAAGGCTAAGTAACACGAAGTTTCTCATTAATACTTGAAATGAAATCAGAAAGCGCAACCCCGTTATGCGACAATAGTTGAAAATGAAAAGTGTGATCTTTCATAAACATCCAACATGCCAACGGTTGCGAAGACAAAAATTTGCATTTCAGAGTACAATCTGTGAGTGACGTTTGAGGGCAAGTAACATTAGTTACGTCTTAAAGAGAAATATTCTTGTAGTAAAGTTGACAGAAGATATATGACACACCTATAGTCAACCGAGACATAATGTTTGCCTTTACAAGAGAAATCAAGTGAGCGTCGACAACTGTTTGTATATAGCAGATTGAGCAAGTTGGCAAGATTATTGTGAATTCTACATGTTAACAACTGCATTAGCGTGTAAGAAATTTTGATAAACCTAGAAAATGATTCATCAGTTACAGACTTATTGGCCTTTCAATTAGTCTAATGATCTATTCGAGCCCTTTGAATGAACGTCTAATGAGATTTCCCATTAAAGCAAAACTCTTAGCACAGGAAAACTCATGCCCATAGATATAAGTTAATTTTTGGTGTTAGCAGGAAACTGTGGGCGAACCTTAAGCAGTAATATGCCAATTTTCTGAAGATAATGACAGACTCAGTGTCTAAGTCAGGGATATTCATCAACCATTAGTCATTTTTTAACTTTCATAAATAAGCAAGTTCGTATTGATATTTACTAATTAAGCCATATAATGAATAAGACAGACAAATTTCAAACTCGACGAGGGCAACTGAAGATGTTTTGTATGTCAGAACTAATGAAAGGGAATCTCTTGCTCTAGGGTTACTTTACACGGCGCATCAGGTGTGCAGAATGCAGATAACTGCTTCCATTTCGAACGTTTCATTGATCCTGGGCAGAAGTACTTCTCCAAATCAACTGAAAATGTCTATGTTCAGCTGACCAAGATTTCATACTATCTTTTGTGTCTCTGTTTTGGACGTCGTTCCGACGCCCCAATCACCGAATTTTCAATTCAATCGTTCGCATCTCTGATATCTTATTGCGGTGGCAGAATAGCAGAGTAAGTCGAGCTACAGACGTGCGGACGGTCCGTGGCTCGACGCCGCCTGGGGAGGTACCTCAGGAGGGAGGAACAGTCGAGCTACAGACGTGTGGACGGTCCGTGGCTCGACGCCGCCTGGGGAGGTATCTCAGGAGGGAGGAACAGTCGAGCTACAGACGTGCGGACGGTCCGTGGCTCGACGCCGCCTGGGGAGGTATCTCAGGAGGGAGGAACAGTCGAGCTACAGACGTGTGGACGGTCCGTGGCTCGACGCCGCCTGGGGAGGTATCTCAGGAGGGAGGAACAGTCGAGCTACAGACGTGTGGACGGTCCGTGGCTCGACGCCGCCTGGGGAGGTATCTCAGGAGGGAGGAACAGTCGAGCTACAGACGTGTGGACGGTCCGTGGCTCGACGCCGCCTGGGGAGGTATCTCAGGAGGGAGGAACAGTCGAGCTACAGACGTGCGGACGGTCCGTGGCTCGAGTCCGCCTGGGGAGGTATCTCAGGAGGGAGGAACAGTCGAGCTACAGACGTGCGGACGGTCCGTGGCTCGAGTCCGCCTGTGGAGGTAGGTACCTCAGGAGGAACAGTCGAGCTACAGACGTGCGGACGGTCCGTGGCTCGAGTCCGCCTGGGGAGGTATCTCAGGAGGGAGGAACAGTCGAGCTACAGACGTGTGGACGGTCCGTGGCTCGAGTCCGCCTGGGGAGGTATCTCAGGAGGGAGGAACAGTCGAGCTACTGACGTGCGGACGGTCCGTGGCTCGAGTCCGCCTGGGGAGGTATCTCAGGAGGAACAGTCGAGCTACTGACGTGCGGACGGTCCGTGGCTCGAGTACGCCTGGGGAGGTATCTCAGGAGGGAGGAACAGTCGAGCTACAGACGTGCGGACGGTCCGTGGCTCGAGTCCGCCTGGGGAGGTATCTCAGGAGGGAGGAACAGTCGAGCTACAGACGTGCGGACGGTCCGTGGCTCGAGTCCGCCTGGGGAGGTATCTCAGGAGGGAGGAACACTCGAGCTACAGACGTGCGGACGGTCCGTGGCTCGAGTATGCCTGGGGAGGTATCTCAGGAGGGAGGAACAGTCGAGCTACAGACGTGCGGACGGTCCGTGGCTCGAGTCCGCCTGGGGAGGTATCTCAGGAGGGAGGAACAGTCGAGCTACAGACGTGCGGACGGTCCGTGGCTCGACGCCGCCTGGGGAGGTATCTCAGGAGGGAGGAACAGTCGAGCTACAGACGTGCGGACGGTCCGTGGCTCGAGTCCGCCTGGGGAGGTACCTCAGGAGGAACAGTCGAGCTACAGACGTGTGGACGGTCCGTGGCTCGAGTCCGCCTGGGGAGGTATCTCAGGAGGGAGGAACACTCGAGCTACAGACGTGCGGACGGTCCGTGGCTCGAGTCCGCCTGGGGAGGTATCTCAGGAGGGAGGAACAGTCGAGCTACAGACGTGCGGACGGTCCGTGGCTCGAGTCCGCCTGGGGAGGTACCTCAGGAGGAACAGTCGAGCTACAGACGTGCGGACGGTCCGTGGCTCGAGTCCGCCTGGGGAGGTATCTCAGGAGGAACAGTCGAGCTACAGACGTGCGGACGGTCCGTGGCTCGACGCCGCCTGGGGAGGTATCTCAGGAGGGAGGAACAGTCGAGCTACAGACGTGCGGACGGTCCGTGGCTCGAGTCCGCCTGGGGAGGTATCTCAGGAGGAACAGTCGAGCTACAGACGTGCGGACGGTCTGTGGCTCGAGTACGCCTGGGGAGGTACCTCAGGAGGAACAGTCGAGCTACAGACGTGCGGACGGTTCGTGGCTCGACGCCGCCTGGGGAGGTACCTCAGGAGGGAGGAACAGTCGAGGTACAGATGTGTGGACGGTCCGTGGCTCGAGTCCGCCTGGGGAGTTAGGTACCTCAGGAGGAACACTCTAGCTACTGACGTGCGGACGGTTCGTGGCTCGAGTCCGCCTGGGGAGGTATCTCAGGAGGGAGGAACAGTCGAGCTACTGACGTGCGGACGGTCCGTGGCTCGAGTCCGCCTGGGGAGGTATCTCAGGAGGGAGGAACAGTCGAGCTACAGACGTGCGGACGGTCCGTGGCTCGAGTCCGCCTGGGGAGGTATCTCAGGAGGGAGGAACAGTCGAGCTACAGACGTGTGGACGGTCCGTGGCTCGACGCCGCCTGGGGAGGTATCTCAGGAGGGAGGAACAGTCGAGCTACTGACGTGCGGACGGTCCGTATTTCGAGCCCGCCTGTACTTAAAGAATGGAGTCATTAGAGACATTCCATAGACCGTCCGACCGCAGTAATTTAGTTGAGGTCGGTAGTGACTTCCATGGCGTCAGCATTTCACAAATTTGGAAATTTATGTCATACGGATAGAGGAAACACAGTAGAGACAAGCTGATATATGATTGCGGTTTCGGCCCTGATATTTGACCTCCTTCAGTCTCGGAATGCTACCTATTTCGAATTGAATGATATTAGATAAGTTCTGTCACTATTCAGCGAAGATCATCATTTCGGTGTTTCTATCATATTATCTTTTCTTCTGAGATAATGGCGTCTAACTGCACATTTCAAGAGATATTATGCATCGGAAGTTGCGAAACTCTCATCATGTTATTTTCAGTCTGATATTCCAGAAAGAATGAAACTCTAGTAGATGCGCTTGATGCACATGTTCGAACCCATAAGGACAAGAGACAAAGTGCGATATTAATTAAATCTTCACGAAAGTGCCGACCTCTGAAGATTTCATTAACTTAAAAACCGATGAGGAAGAAGAAGCTCTAAGAAAAGAAAGAGAGAATCCTTACCTGTTCCTGAAATCTCCCCTCTAGAAGTAAAAAATAATTTTGACGATGGTTTATAAAACATGCGTCCATGATCGCTCATATATGATAATGCATGACACACTGAGGGTGTTTCTTTGCATTTACGATGTCTTCAAACTAAACTATATTAATTTCCCAAAGTCATAATTACTTTGCATTTCGGGAAAGTAAATAAGTTTGCCTATTTAATCACTGAATTCATCAACGTGCAGAATAATTGCTTGAGGTTTCCAAATGTTCATTATTTCATAGAAATGTTAGGCTTCAAGGTTAAAGATTGAAATATATTCAGATTACATTTTGATGAGATGTCAACTCACCTCTGATTAAACAATAACGACAGTCGCATTATGGATGCAATTAAAGAGGTTGAGAAATGAATTATTATCGTGAGATGAACATCATAAAATAAACATGAATTTCCATTCGCATCAAATAATCCGGTTATTTCCATTAAATTGAATCGACTAGATTCAGCATGATTAATAAGTCATTGAAAAGGATAAAACAGGCTTCTACATGTACTCGAATTCATGCCCACAAATTCATCAGTTAAGAGGTTTTTGTTATAAAGCCACTGCCACTTGAGTGAGACTACATAAAGTCCGACGTTTTTACATCGTCTAACAATTGGTATCAATGATAATTGTTGTTCAACTGATGTCTGAACTAAGTTCTTCGTTTCTGGATAATCAACATAACATATGTCATAATTATTTCATTGTCCATGGTGTTTGTTTCCCTCTAATCATCTTAGAATACAACTACTTACTTCAATATGTTTTAATTGTGACATACTTGTCAAGTCAAGGTCTCTCACGCACACCCCGAAATTCAACAACGTTCACCAGCATCAACAGGTGATGCTGTCGAAATATCGAATTCAATATATTGATTATCTTTGTGTGCGATAATCTAATATCAGTCATATTCGTTGTGCAGGTAAACTACAAAATTAGTTCGGGCAAATCAACTAAAATATTGAATTAACTCGAAATTGAATGTTTTTCGCGTAGAAGTTTTGTGGGTGTGTGTGGTGTAAAACTAGAATTTTTTTGAATTGCGTGATGTTGTTTTAATGATTACAACACAAAGAATAATTACAAACCAAGTGAATAGCCTCAATTATCATTTCTATAAAATCACAAACCAAATTTATCAAAATATGAGCACCACATTCGGTCTTACAGACCTTTACAGGTATGTTTTAAAACGGTGTGACTTCTGAAGTTGTATATACTGTGCGTTATTGTGTGAAGCTATCCCACCAACAATAAATGTTGAAAAATAGTTTTGTTGCATAATACAAAATGTTCTGACAAAGGCAAGCAAAAACACAGTCAATTTACATGGATATATGAAGTTTAAACTTCTGTGATGGTCCATCATTATTACTGATGGCAAATTGCGATGTGTTGAGATAACGAGATCACATGTCATGCTATACTAATTGGGAAATTTGATTCATCCTTCCTGATGTCCGAGAGAGTAATTGGAAGTCGGTAGTAAGGACATCTGTATCACAACGCTCCAGTGAAATATAGTAGTGCATCACACAACAAAGGCCTAGGCCCTACATATTGTTTAAACCACACAATTACTTAAAACATCACTCAACTATATAATGAATTATTGCACTATATAATGACATTGATCATTAAAATCCTTTTAATATATCTGCAAATATGAAATACAGAACGAGAATTTAAATAGTCAGATTTACTATAAATCTGAAAAATACATGTAATATCAAATTGACGTCTCAAATATGCATCAAACTGGGATAATTAGACTAGTCACTATCCTAAAGATTCGAAAATAGAAACATGAAAATCTTGATAATCAGAGAATCACCCAATAAGAAAGAGAAAGCCAATGAACAGTGCAGAATGGATAAATTAAACGAATCTTACTATAAGAAAAAAAATCTTTTAAATTTCATAGGTACGAACAAGCTATATTCTATAAACTATAAAAGCGTTATTTGTCCGTGTCATATCGGAAGCAAGGGCATCACAAATGTCAATAATGCTCGCTTAAACACTCTCATGATACGACAGAAACAGCAAGTTTGAAAACTAGATTAGCTAAAGCACAGTATCACTGCTGATCATAATTCATTTGTAATCCTATGATGCCCTACATACTCATAGATAGCAAACAAAGTCAATTATAAAGACACATGCATGAAACATGCGCGGATATCACTAAGCTTAAAATATTCTTGCAAGTTTCATGGATTCTATTACACCAGTCAACTTTTAGGATTAACTGCCTTAGATTTTGATATTAACCTCAAGTGAAATTCATTGATATTGGCTACAGCTGATGAAGGAAGATGTCATACATTTAGTTTAGGAAATGCTTGTATTTTGGATAATCGGTCAAACTTTTGAGGTCACCATGAACAGGTGTCAACAAAAATTGCTCGTGAAAGTGATCCTGAGAGTGAATTGGCATGGGGAAACAGTGCGAACGTATATTATTCTCAGCAACGGTTACATAAATTTACAATTGTGAAGGAAAGTTTTCAAATCGCTCCCCTTTGAGCAGCGTAAAAATCCTTCATTATTAAACAAAGAACTTGCGCGGGCACGTTTTGTCGTGATCGACAGTATAAAGGTTACAAATCTGCCACAAGTGCTTAAGTAACACAGGAATACTTTCTAATTTTTCAATAATGATTTTGTTTCCTTCATTTTGCTTCCATATTTGCCATCTTTAATCCTTCGCCGTCAAGAGCTGATGCCGTTAAATCAGTCTATCAATTCACCGACAAAAAAATAACTGAGCTCACGTGTTTGAAATGGTGTGACGTCATTTTTGCTAGTAAATACCTGGTAAATACTGTAAATTTAATTTCATTTACATGTTCCAACTCAACATGTATCTTCTCTTTTATTCTAACCCACGCCATACTAGAAATTTAGGAGAAGGTAGAACTCCCACCTGCTAGATTAGATCCTCTCTCTAACTCCTCAGGCAGACAGACTCGAACCTAGGGCCTTCTGCAACCTCTGACCGAAGTACGGCACACAACCAACTGAGCTATCCCACCTCGTGCCATCAAACAGTAACAACACCCGCTTGAATGATAAAACTAAGACACTATTTGAAGAAAGAACAAGGTAACATTTATCTCGAATAACCTCTAAGGAAATCACAGGAATTGAACTGATGATAGTTGAGAATAATGTTTACGTCAAATGATGGAAAATAGACTTAAGTGCACCGCCATTTTCTACAATTACATTACAGGCTCTGCAATCTGAGTTATGGAATCATAAAATAGATATTCTGATTAGCAACAAAGCGTCAGGAAATTAATAAAATCCTGCCAATTTCAAAATTAACTTTGCTGCATCCATTATTGCTGAATGCGTTGCATGAAGGGTTTGTATTATTGAATCAGTTTTTTCACAACAAGCATTGACGACTTAAGAAAATTGCAAATGCTTCTCATAAAGTATTCAATTTCATTTATTACAGGTATAGAAGAATAATGGTTTTTTCACAATACTGCCGTGTATTTATTAGATTGCTGTTAATGTGAAAGCTTGTTTGCGTTTCAATTTTCCATTAAAAGCATTCAGTACAATCAATGCATCATCATGGAACGGGAACAAATGCTCTCCACCAAACTGATTAAATCTTTTATAGAAATATCAGTAAAAGCAAAATCAATCGACAAACGTTTACAATTAGCAAATTTTATTATAGAAAAAGGATAAAACATAAATCTATTGAATTACAATGTTGACGAAGTATCGCATTGAAATACGAAAGTTTTGTTGATCCAATGTCAGAGAACAATACCGTATTTCAAACCATCCATTAGCTAGATTATTCAATAAGTACTGTAAATACCACATAAATGGATAAAACACTGAAAAGTTATTTTCCAATAAAATGTATTTAAGTAAGGGGTGTGGTCATCTCCTCTTCAATTTGATTATTTAGAAAGAAATGACGAAGTCAGTTCGACCCGTAGTAACTTTTGAAACTGAAAGGAAACCCGTAGTTGCAGCAAATTTGATTATCTCCTGAACAGAAGTTGCAGGTTGCATTATGACTCATAGTTCACACAGAGACGCGCAGAGTCCGGTGTGGATGACGGATCTCTTGTGTGGTGACCATCTAGGAGAGTATTCGTGACGATCAGACGCTGCTTGTATCGATCAACTCGCTTTCATTGTTCAATGTAAATTCATGTGTATGTTCATTGTTCAATCTGCCGCACTAAGCACACACCTGTAGCTGAATTCATATTGATTAAAATGCATGAAACTGACAATTTTTTGAACAAATGCGATTCTTCTATTCCGTTGCATATCTTTTAATTGCACTACAGTTAGGTAATTGTAAATGTGCAATTGCCTCTCCATTCTATAATAAATTTCATTTTAGCTGTTCTTAACTGGGTTTACTTGATCATTTGAATCTGTATTTAAACCTCATTTTGCTGATTTGACTTGATGCCTTGATGATGTAGCCTATCAATAAACAATACAAAATCGGTCGACGATGAACCAAGTGTTTTTCTATATAAATTTTGGTCGCATAGTATACAAAGCTATCGTTAGACCCAATATCTTACAGAATGTTCAATCGTCTGCATCTGCTACGTTCATAGAAATTAACAATACCATAGAAATTCCTAGAATGGAAATTGTATGAAAATTATGGCACACGCCGGGGGAACTTAGTTGGGGCAAAATGCAAATTGTACGAGCTGGTTTCCATGTTTTCTGATTGGTATTTATATTTATCAATCCAATTTATGATGTGAATTGTTGCCCCTTGTCCAAAGATCATGCACACAAAAGCAATAATGAATTTACAAAATACTGTAGCGACAGGATGACAAAGAAGGAAATCCTTTAAAATGTTTTGTACGTTCATCATTTTGAAATATCGCTCCTATAATCTATCAAGAGTATAATCAGACACATATGCAACTTGTAATGTCGATTTACAGAACATGCATTACTCCAGCTTGAAATCAGAGACCAAGAAATCTCAGAGTATTCATTTTACTTTAAAGGGCTCCCCTGTTCTTTATATTTGAACAATATCAAAATCTATGCATGCATTCGAATATCAGCTGCCGAGATATCATCAAACTATTTCACATGTGTCATTCAATGATTCATTGAAAAGTTCCAGCGACATTTAATTTATCTGAGAAATGATTTTAGGTAAAGAAGCTTCCAATTTGTTTATTCCAGAAAAGTGCTAGGTTTCTTGACCGCTTGACGGAGAAGTTATCCAATAATTCCCAGTACACCGACCACTTTCAATTACGACTCTGTGAACCAAATTTTAATTCGTATTCCTGTGTTGAAAAATTGGAAAATAGCTGTCAATGACTGCTACAAATAGACACAGTATATTAATCCTTGGAATAGTAGGCTATTTCACATGAAACAGTACCACCATCTCACTTAAAATTCTCTTCATGAAAATCCTGCAATTTGCTGTCAACAACTTCCACAACCAACTTGGCAAATACTCGCACTTTGACTATGATGTTGTGTTTCAGATCTGATCGAATCTGATCTACAAACCGAAGATTTTTCCATGTGCCATCATTGTGCATAGATATCAAACTTCCATTCTAGTTATGGCTACGTTAGTTCAGTGTCTCATTTGAAAAACAGGTCGAAACAGGAGTAAGGAATGAATTTAGAATTAAACGTTGCCCCTATAATAATATCAGCAAAATTGTAGAAAAGTAGTCAGAACTAACAATTCAAAGATTCATCATTCATTCCTAATAAATGAGTAAGCAGATGGGCCAAAAGTTCAACTGATGAGTTGGTTCACTCAGGTGTAGAGGAATCACTTGGAATTGCCATTTAGCGTGGATATCGGAACTTGAGAATGTGACAGTCCTAATGATAAATTAAAGTCGCGTGGAGAAGCTGTCCTTTGTGTTAACATATGATGATTACCAATATTGCGCAATCGCAGTTGAGAGGCATCTCTCCACTCACACTCCATCTATCAAACAGCACAGCACAACCAATTAGCGACTCAGTGAGTTGTGTTGTCTCATAGAAAGAGAATTTCCCTTTCATAAGCTTAATTGGTAAATGACGCCAAATTGATAACCATCACTCTGAGCGTCAGCTTTAAAACCTAATATATGAACAGACAGAGAATTCGAGAATAAGCTGAAATATTGGGAGATCGGGAACTCATTTCAACGTCGGAATTGACCTATTAACCTATCAAATGAAAATACCGCAGAATTCCACCGCTAAATTCCGCTATTTCAATATTCTGTCGCAGCTTCAAGCGAAATGGGACGAATTATTCTGTGACGAGATGGTTGTGTTATCTGAAATAGGCCTGTTCAGGATCCTGATAATGATTTATGCGGCTTAACTGTAGAGATGTGAGCCAGGGATGCCTCATGATATTGAATGAAGTGGCAGCTATTCATATCTGTTCCCATTTTTCAACTGAGGATGCAACTCATTAGCTACGTAGTAGCTCCGATCAGTTGCTTTAAGCGACTCTAATTAAAGGTAGCATCTGGAAGGTATTACATCAGTGGTGGGCAACCAAGTTGGGATAGTGGGCCACAAGGAGTAGCCCTCGAAGAGGCTCGCGGGGCACCAATTTTTAAAAGACAGTAGTATGGGCTTAATATTCCTTTATTCCGTACTTTTAAGTGCACAGATGGCTGCTGTACCGTACGTGCATATGTACTGGTCATATTACATGACAAAATTTCTACATGTGAATGTATACGGCAATATTGTGTGCAACTAATTTGTTTAATATTAAGGAATCACAATTTACTTTTTACAATTCATGTGAGTATTGAAGAGCGAATAGGCCTATAACAAACCATGGAAGTTTTTCTTTTGTGTACTTAAACGGTTATTTGACCCTTTTGGTGATTTGACCAACATTTCTCGTACCTTACTTCATCGAAAAACAACGGTCTGCAAGTGCAGTGCAAATATCCGCCTGAAAGTCGCACAAGATAAATTGATTTTGCTACAACTATTGATCATGCTACATGCATATGTATTTAATGTAGTCTCCTTCTAGGTTCATTTAGGCGTGGTTTATTACGTAGAGAAACATGCTCAGAAGGGCATCGAGTACTATGTGACTTAGCATAGACTCGCTCAGGTGACCATTTTGCGCTCATACGAAAAGACATTCATTACGAGAGGAGCATGGCTGGATAATTCGAATGTGAATTTTTGTTTTTTGTGCCATCATATTGCTCATTTAGTTGTTGATTAATGGTTTTAAAATTCTAAAGAGGATCCCTCACCCTTAGATGTACCTCCCACAGGTCGAAGTCGGAGTGGGCCATTTTCATATCATCGATTCAAATAATGTCCGCGGCCATTTCAGATACGAGAGGCGGTGGCGTACTACCAAGAGGCCGCGGGCCACGCGTTGCCCACCACTGTATTACATAGACAGCTTTTAAGTTTGCATAATACACGCATGCTCGCTCTTCAATATTGGCAATAAGATACTTGGCAAAAATGGGGAATAACAACATGTAAATCTCTACCAATAAGTTGAATGCTAACACAACTTGAAATATACTTAGATCTTGAGGTTCCACTGAAAAGGTGATTAGTGCAATCAAATTCAAATCAGCAGTTTTCGATCTAATAATAGAGCAGTCACTTGAATGGCTTACTGATGATTTTCGCGCGAATAATTGCTATCTGTACGTAAGATCAACATGGTCAGCAGTCATCGTTGCGCAACACACAATGAAGAGAGCGTAATCAGTACTCTACGTAGAAATTCTTGTTCTGCCAAAATTCAATCTTGCAAGTATTCATAACGAACACTTTCATGTATAAAAATAAACTGTTTATCTGAAGTTCGCTAGAATGGAAATTGACTCAAGGTCGCGGCACATCCCGAGGAACTAAGTTGGGGCATGAAGAACCAATTAAAGGCTTCGATTTACTCATGTGACTGATTCTAACCCAATGATACAGACGTTGGCAAGTGCATCTAAGTGAAAATGCGTGCGATTTATGTGCCGTTATTGTGTATTGCATGAAGCTTAATTTCCATTCTAGAGGTTTTATTGCTGTCAATTTCTATGCTTTCATGTATTGTGAAAAATCGATTCTCCTTCTTCAAGAAAAAATATCAGTCGCGAATTTCATATTTCAATTATGAGCTTCCGATAGGATCTGTTTGGATGGTCTGTGCACTTTTGCATCTGCATGTTAGCGGAGGAGCCGAGCGCTCGCAACTTCACGAAAATGTACATTCATCGGTGTATTGCTATGTTACAGAAGCAAAGACCTTTAAGATATTGATGCATACATAAAATATACTCGTCTTCACTTACAACAGCTCGAATGACTGCATAGAGTCGGGAATCCGTTAGCATTTTAAACATAGAAATTGATAACAAAAAAACTCCAGAATGGAATACTGTCACAAAAGGTCACACATTTTCACTTGAATGACTTGTCAACGCTGCATCACTGTGTTTCATTTGTTCTTCATGCCTCAACTTAGTTCCCCCGGAGGTGCCGCGACTTGAGTCAATTTCCATTCTAGTCAGCTTCAGATAAACAATCTATCTCTAGGATGTTAAATGATCCGAATCGAGACCAAGATCATCTCGCTGATGAATTCCATTCCTTTGATATTTTGCATAACATTTGATCACCCACATTTGAATGCTGAAAAGCAATTCTTCCCCTTGTAACCGCGAATTACAGGACTAACATATAATCATTGTCTTAGTATCATTTACGTATCAATAGACTAGTTCGCCAACAGCATCGGCTGAATTAGTTTGAGGTTATCCATTAAAATGCTGGCCAATTCTTCAATCAACCAAGTTTTTAACCCCATGTGACCGTGCAGTTGGTCAGTCCAGGCAGAGACCTACTCGAGCAGTTCTAACCGAGTTGAGTAACTGTCCGGAACCATTTCTGTTCAAAACGCGGTGAAAACTCACAGGAGTTTAACATGTGAGAGTGATATTTGAAGTGCCACTGCCTCAGCATCATAGCAGCCTTCGTGCTACAACACAAATCGAAAGTAAATATCTCTTCCTCGAAATCGTCCGATATCCTTTTCAATTCAATGCATTACAGGCTTCCATTCCCTATGTCGAATGAGTAATTGGTGTATTTGACACTTCACTGGATTGGAGATAGGGGTGGCGCTAGCCCCTTGCCTCACCCCTGGTTGGAAAGAGCCATTGCTTGACATACGAGTATTTGTTGTAATTAAGATCAATTTATTTCTTCTATCAAGCATGATAGAACATGAAGCCATTCATGTTGTATTTGAGTTTTGAAGAAAGTTGGAAAGTGGAAGATAGTTGAGATATCCCGATAATCTTGCAATTACTTATATGTAATACTTTGTGAAAACTGTGTTGTTTACACATGAGATCATTTCGTTTCATTGATTAACCACCATATCTCACCTTCTCATTTTGCGACTGAATTTAGTGCATTTGATCTGAACACATCAGCCTATTTCCGATGCTGGTATATTAAATACCTCAATGAATCGGAATTTTGATCCCTACAATCTTGCCTAATCTTCTCGGCTCATTGAAGAATTATTATAATTTCGAATCGACAAAATTATGATACAACGTTACGACGATAGAATAAGGTGAGCTATTGGGGAAATTCTGGTTTAATGCCGTATTCCGAATTGCAATAAAAGTTCAGTCTTGCAGTGTGAGGAGCGATTATCAGCAGCATATACACTGTCAGTTGCAACTGTTTAAGCTGATAATGCACAAAGAACGTCGGCAATTGAATAATCCCTCCTCGCGCTTGGGCTTTTGTCTGCGCTGTGACTCACTATTCTACTACCTCATCCCAGAAATAAAGGCTAAACAATCGCAGCATAGTTGACTAAATTTCAAACCGTTGAACAAGTTGTCATTTCGGCAGCCAAAGAAGATGCATGTTTTGAATGATTGTGATTTTAAGGAATTAAAGCAACACTTAAAACAAGTATACGTTTCTCTCTCGCTATCGTGAAGTCAAGTAGGTTTAAAGAAATTGGTTTCTTCACTTACTTTGCACGGAATAGACCACTTTACTTATCTGAATGCAGAATGTTTCTGGCAGTTCTTTTCTGCCGAGATTTTCTATGTACTATCCAGTTTCCAGTAAAAAAGCGAAACTCGTCTGCAAATTTGAAATTTGATTGACGCTGAGATATCTACGCAGTCAGTCACAATCAATCTTTATGATGATTTCAAGTGGAAATGTCTATAGATTATTTGCCATGGAAATCTGAGATTTGATGAGAAAGAAAGTCATAGATAGCTTACGAGGAGCGGGTGAGAAGGAGCTAATGCAAATCACTCACCCAGACTTCCTTAAATGGGGTAGAAAACTGAAAAAGATATATATGTCCATGTTTGAATGAGATTTTATATTGTTACGATCACCATTCAGCAGTTAGATTCGTGCAGATATCAAACGATATTTGAAAGCATTATCAACATAACAAACGACGGACGCAGTCCGGATAATGCTTGAAAATATCGTATGATGTCTATCATAACGCATAGTTTTACCTGTAATTTGGAGTGTGATATCTGATGGTTTCCGTTTGTTATGTACATAATACACGGAATATGCCAGGCAGTAACCATAGATTTCTAAATGCTATGGAAATCCATGCAGAAGTCCATGGAAATATCCAAATCCATTCATTTCGATTCGTGTCATTTAGCGCATGAAGACGACATGAATTTTCATCAATTCTGTTTATACCACAATACATCAATGGTGTCAAATTGCTGTTTTCTAACTTAATACTCATATCCTAATGATAGGCATGGAAAGCAAGAAAATTTTGAATCTCGACATTCTTGAGCTTATAACATGACATATCATATTCAAGATAGCATGACTCAAGCTTGATAAAGTGTGTAAATGGTTCAAAGATACCATTCAAAGTTTGTTAACTAAAAATTGTGCACTTTATGACTTCATGTCTGAGGAAGAATGAGTGAACTTATAGCAGCATCAAGAATCAAACATGGCCTTCGAGGTTGCTCAATGATTGAAATGATCGCCATTTAATCAATACGCTAGACAGAAATGGTGAAATATTGCTGTTGCAGCTTATGGAGCATTACATGCCATCAAGCAAATTCCGCACAGGGTTTCAACACCAATTGACAGTGGCAGATTGCTGCATGCGCTCAATTAAGATAGTATTCGTCGATGGACACTTTTGTAAGAAACAAACAAGCCTCCAATCCAAGCTTCCATTTCGCAAAATTTTAAAGCAATATTCTTTTATGTGCTTAGCGACACACGAACGAACCTTTTCCGTTGAACCCCAGCTCTTCTAACTATGTCTATGTGACATTTAGTCATCTAGGAATTCATGAAAATTTCCGTGTGATATTTTTTCATATAATACACTGAGATCATTGGAAGACCAGAGATATCTGTACTAAACTATGCGTTATAACGAAATATGTGGTAGCTGCAGCATTTTGATCAATCACGCTCAAAGCCTGACTGATTACGAGTGGATTTTTGACTACATTGCAAATACAGTCTTTATGAATACTAAGTTTCACAAAAACCATAAAAATTGATCTCATACAGAAGTGGAGCGGGTGTTACTCAAATAGATTACATGCTGTCGAGACAAGAGAGTCATGCGACTGTCAAGGAAGTGAAATGTATTCTTGGAGAGGTCTGCCTAACACAACGTCGGCAGTTGGTAATGCATGTATGTATGCGGCAAGGAGGAAAACTTTCAATAGAAAACTGAAAGATGAAGAAACGAGAAAATTTGAAAAAGTTTGCCAGCAGAAAATGAAGCTCAATCAGAGATCAGCTGGTTCAGCTTCAAAATAATGTCATGCAGGCAGCAAAACAAGTTCTTGGGGAAACGAGAGCCCGATCATCACAAGTGCAGCGTGAGACTTTGTGGTGGTGCTGTGAAGTGCAAAGAACTATAGAGGGAACAAGAAATGGCTTTCAAAAAACCATTTCACCTGCTCTCTATGACATGAAAAGTGGCAAAGCTTCGGGACCATCATGCCTCTCAGTTGATTTGCGTAAGGGAGCTGGTGAAGAGACTGTACTGAGACTGGTGACGGCATTTCAAGAAGCAATCGATAGTGGTGGGCTGTCGTCTCAATGGCAAGGAAGCCTGACTATGCCCATTTACAAGGGGAGAGGTGATTCCTTGGAACGCGATAATTACAGGGAGAGAGAGAGTCGCCTTCTGGAGCATGGTATGAAGCTGTTTGAGGTCATAGAGAGGAGGTTGAGGAAGTTCGCTAACATCGATTGACAGCAGTTTGCCAGCAAATGATGCCGTCTTCATCTTTCGACAGCTACAAGAGAAGTACAGCCAAAAGAAGATGAGTTTCTACCATGTGCTTGTCGATCTTGAAATGGCTTTCGACAAGAGTCCCCAGAAAAATCATCGACTGGGCATTACGCAAACAATGAGTTCCGGAGCGATTGGTTGCGGTAGTAATGCCCATGCATCGGAGCTCAACATTGCAAATCACGACGAAATTTAGTCTATCTGAGGAACTGGACGTTGGCATAGGAGTACGCCAAGGGTCAGGGCTTAACCCCTTGCTGTTCATTACAGTGATAGGGGAAGCGTCCAAAAAGTGTAGAAGATCTGTTCCGTGAGAGCTGCTGTATGCTGATGATCTCGATTTAACGGCTACCTTCAAGCAAGAAGCTATTAATATGCTTTCTATGTGGAAGAATGGTTTAGAGCGGTGTGGTTTGAAGATCAACGGGACGGAATACAAGGTCATGGTAACTGGGAAGAATAAAGAACGCATGAAGTTTGGAAAGTGGCCGTGCAGTTGTTGTGTTAAGGGAGTCGACGCAAACTCGATTTCCTGTTTTTCCTGCAAACTGTGGTGTCATAAAAAGTGCTTCCGATTGTGATCATTTCAAGGAGTAACGAAATTCCGCTGTCCTAAGTGCACCTGTTTCCCGCTCGCCTGATGATGATTCACTTAAAGTGAATGGATCACCCTACAAGAGGTCCAAGAATTTTGTTACTTCGGAGATGTCGTGGACTCAGAGGCAGGTGCAGAAGGAACGGTTCGGACTCGCATCTTTGAGAAGGATCCATGATCGCACAGAGGCATCCATTGAAGTGTATGAGATGTGCATAAGATCGGTCCTCATCTGTGGCCACTCATCATGAAGCTGGTCGAGCTTCTGAGAACATGGCAAAGGTCAGGTTGAAAGATTAAGTTTCAAGCAATGAGGTAGCAAGACATGGTGGCTTGCCCGAACCTACAGTTCGTCTGTGGCAAAGATGTCTACGCTGGTTTGTTTGGCCATGTGAAGAGGGCCATGGATGACATCATCAGTGAAGTTTGCCACTTGCCGGTCGATGGTCGCCGACCGCCTGGAAGACGTAAGATGACTTGGAGTCTCTTGAGGTGTCGGAAGACATTCTCGGAGACTCTAGAATCATTCAAAATGGACACGGGTCATCAGACTTCGTCCAGTCCCGGAACTGGAAGAAGGGACACGAAACGAAGAAGTGAGAAGCAAGTAGGAGTTCTATTCTGTGTTGACCTTCATGGCTCCGAACTCAGGTTAACTCCACAAACCAAGCCCCATGCCTCTTGTGGGCCACCCGCTACTTTAACATCCGCACCAATGAATCAATCGTCACAAAACTTTAAGTACACGTAAGTGAGGATATTTCCTACCAACATGCCAAAATTTGCGCAAATCGGACAAGTACTTTTTTTGAATTAGGGACGACAACTAGACGTGCAGCGACGTCTGCAGAAAGCACTTGTATGGTCAACAAAGTAATTTCCCGACAACTCGAGGAGTGATGATGATTAGACCACATCCCTTTACTAATATTTTTAACTTAAAAAAGGTGTGTCAAGGTAGTGGTCGTGGGAAGATTTCAAATAGCGGCGAATGAGACGAAGAGAGAACAATGCCCTCACGAGTAACAATAATGCGTCGAACAGACGAAGACAGATCAGGCTGTCGACATCGCTACACTTCACGTTATCGTCTCTAATGTAAAAACTACATGTCTGATCTGCAAAAACTTTTGGATGTGGGTAGAAAATATGCCTAAGTACGTCTAACTGAAGTTTGGTGATGATTGATGAGTTTGGCAGATCTTAGACACTTTTGAACACCTGGGGGGGGGGGAGAACCCATGAGTACCGATCACCCAAATGCCTCGACTGTGGAGTTCTATCTCAATGATGCGAAGCCTCTGCTTCCATCTACCTGCAAAACTGCGATCAGTTGGAATCTTCAGAAGATCTACTCAAAATGAAGACAACTCTTAGATGCACTCATAACTGACTTAGAGAATATTTGACTTGCATCGATCACAAGTTGTGAAGAAGACTCACAAATGAATAGAGGAACTGTGAAAACGGATCAACTTCTAATGCAGCCCCATGTGGAACTGATGATGAGACAGCAGCAAACTTGTTACCCTACTACGTCGGAATCCCATCTGTTTCCTCGTCGCCACGTGAGGATTGCTTCACAACACACAAATACACTTACCGAGGTTAGTTCGGTCCATTGACAGGGGCGGACGGTTGATAATGCCAGCTAACACAGCACTGGCCATTGAATCGCGAGAATGAATGCTGTTTCAGGTTTCACAAATTAATAATCCACTGGTAAATTTGAAATCATTCTCATATTATGAAAAGTCTATTGAGCTATCATCTACTAAGTGAGTCAGCCAATCAAGCAGGTTTCATTGAAAATTAATGCACAGAGACTTCATATTACTGCTTACTTCTTTTATCAGTAGTGTGATAATACCATTCGGTGAAATGATAAGACAGAAAGTAATGTCGCTATTTGAAACTCAATGAATTCAGTCAGTGTCTGAAGCACAGAAGTAGACAGGTCGCGTCGCCTCTTCTTCCGTTTGACTAGAAGGGAAGCATTTAAACATGTAACGTAATTGAAATGGCACAGTCTCCTGACTAAATACCATAGCAACATTGAACACGCCAAATTGTGCAAAGTTTCAGTGACTGCTATCAACCGGATCACACAGCAAAGAGACAGTCGATGTCAAGCTCGACAGAGAAGTTTATGAACGTTTTTTCATGCGCCTGCTAACTTTTTTAATAATGATCGGAGGGCCGACATTATCGAGAAAACTTGCGCGCAATGATCTGAATTCTTCGAATGTGAAGGAATCGTGGCGATCGGAGCATTTTGAAGGCATTCAGAGCAATCCGCAAGCGAGGCACGACTATTTTTCCTATCTCTGCAAGGTATTAAAAATTTCTTTTTGCCCACTTATTCAGTTCCTGCATGTGCTATCTGTTTGAATCAGTTTGCACTTCTAGCAAAGTGATGCGATTAGACAATCTAATTCTGTGATCTGAAGAGTCATTTCCGAATACAGTGGAGTGTATCTTTGGTCCCCCAATGGGCAGACTTTCGTTATTCCAACAATTTGACGCTTCTAAATAGCCAGAGCTGACAATACAAACATATATCGCATGTTTTTGAATAGGAAACTGATTAATCTATTCGAGTGCCTCTTCCATGAAACCTCAAGTAATTCTATCAAACATTGGTCAATGTTTCTAAGTGTAATAATTTGAGTAGTTCCAATAAAAGCCTAAATTCATTACTGATTAGATAGTCACTGTTTTGTCGATTAACTTTCTGGCTCTGTCAAAAGCAAATAAAGAACGAAAATAGTGTCGCATCGAACTTCCTCGATTATTTCATGCATTTGAAAATTTTAATCGCCTTCATAATTTTCTTATGAACCCCTGCAAGCATCGAGAAAATCTTAACAGTCTGTGTATAGCTGTGGTGATATGAAAATTCGGATTATGTGTTAAGGATTATAAGGAATGAGAATCTGCATTTCCATACGAGATGTTCAGGAAAGCCCGGAGCTAATAAGAATGTATTAGAGAAAATACGGCATTCTTAAGACTAAAGTGGCAACACGAAGATGTGTGTAATTCAGTGTCCGAATGAAAATGTAATCTGATCGAGTGATAAAATCATCGCAGTCAATTGAAGCGACTCACAGAGTGATTCCCTTCATTCAGGGGTGCGGAAGCGGAAGCAAATGCCCGACGATCGCTTCCGCTTCCGAAAGTATCATGATACTGACTGACGCAATTCGCGTGTCAGGACGAGGCGAGGCACTTCTGACTTTTGACCCTATGTCTTCATATGAGTTAAGTAATAGTTGTCATATCTAGTGCTTACCCTATTACACCTAATTACAAATTAGGACCTGTATTAATAAATGTAGTTCCTTCTGATTTACTCATTATGATGCAAACGAAGTTGTTTCTCAGACACAACTTCACACAATGCGGTTTGGTGTGTCTTGAGGCAATTTCATTCTCAAACACTCCCTTGGTCGTTCAAAATATTTTTACTACACACGTGTTGGGAAAGTACGATGTTTTTATTTCACAATCTCCCAGAGGTCAAACTTTTCAGTGAATTTGAAAAAGATTTGACTTTTCGGCAAGTCAAAAATCGCATACAAGTCAGCTAGGGTTTACGACAGAAAGTTTGTAGAGACTGCGAAGTGTTAACGTCAGAACCTGCAACTCGTAAAAAAGTGGAAAATGAAGAAAAAGGGGCTCGAAATAGGTAGGTGTGCAGCCCTTCTATTGTTCCCCCCACACCTTCCAATGTTTCCAAATTCATCGAATTTCGTTAAACTTGCTCACATTGGATTCAGAATAGACTTGATCTGCCGCTGAGTGATAGCACAACACCACTGAGAAGTCTTACTTGACCCCAGGGATGAAGGATTGGTCCCTTGGATACTCAGAATACAAGATGCAGCTGTGCCGTGATCATGAACTTCGTGGGATTGGTGTCTACACTGCAGCAACAGTGAACGACAAAGAAAGTGCAGGGAATTTTCTGCAAACCATATGAATTTTACATAAGGTTGGGTCTTGGGTTCACTCTTGGGTTTTGGGTATCCCCCAAGAGTAAAGAAATTGACCATGAATGATCATTTGCGGTTTTCTTGGAAAAATTCTGCCCAAGTAGATGACCACATCATGTCACAGCCAGCCATCTACATGTAAGCTTACATGCATGTACATGTAAATATGTAACCTACTTCAAACACACGATTGGTCTTTCTATGATAAAACTGTACTATCATCAACTTTGATATAGACCTACCGTAAATGTCCATCTGATAGTTTGTTTAATTAGCCTTTTAAACTATGCTTTGATTACCTATGGCTTCCTTGTGAATTTAATCCATTAAGCTAGATGTAATGCATATTGTGTTAGACAGAATTTTGTATAAATCATTTTGCGTGAAATAAATCAAATAATACATGAAAAAGTGGAATTCATTAAACCAATTCCGCACAAATGGCAGCCTACAACAATTCGTAGATAACTTTGCCTTGAAAGCTAAAACTTCGGCCTATATTGTTTATTCTACTATTAGGCTACATGTATTAGAAATAGAAAGATATCGATATCATTTAATGCAGTGTGATTCTTTGATGATTGCTTCTTACGATTAGTAAAAATATCTTTATATCTACATTTGTGCTATTTTCATCTTATACGAGGCCCGGCCATGTTATGTGTGTTTCGTTTCTCGATCAGATATGTTGTAGGGAACGTAGCTCAGTCATGCATGTTGTTCTAATTAGGAAATTATTAGGCTGTAGATGAAAACAGGGTTGATGATATTAAGCCCAGAGATAACCTATGACGATAATTAAAACTTTTAGCTGAGTACGGCTCAATTCCGCAACAACAAATTCATGTAATAAATAGTAATTAATATGAACATTAGATGCATATTAATTGGATAGCAATATGTACAATATGGTATGATTCAAAATATCTTCATGCAATTTTAAATCTCAATCAAAATTCCAAACATGTTCTGGAAATTGTTGTTCCACTTCATTAGAGAAATAGAAACTCTTGGGGGGTAGCCAAGCCCAAGTTTAGACCCAACCTTGTTTTACACACTCAACGCTTATGTGACGGTAGTGAGACTGCACTTAGGAGCAAGAGAAGATCGCTGACGATGCACTCGAGGGTGTCACAAAAAAAGGTGGGGGTTAGAATAGAAGCATGATATATTATATATTCTAATAATTATCATTTTATTAAGCTCAATGTGAAATTTCAACTTTATTAAGTAACTTCATACGTGCACACTTGCGTCGTAGTTTTGCCCCATTTCATCCTCATATCACGTTTTCCCACGGATGCTTCGTTACCGTTAATCAAGTCGCAAAGTGTGCGAGCATTTTACACTCTACTCATGTTGAAATATCTGATTACTAAGAAAAAGCAATGCTTTCGATGCTGTAAATATTTTGGTCACATTTTGAGTTGTTATATTCAGTTATATTTTTAATCTTTTTAGGTCACATTTTTCGATTTGTAGGACATAAAAGAATTGCCCTAAATTAATAACTGCCGTTCATTTATGCGGTTCCAGGTCAAGATGGTCGTTTTACAAAATGGTTCTGAAACAAGGAACAAGGAACAAGGAACAAGAAACAAGGAAACAAAACTGTCCACAGGAAAGTCACATGCTAGAATTTATGTAAAAGAAGCATTTTCAGGAGTATATAAAAACCAAGAGTTCTGCTAAAATTTAGCTAGAAAGTCTATGTCTCTGACAGTTGGTGGAAGTAGGCCTAAATACATATAGACAGGCGATGTATGAAAATCTATTCCAGGCAATTAGTGTAAATCTTTACATCCATGCTCTAAAGCTTGACATTTCTCGCTTTTCAAAATCATTATGTCATTCGACAGTTCTGCTCATGCAATTCATTTGATTGAATAATGTCTCAATAATTATCTGTTGATATTGATTGAATATATATCTGTCTATTATATATTGAATAAATGTCTCTCTCTAATAATGAATAAATTGAAATAAAAATCTCACGTTAGAAGACTTATTTTAAACTTTTGTGCCCTCTGACCGGAAGTCTTCTGACAATTAGGTTATGTAATACCATAATGCTGACAATACCATAATATGGTTGCAGATGGGGTAACCCTCAACGGGAGAAGTATGAGAGTATTTCACTGACTTTGTCTGAATGCATTCTTGCATTGGAAAATAATATGGAGAGAAATTGTATTGTCTAAATTTTTAGAAACCTATTCAAGTACAAAACTGATTAAAAGATGACATTACAAGCATTATTTAAATATTAAACCAACATAACCAATGAAAATTGAAGATGAGGAGGCCTTGCCATTGGGCCATTCTGAGTGGTATTGAAGAGCCTTTGTAGGACAGAACCCAGCAACTACGGCGGCCAAGTAATTTTGTGCTTAAATTGATCATACAAGTCATAGAGTCGGTATATATAGGCAGAGTGTATACAGTAAAAATGTTTATATGAAAATATTCAGTTTCTTGAGGAGATTCGCTCCTGTGGTCCAAAAAATTATTTGAACAGTTTTAAAAAGCTAAAATATTGCAAATTTATTAGCCACCGACATGAAGCCCATTTATAGGAAGCATGAAACAAGCTGGATATCAAAAGGAATGAATATTTGCTACAGGGATGCGGAGTCCTATCATTTTGATAGGACTCCGACTGCGGGGGTGATAGGACTCCTGGACTCCGACTCCGCATCCCTGATTTGCTAACAAGCATCCTAATTAGGCCTAAGTGGAAATTGAGCTGATAATCTCGGAAGTGCAATGCAAGTCCCTGCAAGTCTTCAAGGTAAAGTTGAGATCTTATGAGAGCTCCTTGACGGAGATGTCATGTTTCTAATTCAATATTCAGCGGCATGATTTTATGATTCACAAGGCGTCATTTCTTGAATCTGAATAACTAATATGGACCCATTAACATCTTTTGAAGTTAATTACAATCAGCTTATATATTTGTGATGCTTTGCTCCTTCAGTGGCAGTTTGTGATTTGATCACGCTTCAGAAAATAATCTTATTATAAAAAAGCTGAATGGTTGCCCATCGAATTGCTAATTTAATAAATTATATTACCTCTCTACGTTGTCATGACATGGAGGATTTGTGGAATACTCTTCTTTTTCCTTTCTTCTTTTTCTGTTCCAATGTTTCCTTTCTAGTCAGGCAGAGGAAGAGTAGACCTGTCTAATTCTCTGGGAATATGTATCGTAAATGAAATGGCACAATCTACTGACTAAATACCATAGGAATCGAACACTGAGCAGCCAGTTCAACATTAAACACGCCAAATTGTCGAAGTTTCAGTGACTGTTATCAGTTGGATCACACAACAAAGAGATGCAGTCGATGTCAAGTTCTACAGAGAAGTTTGTGAACGTCTTTTCGTGCGCCTGCTAACTTTTTTAAAAATGATCGGAGGGTCCACCATTATCGAGAAAACTTTTGCACAATGATTTGAATTCTTCGAATCTGAAGGAATCGTGGCAATCGGAGCATTTTTGAGAAATTCACAGCAATCCGCAAGGGACGCACGACTATTTTTCCTATCTCTGAAAGGTATTAAAAATTTCTTTCTGCCCACTAATAAGTTCCTGCATGTGCCATCGTTTTGAATCAGTTTACATTTCTAGCAAAGTGATACGATTAAACAATCTAATTCTGTGGCAGTAGTACAGTGAATATCTAAAGATAATGACAACTATTAAGTCAATGAAAGACACCAACTCCCCTGATTCCCTGACCGCACTTCCCTGACCCAGGAATCGAACCAAAGTCCGCGGTGGAGACGAGCTCGCACCTTCTTCACTAGGCCACGATGACGGTTGAAAAGGAATGATAATAAGACAATAAGCTGTCGATAACACTTGCAGATGACTTCTGCCTTCACTTGCATTCCTCTTGAGCCGTCAGCGTGGCCTAGTGAAGAAGGTGCGATCTCGTCTCCACCGCGGACTTCGGTTCGATTCCTGGGCCAGGCGAGTGCGGTCGGGGAATCAAGGGTGTTGGTGTCTTTTATTGACGTAATCATTGTCATTCTCGTTCGATATTCAATATACTACAACAGACCCTTGTTGTTACAGTAGTCAACATAGATGTGATGGATACATCTTACACCAGTGACCTGACAATGTAATTTAATTTACAACGAAGATGTTTTACGAAGATCTTTGTCATCATTACTATTGCAATTATAGGTTAGAGTTTCCTTTTGACTCAGACATCAACACTTCTATTGAATTTTGGTTGTCAAAGCTGACACACACCGAAGCAAGAGCAAACATTCATCTATTCAACGATTCTACTTCTTTATTATACTAATGGAACTTGTGTATCCATTTCGCCAAGTCGCAACATCAAACATGAGCAGCCTACACCTCTAACACGCCAGCACAATGACTTGATTCCCAAATATTCCACGGAAAGCATGACATTGAAGATTCTCTCGGCGGCTTTGTCCTTCATCAAAGTAAACTGACAAAATCAACTTTCCATCGAGGCAAAACTCGTGAACCTTGTACCCTTTATGCATTCTCAATTTCAATCAGGGTTTTTCCTACACATACGAGTTCGATGAATTTCTTGATAACGATCTGATCCCTTGTTTATCAAGACTGACTAGTCAGCCGTCAATTAATGTTCAAATTCATTAGAAAACATGGATGGAAGTACACCGATATAGGGTGGTGCACGTAAACCGCCGGATTTTAAACTTTTATTACTCCTCAAATATTCATCCGATCGTCATGAAATTTCGACTCATACTAGTTTGGAGTATAGGATTTATGATGATTATACCTGTTGTACTGAGAATTGTCAGAAAATTCTGATTCTATTGACCGAATGACATGTACTCATTTTGCTGACATCGAAAATCTAGATCAAGTTAATTAACTTAACATGAATTGTATTCTGCACAACGAATTGCGCGCAGTCTTCAAGTGAATATTGTTCAGTTACTTCCATGTCATATAAAATACCATTCGACGATTGAATCACTATCCGAAAAGAATCGAACATAGGAGAATGGATGATTATTCTCTACGAATGGCTTAAGAGTCCAGTGGAGGTACAAAGGCTTTATCATTCAGAGTATGGCAAGAACGCGAGAGCACCGGATGCCCGTACCATAAAGCGGTGGCACACCAGTGACCACCAGTTGACCAGTGGTAGTGTGGTGACTGTCAAGCGGGACCGGTCATCTTCTGAACGAACGGAGCAGAATGTGGAACGAGTTGTGTAGCACTTCGAGGAGAACCCAAACACATCTACCCGTCGTGCATCTAATGCTGTTCAAGTGAGTCGCCGCACTATCCAGCGCATCCGCCATGACTGTGGATGGCATCCGTACAAGGTCCAGGTGGTGCAGAGATTACACGAAGAAGATCTGGAAAACCGAATGGAGTTCGCAGAACAGGAGCTACAGCGCATCCAAGCCAATCCGAGCCATTTAGTGGAACTAACCTGGTCCGATGAAGCTCACTTCCATCTGGATGGTGGTGTGAATCGCCACAATTGTCGTTATTGGGCCAACCAGAACCCTCACTGGATCAAGCAAGAGTCTATGCATTCGCCACGCACCACCGTCTGGGCGGCAATCAGCCAATCAGGTATCTACGGACCGTTCTTCTTCGACACCCCCGTCAACAAGGATCGGTATCTCAAGATGCTACAGGAGGAATTTTGGCCGGCGGTGCAGTCGGACAGAAGAGGCAGGAGCATCATATTCATACAGGATGGTGCACATCCACACTGGGGACTTCCTGTGCGTGAGTGGTTCAGCAAGAAGATGCCTAACAGATGGATGGGACGTGGATCACCTAACATGCCCTGGCCACCGCGTTCACCTGACCTGACGCCTTGCGATTTCTTCTTGTGGGGTTTTGTCAAGTCCAAGGTTTACCATACACGGCCAACATCCATGCAAGACCTGAAGGACCGCATCATACAAGCATTTCAAGAAACTACTGTGGCCCACCAAAAGCGACTCGAATCCGTCCTCGAGAATGGAGGAGGACACGTTGAAGTTCGATGACTAACACTTTTTTCTTACGTATTTCATTTAATAAATGTTTTCTATGACATTTACCTTAATTCGTTTTGGTCATTATTGATAAAGACGTGGGGGAAATAAAGGGAAAAGTTTATCATTATATTTTACATGTTGAGATACATTGCTGGTTTGTCAATTTTACTACATGTCATTCGGTCAATAGAATCAGAATTTTCTGACAATTCTCAGTACAACAGGTATAATCATCATAAATTCTATACTCCAAACTAGTATGAGTCGAAATTTCATGACGATCGGATGAATATTTGAGGAGTAATAAAAGTTTAAAATCCGGCGGTTTACGTGCACCACCCTGTATATTTCCAAAGAGTGTATAGACTTAGTTATGCACTCTGCACAAGTTATGTAAAAGTCATTATAAAATAAAGGAAACATACAAAAAAGTCACTGTGCTTCTGGCAGAGTTCGGGATAGCAATGCGATGGCATTGGATCGAGCCAGACAAACACACAGGAAACACTTGATGTCGAGAAATGGCAGGCGACATATTTTTCTGCATCGCAAGGAGGTCAGCGATCTTGTGGATGCTTGTAATGGTCAGATCTCCCCATGAACCGTACATATCTAGGAGTCCATGGATATAGGGAGGGAAATTATTTGATGAATCCCGAGGGATATCAAATAATTGAACGATCCATGTGCTAGAGAATCGCATAGCTATCCTCTATCCATTACAAAGTATGCCAGATTATTAGGACCATAGATGTCAGCGATGGAATCCCTCTCTGCTAAGATTTTCCCTGGGAACAAATTCTATCAAATATAGAAGGGACTGTGAATACGATTCTAGAACTATGTAATAATCTGGTATACTTTATGTAATAGATAATGCATGATTTTGTAAGGCTTTCTATGTCCACAGGTTAATAAGTTCCACGAAGCAGGTAATTATTTTCCTGGTTGGAAATTATTAACCTGGTGCAGACTTCTATGGAAAAAGTCATGCATTATAACAGATAATGCATAGATTTCTTCGGTCATTATTTGTCATAATAACCTCGAGCCTTCGGCCGATACGTTGCCGGTACTTTGGCTACATTTAATATCTTTCTCTGCATCTAATCTTGATTGAAGGATAAATAATTATTTCAACATTACCAACAGAATTTTCTCAAGAAATAAATTCGAAGGATCTGATTCTAATACGAAGCTAGGTGATAAACCGAAGGAATTAATGCCTAACGTTCATCTGACAAGGCGCACTCAGAATCTCGTTGGACAACCTCCAGATTTCAGGATGTCTACGATTCTTCGTGGCATGCAATGCACCAATTATGAGCATGCATGCACTCATGATTTCCTCGTTCAAATCAGAGAGAGTTTTGCATTTGCTTCGGACAATTTTTTTTTCATCCGTTATCACAAATTTTCTGTCGCATTATAGCCTGGCCAGGGAATTACCGTCATGCCACTTTCCCTGAGTCAAGGCATCGTTCCTCTGGAGGCACGACAGGATGTCTTGCCGAGTCTTGTTCGTCTGCGTACATCATCAGTTTACTCTCTAGAAAACTCTAGACTGTCGTACAACAGAAATAGAGGGTCCTAAAATTGACCCTTGAGGAACTCCTGCATTCACAAGCTTGGTGGATAACTTTTCACTACTGAACATCAGAGCAATCTCATAATATACCGGCCATTTCTTCTATATATTATTCAAAAGTGCTATTATAAATCTTTGCAGTAGTTCACAGCTCGTTTATGTCGTTTCGTAGTCCTCTTTGAGAAGTTCAAATGTTTGCACTTATTTGAATATTATTTAAACTCAACGATGACCAACCAATCATGCATTTCCTTCAGAGCCGTCTTGATGGGATGCGAAGAGGGAATACATCATCCAAAACCTTGCATCATCAGTTGGAGCAGACCTGAATAACTGCCATTTCATTCAAAATCAACAATCAGCAAGAATTAATTCATCAAGAATTCTACATCACCTAGGTGGCGGAGAAGAAGATATTGATGTTTTCGTGGGGTTTATTTTGCTGGATAAGGTTGGAAATGAAGTTGGTGAGCGATGTTGAAAGCGAAGATGAAAGAAGGAAGACTGCGATGGTTTGGTCACGTGCAGAGACGGAATGAGAGTTATGTAGGGAAGCGAGTGATGGATGGAGGGAGAGAGGAAGGTCAAGGAGAAGATGACGTGATTGCGCAGAGGAGGACCTGGACGGGGAGGAAAATCCGTACCGGCGGCCCCACATGAGTGGGATAAAAGCCAGAGGAAGCAAGAATTGAATGAAGTGATTCCAGACATCAGATGAAATGGCGTTTGTTGATACATAATGTAATTAAAATCACGAAGAGAGCTTTGAAAGCTACTTTGTATCGTCATAACAGAAATACAAGTCACCCTTGCTCAAAAACACGAAAAGCCTTAACCAGAGAACGATATATCGGCACGACTATCGCATTTTTACTGCCGTGAAGCTGACCCGATGATCTACGCAATTGGGAATTTTCTCTTTAGCGCAATTTCGAGGTCATCACCAAAAATGGTTGTATCTGGCCTACTAGACGGTGAAATTGATGACCTGCATTAATAAGTTCGTTTCTTCAAAGGCCTGAATTTGGCACTTTTTTGCAAACATTTTGTGTGATAACATTCAACGAAACGCCTCGATTTCAATGAGTACAGCACCTTGTAGAAGTTTTATGCCTGAGGACAGGAGCATGAGTCCAATACAAGCGAACAGACAGACCAGGACAGATATGGACCTGATTATTCTTGACAAACGGGTCCAAGAACGGGTACTGCCGGAAAATTCTACCGGCAATGTTTGAGACTTTAAGAAATGTAGGCTATTTCTATACTCAGGGGCTATAAGAAACACATTTAATTGATTGGCATGATAGACAAATAACAATTAATTGATTGGTGTCATCGAATAATTGCAATTCATTGATCGATTGATGTGATATACTCAGGGTGGCACCGGTTTTTAGCATCCTGTTTTAACACCCTGTTAAAACCATATAAAAATCGTTGATGTGAGTTCTCAAATCTAGCAATTTTTTATAAAAAGTGCCTGTGAATGGGCAATTTTTACAGCATATTTCGCATTTACAATAATATTTAATGTGAAAAACCGATAATTTGGGTAATCTGGATAGTGTTCTATTATGATCTTGCTTTTATTCCTACATCTATGTATTGTAGGCCTATAGGCTACTATGTGTCGTTTATATGGTCGAATACCTACCATACTCCCAAGGAATATGTCTTGAGGCGATCAGTCCACTCAATTTAATTGAAGCTAGGCAGTCAGCTGTTATCTCTGCAACCTCTATTCAATATATAAGTTATTTTCCATGAAGCTGAACCATGCCTGGCAAGAGAAGATGGAGATTGGCCGCGTGTTGCCCTCCGGCACTTAGCGAACTGGATCCCATAACATGCTGGAGATATGTTCACGACAACTTGTCCCGGAAGGAAACAGTCAAATCGTTTGCGGATTCTATGGCACGATTATGAACCATCCCACCATCAAGTGCGGCGGTCGAAAGAAAGTTTAGTGCCGAGGCATTACAACAAACGAAGCTCAGAAACAAACTTAAACTAGGGACTCTGCAAAAACTTCTTCGAGTCACATCTATAAAAGAACTTGATAGCTCAGATGACGAGCAGTCATAGAATAATCTGAACTTTAGATCTTTGCATCTGTTTCTTATACTACCAAATTCTGTCGGCTTCTCAAACCATTAATTAATTTTTTTCGCATGATTTGTTATTACTTCCAGGTGATACGTTTGTTACACAGGTTTTAGTCAATTTTTGAGAGTTTCGTACATTTTTGTCACTGGAATTTGAATACAGATTTCGCATGAATTAATGGACTTTTCAATGGATGATTTCTTTATAACAAAAATGCATTTTTGAAACAACTCTATAAGTTATGCGCTAATAATGTACTGTAATTATATTAACTTTAGGTTTTGACATGTTTTAGCAGGGTGACACCTGTTAAAACCTCACCACACCCCGACCTGGTTATACTGGGAATAGTACTTATTTGTTACTACCATAGAAATCGACAACAATAAAACCTCTAGAACGGAGGTTAAGTTTCGTGCAATACACGATAGTGGCACATAAATCGCACGCATTTTCACATAGATACACTTGTCAGCGGCTGTATCATTGGGTCAGAATCAGTCACATGTGTAAATCAAAGCTTTTCATTGGTTATTCATGCCCCAACCCCGGATGTGCCGCGACCTTGAGTCAATTTCCATTCTAGTCAACTTCAGTTAAACAGTTTATTTCTGTGGTTACTACTGACTCACATGGGAAAAGCATCCCAGCTTCAGTGATGTATCCAGATGCATATCTTTACTAAACACATTTCATTCTGTGCTAACCACTTTCACGATTCTAATTAGGAAGGATTTGGCGCATGACGCAATTCGTATCTCTATATTACAATGCTTTCATGACACGTTTTAAAACTCCATTTTATGTTCTGTTATAGGCACATGTGATTGCTAATTAATTTGTTTCAATAATTGATTGTCATTATAATCATGCTGCATGAACTCATGTGTGACTAAACTTAAGTTATCACTATTCAGATCCAATTAAGAATATTCTTTTTCAAGTGAAGGGTCATCTCCAGTCACCATCCAATTAATGAGCTGTTATGTAATTCGTAAAACATACACGCCCATGTAAACCAATTCATTAACGCGAAATAACAGAGGGAAAAATTCAAAGTCAAGAATTTCTCTATTCAACAATGATGATAATTGCAATTAATTGATTGCTTCTTGTTGCCATTAAAATTCATTGATTTCCTGTACAAAACTAATTACATTTGATTTTTAGTTGCCATCGGTCGGGATTCATTCAATTTGAAAGGAGCAACAAAAACAATTTTCTGCGACCGTTTAGTAATTTATTCCCAATATTTCGGCTTAGCCTTTATCAAGGGATGCAGAAAAGGAAATTACACTGAATGTCATTAAGAAAATTTAAACTAACCTATCTATGAAATACAACCTAGAATCTTAGTAGAGCATGGACATTGGGACATGCTAACACAGAGTTTTAGCGAAGATATCATGGATTACAAAAAGATAAAAAATCTATAAAGGTAAAGAAAGGAAAGCTAAAAGTTACACAGAATTAATAAGAATGAGTAGCATTTCGGTAGGCCTTGCTTTTATCTCCTTCTTTTCGACCCTTCTTCTTTGAGCCATGCACTGCAAGTTTCGATGTAATATTGACCATGTGATGGACTTGTGTGTGATGAGATGTTTATAAACTTCAGATTCAGGGCCTTTTTGATGTTCATTAATTCTTGTTCTCATTGTTCTCGAGGTTTCCCCAACATATAGTTTGTCGCATTCGTTGTTGTTACATTGTATTAGGCATACATAGTCTTTGGAGATAAAAGCAAGGCCTACCGAAATGCTACTCAATCTTATTAATTCTGTGTAACTTTTAGCTTTCCTTTCTTTACCTTTATAGATTTTTTTATCTTTTTGTAATCCATGATATCTTCGCTAAAACTCTGTGTTAGCATGTCCCAATGTCCATGCTCTACTAAGATTCTAGGTTGTATTTCATAGATAGGTTAGTTTAAATTTTCTTAATGACATTCAGTATAATTACCTTTTCTGCATCCCTTGATGAAGGCTAAGCCGAAATATTGGGAATAAATTACTAAACGGTCGCAGAAAATTGCTTTTGTTGCTCCTTTCAAAACAAATTACAATTAATTTTTGATAACCCTACTTTGAGAATTTACCGTTTCAGAATTAAGATTTTGCATCATGATTGGGATTCGATAACGCAATCCTCAAGAAAACAAGCTCTTCGGATCCAATGTACAAGCTTGTACATTCTAGAAAGATTCTATTTGGATATCATTGGATTCGAAAAACTTGTTTTCTTGAGCAAAATAAAGATTTTTACGTAATTTGTGTACGAATTTCATAGAAAATCGCTGAGTAAACATAAAGGTCACAAGCAATTAGAATCGGCGGTTTAATGTGGCCCAACATGTACATCACACTTGTGCATATTCACCCTGTGGTCGTACTTACTACCAAGAATTCAGAGATGCCTTCGAGAATCCACCAATGCTAATACAACGTATCTCAGTAATGCTCAGCCTCCGTTTTTGTATCAGATCATCTCGCACAAGAGCAAATGAAAGTATCAGAGATGTGTGTATTCTTAAGTTTTTTTCTTTAAGTAATTATTCGATAGATCGGAAAACATTTTCAAACTATATTTACTCATAATATCCTTTATAAGATGTTGTAAAACTGCCACGAACAAAAATCAGTTTCAATTAGTAGCTTAATTTAGTTTAACTAATCTCTAACATGTCAGCAGCTATCTTCCACCACAGACTGTCTGCTATCTTTACAAATCCGCTATTCGTCCTCTGATGGAATATTGTTATCATCTGTAGACCGGCGCCTCACAAACGCATCTTAACCTCCTTGAACAGGTTGAGAAGCGTGTCGAGAATCTTATGGGTGAAAAACTTGCTAACAAGTTGCAGCCGCTCTCCGTCAGACGGGATGTTGCTTCACTCAGTCTCTTCTACAGGTACTATTTCGGTAGAAGCAGCTCTGCAGTAAATGAGTGCGTACCCAAACCTAAGATCTTCTCCAGAAGCACACACAGATCTAATGCACTCACATGCTATTATGTGAGCTTAGAACGCGCACGTACTGTGAGTCGCTCGAAAAGCTTTTTTGTTCGCACAGCACCACAGAATTAAATAGTTTGTTTATCTGCTTCGGTTTTCTAGAAGTGTGATTAATACGAAATGGACGGCACATTGAGGAACCTATTAAGTGGGCAAGAAGGAATTCCTAATACCTTACAGAGATAGGAAAAAAAGTCGTGCGTCGCTTGCGGATTAATGTGAGTTCGAGCAAAGTGCTTCGATTGCTAATATTCCTTCAGATTCGAAGAATTCAGATCATTGCGCACAAGTTTTCTCCATAATGTTGGCCCTTCCGATCATTATTAAAGAAAGTAGCAGGCGTACGAAAATTAGTTCACTTGGTGATTTCACATCCTCTCCTCGGCATTGCTCACTGTGTAGTGCATACATTGAATCGAAGCCAGGCATCGATGTGTGTTTTGGTGTGTGCGAAGTGATATCACAGCACGCACGCATCTCTCACTGGCTCTACTGTCCTCTGCTGACAGCTTATTGTTTGCCATTTCCAATAGCAAGCGATACACGAATTATCCATTCGATAAGGAGAAGTTGTCTAATTCTGTGATGTGCCATTTCAATATTAAGGTTAGATATAACTCTTCCTTTCTAGGAAACCGAAGCGCTCGCAGATGAATCTAATTCTGTGCACGGCACAGCTTTGGAATCAGGTTCCCCAGACCACTTTCCCTGACCAATACAATCTTGATACTTTCAAGAGGCGTCCGAATAGGTTTCTGATGGGGACAGCTTAATCAGATTAGAAGGTCTGTTTTTCCTTTAGTTATTTAACAGAAATTGATATTAGGTCCATATTCCGAAAATGTTGTTTTATTTCTAAAGTAATCAAAATAGTTGAAAAACTTTTGTGTCGAACTTTTGTGATAACATGTGAAAATGATTTTTATGTGAGAGTGAAAAATCAACTTTTCAGTCCAACGGGATCAGAAAGCGAACTTTCCCTCCCGCAGCTAACTTTCTATGTAAACTCCTGTAAAGGAAAAATCATAAAAGTCTATAAACAAATTGTGATTAGTCAGAGACTACCAAGATATCGATACAGTCCCTTGATTTTCTCATTCATAGATTTCGCGACGAACTATCAATTCTATAATGAACTATAGACATCTATAAATCACAAAATGAAAAGTTACATTCTTTCGAGAAGAAATAAACATTTATGAAGTTGATATTTCTTCTACATTGCACTTGCTGAACGAAGAGTTGTATTAGAGATTTTGATTCTAATTCACTGTATTATCGCCTTGTCCAACATCTTTATTTCAATGGTAGATTGATGAGAAAGTTCAGCTTCTAATGTGTTTCATTGTCATCCACGACTCGAGCTCTTTAATTTGATGTGCATTTGATGTATATTAATGAGTTTTTACCGGACTTTCATTCACTTCTTCTGTCCATAGGCCCTCATTTGTCTTTGATCGTGAAAGTAAAATATTTTCCTTCGAACTTTCCTTTTACGTATTCCCTCCGGGTAAACCTCTGTTCAGACACTCTCAAACTTGCGGTGAAATCACATGAAGTTTCCCTCAATCACTTTAATGCCTCTTCTTTCTCTGTCTCAACGACGGAGAATTGGTGAAGTCGATTTTGAAAAGATTCTTAGTCCAGAAATTACGTAAGAGAATACTTGCTTAAATGAGGACTGCATCGATTTTGATTGCAGTGTGTTTCACACCGTGATAAAAAAGCGTCAAACGTTCTGATGGTACATCTTGATTACCTCAGTCAATATAAGAACTTAATGTCATGTTTTTAGGATTTGTTTGTGTTTTTTCCATCGGCAACCTCAGACGCTAATTTTGTGACTAGTAAGCACTTACTATAGTTTACTAAGCTACATGCTTATGTCATGTCACTTACATCTGCTGACAGCTACTGAATTTCTCAAAATAGTCCAGACCTGCGCATTCGCCTCTCCAGCCGACCATGGATAGACAAAGGGATTGTTGGCTCACTAGTCCTTGTCTTCTCTCCTGTAAAATAGACATGAAGGTAGCTGTTGACAAGTGTATATCCTACTCATCGATGTTGAGATGTTAATTATAGTTTAAATGGATATCGAATATTGACAGTACTGTTTTAAGAACATGCTTAAAACAACTGTTACAAATAACCATGTTCTTTGTGCATGAAAGCACGGCCTCATGCATGTTTAAACCAACAATTTATTACCATGCTGATAACAGATTAGAAAACAAGCGCGGTTCTAAGAAAAATCAATAAAACAATGTTTTGAGATAATGTACAGAGCAATAATACCATGCTCAAAAACTTAATTTGAAACGAGTCTTATAATATAGTAGCGTAGTAGAACATACGCTGTATATACTGAAACTTCATACAATGCGCATGATCCATGAAGTGTGAGAAATCAGTAAGTTTTGCATGTTATGAAGCTTTAACGTCATTACTCCCCCATGCTGGGGGGGGGGGTTTGGCCGTTGCTGATACAGTTGGACTTTTATGGAGCGTTGTGGTGCTTTTAGTTCGCATGCCCTTCCTGCCGACTTCCAATGATACTTTCGGGGCTCACCTCTGGACCAAAAGATCACTAGGCTGAGCACTTAACTACTGTGCCACGGAAACTTATGAGGGTGGAGAAGGCATGTCACAAAGACTGAAGACAATTGCCGTGGGGACAAAGCAAATGTAAACAGCTCGACGTCAAGCAAGTTGGTAACCGATGCGTTCCTATGTTCTTAACTTAAGGGCTGGTGCCGATGACAGAATTCACATATTTTCAAAGATTTCAAACCAACTTTCTGGTTCTTATCAGAGAGCAGGGAAATCATCACTACAAATTATTCTGTGAGAGCGTCTTTGAAATCGCCATCAGAAATATCGGGATACGTCCAAAAACGGGAGAGACGTCTAAAAATGAAGATGTTCTCATGCTATGATAGACAATCACAAGTTCATTTTCTGGAGTGACATTTTTCAAACAACTTATGATGAATAGTCTGGGAGAGGTCATTTTCAACATTTCAGAAAGATGACTTGACCATGATAATAAGTCAGCAAACCTAGAATCTTTAGGCAGCCAGCGACTGCTCATGTGTCTACACTGATTAGATGAAATGCTGAAGTTTGTCGGCGAATATTCTCCTTCAATTTCGAACGATTGAGCCGCAATTAAGTATTGGTAAACTGTCTTTCGATGCATTAATACAACAATCCTACAGACTGCTGCCAAAGTACACATGAAGTTATAGTCTACATGCTAATCCACCCACGAATACATTTGTGCTATTGCTATAGGAATAATGACAATAGCATAAACACTACTCTCAATAAATATACAAGTAACACTGTCTGCTTTACACTACAAATAATGGATTCCAAGGATAAAATGGACGGAATATCACGCCTCACGATATTTTTGATGAAGCTGTTGATGCAGACATCGCAGTTACTGCATTTGGTCTGCTCAATCGTTCCTGTCAAGTTCGTGTCGTGGTGAGGCAGTACAGTCGTATTTCGTGTTTCGCGTCGTGTGAAGTAAGTGCAGTCATGTGTCGTGTCCTGTTGAGGTAGTGCAATCATGTTTCGTGTGGTGTCGTGGTGAGGCAGTGCAGTCGTGTTTCGCGTCGTGTCGTGTGAAGGAAGTGCAGTCATGTGTCGTGTTGAGCTAGTGCAATCATGTTTCGTGTGGTGTCGTGGTGAGGCAGTGCAGTCGTGTTTCGCGTCGTGTCGTGTTGAGGCAGTGCAGTCTTGGGAAGGTAGTGCAGTCGTGTTTCGTGTCGTGTCGTGTCGTGTGAAGGAAGTGCAGTCATGTGTCGTGTCGTGTGAAGGCAGTACAGTCGTGCTTCGTGTCGTGTAGTATCGTGTTGAGGCACTGCAGTCGTGCTGTTTCGTGTGAAGGCTGAAAAACTTCGTGTCATGTTGATGACAATTTTCCGACGTCTGGAGGCCTCTAATTTGCTTGATAAAGTGAAGAAAGTGTTATAGGAATGTTGTCCTAATTTCTATTTTAAGAGGACAGCATCATAATCAGACAAAAATATAGAGTGCGACAGATATACAAGCAAACTACATGAATCAATATCAATTTCAAAGTTTCATGAAAAATTCTATACAGAAAACATCAATGTACAAAGGTGTAGACACCAGGCGGGAAAATTAAGATTAATCCGTGAACAATGAAAACCCGAATATATGAACAGCAGTGCTGTTTTCGCAACTAGATTTCATTTTCGAAATCGAAATCATAAAAATTATAAAAACGTTTTCGAAATTGAAATTATAAAAATCATAAAAACGTTGGCAGTGATTATAATGAATTTAGTTAGCACTTCATTTTTCAATTTCTTTTAATGAAAAACAGCCGTATTCACTATATACCTTAAATCAATAACCTACATGCATTTATCAAAAAATGAATGAATAGATAATTCCTTAACTAATTTGAACTTAAATAGTCTTCTTTGGATAGGCCTATATGAAGGACGTGTTTGAATAATTGCATTTATCTGAATAACTATTTAAATAGTCCACTTGTAACTACACCCAACGACCGTTGATTAATAACCTCAAGGCCTAACGGATTAAAAATCACTTCTAATCACATTTTCATGGGTAAAACTTATTTTCTCAATATTGACCATTAATAATCGAAATGTAAAATGACAGCAGGATGAATAGGGCATTTTTGTCCTTTGATGAATCACCATTATGCACTGTCATAGTGCTGTTTTCGCATTTCGCCACTAGATTTCATTTCCGAGATTATAGAAATTATAAAAACGTTTTCGAAATCGAAATTACAGAAATTATAAAAACGTTTTCGAAATCGAAGTTATAAAAACATTATCGAAATTTCTAAAACTATAAAAACGTTTTCGAAGTCGAAATTACAGAAATTATAAAAACGTTTTCGAAGTCGAAGTTATAAAAACATTATCGAAATTTCTAAAACTATAAAAACGTTTTCGAAGTCGAAATTACAGAAATTATAAAAACGTTTTCGAAATCGAAGTTATAAAACATTATCGAAATTTCTAAAATTATAAAAAGGTTTTCGAAGTCGAAATCGAAATTACAGAAATTATAAAAACATTTTCGAAATCGAAATCGAAACTACAGAAATTATAAAAACATTTTGATGAAATTTCGATTTCGAAAATTAAATTGGTGCATTTCGAAAACGTTTTCGAAATCGAAATTCGAAAACAGCACTAATGAACAGCAGTGTAAGTACATAATTCTTCAATTAATTAGTCAAATTTTTGTCCACTTCGACACTGAATATTCTATCGCTTTACTGTCAATATTATCAATAAAAAAACTTCAAATTAGATACTTGTCGGGTATGCAACGCATTTGAATCACAAATACCGAACATTGATACCAAACAATGCGACAGATAATTAAAATGTCCCCTATCGTTTGCGTTCCCTTCCCATCGACAATGTTTGGTATGCAAATCTGATCGGTCAATTATGTCCTCAAACATGAGAAAATTGGCACCTTTGTCTCTTTCCTAGCACCTTGAAACCTGTATGTATCCATTTCAGTCAATAGAGATTGCAGTTCCTTCCCAGTCAATGCTCACGCAATATTAATTAACAGCAAGCAATGTATCCATAGTTCACCATGGTGCTTTGCTGGAGCGCTTCAGTTTTCTAAAACTTGATGGTTGTAGATTGACATTACTTAGCCATCATCAATAATTAATTTGCATAATGACGCTCTGTGTTTGACTGAAGTTAGATTATCCATTAACTTTCCGATTTACTGTACATTGAGTGCATCTCCGGTTTAAACGCAACTGTCTACGATGATCTCAATTGAATTAGGTTTCCAATATGCTTTAATTCATTTATTAGCTCGCTAAAATATTATGGGATAATACGGCAGAGTGCATTTATTTTCAATGGAGATTTGGAGCTACTGATACCATAATTGATGACTTCTTTAAGAAGTTCACCACACAGATTATCCAAGTCATATAATTGGAACGGAAATTAGATTTCAAAATGTAAAATTTTCTTTCTCAATGAGACAAATCTATCAAACACAGGAAGATAGCTAACAGTTTTGAATTCTATGCAATTTTGAAACTCAGGCATCTCGGAGTCATCGTGATAACAACCGATCCTAAAATTCTTGATGTCATTTGGTATGATCCGGAAACTGAGACAGACAATTTCAATGATTTCGATAATTTACGAAATTATGCAAGCTTGAAATCCGCAGTCATTGTACGTACGTCAAAGCGTCTTTTTTCGACCGTCTGTCTTATGTACTTTGTAATAACGGAGCTAATGGTTCATTCAATGAACTCTCAACTTATCATTCTATGGGGTTGTTTCATTGACATAAAACAGTTAGTACTTTGTGCTCTTGCAAGGACACCTCCACAGCAACAATTTCTGCTGCTCAATTCATCAAAATCACTGCTCAGACGGCAATGATGATGCTGAAACGAACGTTGATGAATGTGCGAGTAGACAAGGGGTTGCAATCAATTAATGGCAATTATTTATCACCAATTGCATAACACAACTAGACGAGTACCTGTTGATGACTGACGGACTGCAGTATTATGTTTTATATCCCTTAATCGGTAGCTGAAGTAGTGGTCGATTTATTGTAATTCAAATGAAGAAATGTGGAATTACATGAAGTACTATAGACGGATGAAGAAACTGGCGATAACAAATTCAAGTGATGAAAGAGTATTTTCTATGTGTAGTCTTATAGTGTGTACATTTCGATTGTTTTCGAAGTAGTAGAGTGTCATTGTAATTCTAATGTTTACCTCCATTATCCACCATGTGTAGTCTCAGTTCTAGTGTAGCATTAGTTCACCTGTAATCGGTGTAGTAGTATCATTGTAGTTCTATGATCTACCTCCACTTTTCCATTTTTGATCCATAGGTTTCCTGTTGTTTTACAATATCCATTTTTAATTTCCTTAACACAGTATGATGACCATTGTCCTATTCTATTTCCACTACCAGCATCTGTAGTCTGTTTTGAACGTGTATGCGGCAGTGTTTGGAATCTATGGTAGTAGTATATTAACAGTAAGAATGAGTAGTGTTACAAGTCAAAGATTTCCATTTTTACCACATATTGGGCCAAAGCTGATCAATTTTAATTCGTTGCCACGAGAAAGCTACATTGAGTTCTTTTAAGAACTGATTAATCCAATGGTTACAGTAGCATTGTATCTGTACACTTGCGGATTGGAGAACGCATCAGTCTTCATCAGGACTACTTTAATTAATAATTTAAATTAGTAAGCATTGTATTCTATTATAAATGGCTACTGGGATGATTTGCATCATCGTATGAGAATTCATCATTCTGCTGAAATGTTTTTGAAGTCAATGAACAAGCACAATAAGTTCATAAGCTGACTATGACAACGATAATAGGAAAACAATAACAATGACAAAAAACAATTATTGGAATACTTCCAACAAAGATTCCATTAAGATGTAGGGTTTGATTTAATCTACGAGTTTTATCATTTATTAACAAAGTTTCTACTATAAGAGTTCCAAATTCGCGACGTCCCGAGTATATAACTGAAAAACAATTACAGGGTACGGCAATCAACACAACATCAAACGATTCAACAGAAATTAACAAGTAAGGTCTCATTTTTTGAAGCCAATACGCATCATTATTACCATAATCAGCAATGCAAGGATTGCATTTGAGGATGAGAGTAGAATGTTCATGCAAAGCAGAAGAACTCGAAGCCAAGAAACTTCAAACTTTTTCATTTCGAATTCTTCACTTAAATGGTATTCATCATGGCAAAGTCTTTCCCCATTGTTGTAGACCAAACAGTTTTCATTTCAATTAAGCAATACTAAATATCTGTAGGTATATAAAGGGATCGATGAATCAAACATGTTTACCGATGATATTTTTCATATAAAAATCAATACCCAGACCATCATGTGGCTCTCATTAGCAAACAATATACGAGCGTAGTTATTCATATCCATGAAATATCTATGAAAGTCGAATTTCAAATTTAGAATGAGAAGTAATTACAAGCAGACCTATAGCTGGAAATCTTTGTTCAATTTTGTCACTGAAACATATATCAAAACTCAGTATAAAGGAGAAGAGTTAATTAAACGATGCGTAGAATGCCTACATCACTTGTATCCGCACTGGACCCCTTATAAAATTGCTAAAGAGATAAAGAGAACCCGCGATGTAGAGCTCAATGATCGATCATGAACACATTGTGTAGTTTAATGGAGTTATTTTATGTTTAAAGTAAGTGTGATGACATTTTTCGAAATGAAGATGTTTGAGGTTTCTTGGATGAGACGTGGAGACTTTGGAAGAAATATAACAGGAAAATACGACATTTCTGCCGTTCGTCTCAAAAATTCGTCACAAACATTTCAAGCTATGGGCTCGAATGTAGGCTAATTACTTCTCATTGCAAATTTGAAATTCGGCTTTGCAGATAGTTCATAGATATGCAAGTTATATTGTTTTCTGATGAAAGCCACATGATGCCCTGGGCATAAATTTTCATATGAAAAAGATCTTCCTTAAAAATGCTTGATTTAACACATCGATCTCTTGACGTACAACAACTACTCTCTCAGTATTGCATGATTGAAATGAAATGTTTTTGGTCATTTGTAACAATGGTGAAATATTTCTCCGTGATGATTATCATTTCAATGAAGAATTGGAAGCAGTAAATGAAGATGTTTGGGGTTTAACTTGGAAGAGATGTGGAGACTTTGGAAGAAATAAAACTTAAATGGCGTTTTGTTGCAAGACATTTCTGCTGAAGGTTGATCCATTCATCACCCAATTGATGTTGTATGATCATCTGCAACAGAAAGACTTCGACATGATGATTATCCTTCACGTGAAGAATTGGAAGTGGGCTAGCTTTTCCATTCAGTTGTTGTTCTTTTCATCTAGTTTCCTGACTTTCGATATCTTCTGCGAAGCATGTACATTATACTCTCATCGTCAAATGCAATCCTTGCATTGCTGATTATGGTAATATAGATGCGTATTGGCTTCAAAATGAGACCGTATTTTTATCAAATCTCAACACATGTAACCACCACGAGACATGCTTCGGCCTGTTGGGCCTCATCAGTTGTGGGTAGGTTTGAACCAGCGAAGTTGGAGCTAGAGGACATGCAAGCATGCCCTCTAACCACAAGGCCACCGAACCATCTGTTGACAGCGTGAATTAGCCAGGAAGACACTGCTTTAACGCAGGCACGTGGAGGGTGGACTGCATCCTGCAATCACTTAATACCGCATCCGAGATTGAGACGCTTCACGCAGGCGCTACTCATTACATGTTAAGACAAATAACCTGGCAATTGATGGATTTATCAAATCTCAACACATGTAGCCACCACGAGACATGTTTTGGCCATGTATCGAGGCCTTATTTATTAATTTCTGTTGAATAACTAGAAAGTTGTGCTGATTTAAAATTTGGTCACGTTTTTTATGCCGCACCCTGTATTAATTCATTACTACAGTAGATCAGAAGGTTACTTACAGCTGAGTTACCTATTATGTGCTCTTTTATTCTTTGATGTAATCTGCGTTTCGTTTGTCCAAGTATTGGGTGTCAGGATCAACCAGACATTCAAAATAATACACAACGCAGGAATGCATCAGCTTATTTGTCTTTCAGACTAAGGTACTGTCCTGCTTTACAAGTGTTGAAGATTACTTCTACATCATGGTCCAAACTCCTAAATAATTCAACAAGTTTGCGTCGGAATTTTATGGATGTTTTACGTACAAACGGAAGTATATCAAAAGCTTGCTATCCTCTCATTCATCTTTCTTCGTTGCTTTTTTATCCGCACTATATTTTATTTCCAGGAACTGTTTTATTAACAGTTTAACGGTTTGTTTTATTACAGTGGGATAGGAATCGCTTAGTAGAATTTTTTCAGTATTTTTTATCTCTATGTCAAACAGTTTCCAGCTATAGTACACATTATGCTCTCTATGTAGCATTCCAATCACAAGGGTACGTTTCCATTGGATAGGGCAGATAGGAATTATAAATTCATCAGTAGACCTGTAAATGTACATTTACTAAAGTACATTAAAAATTCCTTGATGAACGTATTTGATCAGGTGATTAGAAGGGACATCGCTGACGGCTCGGAAAATTAATTTATGACATCGGATTTCAAATCAACGAATCAGAAATGGCGGTTAGCGTACTAGCACACTCTTTCATGATACATAATGAGGGCTTGAATCGTTTTAAGAAAATTGTCTCAGTGATCTTAACATGTGGTACATTTCTACAGTATAAATATGGATCTTTTGTCCGGAGAATTGATTGCAATGCTAGAATTACTTGCATATTGAGCTACTTCTATCTATTGGGATCTTGTTACTGCCCTGGGGAAAGTGCTCTTTGATTTGGATGCCAAGAAATTGGTTAAAATCATCAGTAATACTCATTTATACCTTCCATACTAGAAGTACATCATAACTTCTAAATGTAAGATAATACCTTACATATATTGATTTTCCCTAGACTGCCTAAGCTTTTCAGAATTGTGACTGCCTAGCATCAATCTTAATTAGTTTAACGAAAGTAGCGTAGCTGACATCATTACATCAAGGTCAGGAAAGCATTTCAGACCTCTTCAGTTCGGCATAGCATGTCCTTTGGGAATGGAAAAAGTGATTCATCAGCTTTGGGCAGTTACTGACTTACGATGGAATGATGAGGATTTCCTGATCTGCAAGATTGACTTCAGTAATGCCTTCGATTGTGTCGCTAGACAAAAAGCATTGGACCTCTGGAGAAGTATTTTCCAGAACTATACTCCTGGGTTTCATACTGTTATGGAGGACATCCACTTCTTTTTCGCCCAATGGGAACGTTGCTTTCAATGACCGGTGTAAAGCAGGGAAAGACCCGTTAGGGCCATTTCTCTTCTCTTTAGTCCTGCAAGAAGTGATAGTGGAGATCGAGACAGCGGAAGAATTGAAGTTCATGCTTGGTACTCGGATGACGGCGTGTTGTATGCAAATAAAACGGAAGTGCAGGATTTTATTCGTGCGCTGACATCAATTTCAGAGACAACTGGTTTGCAATTGAACATTAAGAAATTTTTTGAACATTAAGTACCTTTAGTCCGGATATCGTCCGGCAGCCAGAACGAGTTTCTGCAGGGAACGAGGCCGAAAGTGAGACTGTCACAAAACGATGTGCACCCTATGCCTACTACGAATCGGCACGTCTGCCGAGTTCTAGTGAGTTCCTCTTCTTGTCAGACAGGATCAAAGAAAAACACATGTAAATCCAATGGGGCGCAGATTGCAGTTTTTGGCCAAAATGAAAATTTGTATGTTTTCTCTAATTCAACAAAAAGTACTAAGCCCAGAGTCATAACTTTTGGCATGGAATGTCTGCAAGTCATCTCCTATGATGTGCATGTGCTATCATCATGCTTCTGATCGGAAATGTATGTCAGAATGTGGTTGAATGTGGATGAAGTTGTTCAAAATGTTAGTGTTTGCCGACATTAAGAGGCTCGCCAAATCTAAATATGTTCAGCTGTATAGACAGGGGTGCATGAAAATGAAAGGAAATGACCTGATGACATTCCATGTCAAAAATTATGACTCTGGGCTTAGTACTTTTCGTTTAATCAGAGAAAACATAGAAAATTCATTTATGTGTTTTTCTTCGATTGTGTCTGACAAGAAGAGGAACACACTAAACTCGGCAGACGTGCCGATTCGAAGTAGGCATAGGGTGTACATCATTCTGTGAAAGTCTCATTGTCGGCCTCGTTCCCTGCAGAAATCGTGCCGGCTGCCGGACTAATGTCCTTCCTGTCGACTTCCAATGACACCTTCAGGACTCGACCTCTGCACCAAAGATGACCACAAAGTAGGTTAAGAGTGAAATAAAAAATTGTGTCAAAAAACAGGGTCAGAATCTTCTAACAAACGCATATCACTCCGTACTAGGGTTTAAAAAACCATGTTTTTTGTTTTTTTTAAAAGGTCATTATTTTATTACGTTTTTTAAGATATCCAATCTATTGAATGAGTTATCAACCTAATGGGTAGCTTTGAAAGATGTAATATGAGAACACTGAGCTGTAATTTGTGCATTGATACCATTAGATTCAACCTCAGAATCAATTGTCAAAAAACACAAGTACATAGTAATTTCAGACATTGACTGATTATTGGCTTGAGAATCAATATCACCTCACGAAATTCAAATATTTACTTTTGTCATTTATTATCAAGATGCGGATTCGATATCGCATGATTTGATAATGAGTTTACGTCTTTAAATGAAAATCTTCCATTACAACATGAACTATGATCATATGAACTATCATAATAAGTACCAAAAAAAGGATAAAAAATCAATATTTTAGGATAACCGGTTAAAGCTTTCATTTTAAAGTTAGCTACACAGCGGGAAAAAAGCAGAAGACCCTCTTTCTGTTTTCATCAATGGCAGTGCTATGTGAAACGTATAAACGAGTCTAGGAGGGATCATATCGTGCAGTGGGTGACCAGGAGTTAGAGACAAAGGTCTCATACAGTTTAAGGAACAGTATTTTCAGCAAATTGTTGTGGCACCCTTTCTGTAGATTCTCAAGTACTTGAGCATCCTTCGCTTTCATACCAATCATAAGTGGGCTGTTATACTCTATAATGCTCAAGATGAGTTGCTGATATATCAGCATCAGGTCATGCCTATTGACAGTGGGAATACGGCTCGTAATTTCAAGAGATGAACATTTCGTGCTGCCCTTTGATGCTTTGCTGCTGAGAACTTGAGAATTATTTCATTTTCCGGAAACATGAAGTATATATCGAACCTAAAGACAAACAAAAACATACTCGCATCTATTATCGAACATTACTTAAAACATGCCAAAAATTCTATAAAAGTTCAAATTTCATGAGCTCAAAAATCACAAGTCTAGTGCTCTCCACTTTCTTCTTAAGTCAGCATTGCATAACAACTTGTTAATTCAAGGAATGTTATCCGAGCCCTCACCTGCCCCTAAACAAAAACTAGCCATCCCTTTTCTACTGCACTGTCTAAAATTTCTCCCAAGTTGTATCCGGAGTTATTACCTTCCACTGACGTCGGATATCCAACTCGATCTCTGTAGATGTCAGCTTTCCCTGTCATAAAATACTTGGGAAACAGTTGGGCTATTCAAGTCGATGATTTCAACAATATGACCGGTTTATTGCAGATGGAAGCACGTGACTGATTGACAAGAAGGAATTAAAGACCGTTTCAGTCTACCTACTGAAATCTGACCCGATTCGTTCTACATACATAACAAGTTCGGACTTGTTGTCAATTGTTGCACTGAATATTCTCTTAGAGAGATTTCTGAAAACTTCGCGGAGTCATGCATTTGCATGTTGCTTGAAGTTAGACTATTAGACATCCGGAATAAATTTCGATGAATCATATAAACATAATTCATTATCATATTAAAATGTGGCAATTGTGTGTTATGAATGATGATGTACAGTATGAGCAAAGTTATGAATGAATTGCGCTGCATGAGTTTTGGAATTAGAACTAACGAATGCAATATCAAAAGAGAAATTAAAATTTAATTTCATGTACCGAAAGTGCAGCACACCTCACGTTCATTCTCTTCCCATGAAATATGATCCCAAATACCAATAAAAACACACAACAGTTGATACTATGATATCTAAACATTGGTTGTGCATCGCATATGGTACATATTTACTCTTACTCAAGTCAAAGGACGCTAAAAGTGGAGTCAGTCAGTAAGTAGACTACACAATATAGACAGTACTGTCTTGAATTTCTGCGCTAGTACCCCGTATATGACTTTTGGGGACCTGGTCATGTCCATACCGACATGATTTCGAGTAACACATGTCACTCAAGACAAGCCGCGCAATTCGTTCACGATTTCAGCAACATGACTTCTGAGCATAGAGTAGGTATATTAGGTAGAGTGGTAACTCCGCATTTATTAAATCCCCAATGTGTATACCCTTTCGATTTTATTAAATGAACTCAATGGAGATACAGGTGGTATTGTCACCAAATGTGAGATATGCAAATTTTGTTGCAGTTTTGCAGAAATTGCCACGGAATTGACTGATCATGATTGTAATGCAGTAGGAATGATGGTATTTTACAGATTCTCAGTGTCATGACAGCCTTGGAGATTTGATGTTTGCTAAATTAGCAATTCGATGGGTTCCTATTACTTTCATGCTCAACCTCATGAGTATTTTCTTAAGCGTGATCATATCACAGGCAAGCTGCCACTGCCACAGCAAAATCACATAATCAAAGACAATGACTTCATTCAACTTTGAAAGATGTAGATGGGTCCACACCACTATTTAGGTTCAAGAAATGAAACATGAATTTGTTAATCATAAAATCATACCGGTGAAAATTGAATTAAAATCTTAAAATTTCAGCCAAGAAAACACGAATAATATCGTGACTTTTTCATTAAGACTTTAATTATAATACAATTTATGATATTCCGTTGATAATCAGCTTAATTTCCGCTTAGTTAGGATGCTTATTAGCAAATATTCATTCCTTTTGATATCTAACTTGTTTCATACTACTTACATAGATGAGTCATCTCGGTAGTATATAAATTGGCAAATTTTGACTTTTTTCAAAACTGCTCAAATAATGTTTTGGACAACGGGAAGGTAATCTCCGCAAACACTGAATCTTTTCATATAAAACTTTTCACTGTATGCAGATACTTTTTTGAGTCGACAATTTACCTATATCCCTACTCTATGAGCTTCTGTAATCGAAAGTTAGATCATATGTTTTAAGAAACCACTACAGTGAGAAATTCTGAATAAAACATGTTTTAAAACAAGCAATGTTTTTACCGGTTCGGCATTGTAATCATAGTACATAACTTGTCGCTAATCCTTGCCATGAATAATTCTCGGCAGTAACAGCATTTGCCTTTATCTTTCCTTTCATTTGAGAGAGCAGTTGACTCATTTCAAACACATAGAGAAATGGTACACCGATTGTCAGACATCATTCAAATAAAGATCCGGTTTTATTCTGGACGTAAAAGGATTTTATCTTTATAAAAGAAAACCGCGCGTTTGATGAAGTTTCCATCTTTCTTTATCTTTCTAATAAGGCTATCTAACCACATTACGAGCACTGCATTACATTTGTATTTCTGATTAATCTCTTCGGTACCTGCAGAAGACGATTCGAAGAAATCATTTTTGTCGAGCGGATATCAACAATTAATAGTCACAGAAAAGCCACTAACGTTGAACAATAGAAAGGGAATCTCATCATTTTTCTCGACATGCAAACTCCAGGGAACATCATTTGACACGCCACACTCGCAAGATCTTCTCCTAATAAAAGAAGCTTCGCCTTTTCACGGCTCTCACTCATTCGGTCGCTTTGGCACAGAGTATTCTTCTTCCTCTGCGAGTTTCCGAGAAGAATGAGATAAACGACATTCGACTCATCCCTGAAATTCAATTTATTCTCCCAAAACAACACTACAGGAAGAAGAAAACAGCGCAGCAGCCGATTCATCAATGGTACGTCCGGTAAGATGCAAAATGACTGCCACAGACTTTGCTGAAAGACACTGTGCTCTAAGAATGACAAACGGCAACATGAAATGATTTTCAGGTGCGAACAAGTGTTTGTAACATCTCAAGACGTTTGTCAGCTTCAACTCACACGTCTTTGAGAGGATACAGAGTTCGATGCGGGGCACTTTGACCCCGCGGGAGGTATTACTTGATATTTGCCGTCATATTCTAGAGAGAATATAAAATATTTGCACTCCTGCTGAGCCCCTTATACCCCTAAAGAAGATGAGATTCTCCTGTTGAAAGAGAATTAACATCTTCAATGTCAACGAAAACAGCCTGACGTGTTTCATCTCATTGGACAATCTTTAGAATCTGCAAATGCCTTTAACTGATCGGTTTCAGGTGACCGTGTCTTAGTGTGTGCGGATGGTCCACCATCCAGAGTTGTCTATGGGACGAGCTCTCTATTTCCAGACCCATCCCATCCGACGGGATTTATCAATTTTCGATCAATGGGAAACCCACGGGCCGACGGACTTTACGTTATCATTGTTCAGACTATCTATGGTACTATTTGCTAATAAGCGGTCAACAATGATGAAAAAAGCGGTCATGATTTATCAATTGAATCTCTATAAAATTTTACCGATAACTCTGATACATCCATGGACGCCTAGATATATGAAGCACACATAAGCTAGATATATTGTCTTAATTGACGCAGAATAAAATGAAATGAAATGAAATGAAATATGGTGCTTCATATATCTAGGCGTCCATGATACATCACACTGGGCATAGTTCTGTGTAGTACCATAGATAACCTGAGCAATGTAATTATATATGCCTATTTCTCGGACATCAATGATCCAACTGTCGGTCTCCAGTTGGATCATTGCTGACCTCTAAACAGGCATATAAATATAACATTGTCAAAAGAACAGTCATGGAGTAAGCATAGGTGAAGTGTGGACCCAAAAAGCGTCAGCATACAGTGAAAATGTTTATAAAAATATTCATTTTTTCCTGAGGTCCAAAAATAGCTATTTTGTTGAGACAGGAAATATCACCTTTTCCTCCCCGCAGCTATGTTGTACAGTCCAAGCGCAGTGAGGAATGAACAGATAGCCAAGGGAGGAATCGTTTATTTCCTATCGAAAGAATGTAGCTTTTCATTTTGTGACTTTCAGATGTCATTTGCTCATTATGAAATTGATGGCTATACCACGAAATCTATGAATGAGCTAATCCAGGGACTGTATCGATATCTTGGTAGTCTCTGGCTAATCATGACTTGTTTACAGACTTCTATGATTCTTTTATACAGCAGCTTACACAAGAAAAGCTTTGTTATTCCGTGTGACTGAAAAGTTGATGTTTCCTCCCGGCAGTTACCTTTTAAAAGTCTAATTTCTGCAGATTATTGCATTGTTTATATACCAGCGATTTGGTGCCTCAGACGTTAATATGTAAGTAGTATGAAGTAGATATCTTGTAGAGGAAAATCGCACAGAAGACTTTCGAAGTGAAGATATTTCTTTCGAAGTCATATGTAATGAAGTGAAAACTAATAAAATCAACCTGACATGTTTCGACTGGTCTTGTCAAAGGCAACCCAGTAAGTGACAACTTACAATAAACAGTTACAATTCTGATGACAGATCAGCCGCGGTCTGGTCAATCACACGATTACCAGGGCAGGCGAAGACTGATCACGTGATCCTTTTGCTTACACAGATCTGGACAGTCACGTTTAATATAAAGTGTTTCAAGAATGTGCAAATTGCGATCGTTGAAGGCACGACACACTATCTGAAACTTGCTCAAAGGGGAACATTGTCACAGCTGAGCACATGCTCGGTAATGGCAGAGCGAGAGATTCCCGAGTGACCGTTTGAAAACCACTTGGATATATGCTCCCTTGATCGAACAGTCAGAGGGCGCGACGTCCTTCCAATATAGGTTGATCCACAACCACAGCGAAAAGAACATGTGACAGAGGACGTAGCGGCCACCGGCAGACGATCTTTAGGAGAAGCAACAGGAATGCATTTAGTCTTGAACATCAAGACAGGCTTGGCTGCAGGAGCAAACTTGGCCAGCATTTCATTGATAGATTTTCGGATGAAAAAACTTTAAGAAGTTGAAAAGTTAAGAATGAAAAACTTTTAAAGTAGATATCAAAAAGATTAAAAATTTACTAACTTGAGTATCTTAATCAAGCGGAGATCAAGCTGATTATCAAGGAAATTTCAGGAACCACATTATAATACAAATCTTCATACAAAAGTTGAGATCTCATTCTGTTTCTCAGGTCAAATTTCAAGTTTGTTAATATAGAAAATCTAGTTAATAGCTTTTTTCGAACGGGTTTAATGGATTTGTTGAGTTAAGACTCTTGTCCAAATTATGAACTGGCAGACTGCACTCCGTGCAGTTAGAATTCAACTGCATTAATATATGTCGATAAATTCAAGTTTTGACTATTGCATTACATTTAATTTCACTCGCTTATCGGAATATTGTGGCGATTTTGTTAGCTGTCAGTTGAATAGCCCGTGAGCATAAGGCGAAAGCCAGTACGTCGCGCCCTGTATGATTAATGACTAATACATCGAGACATTGGAAATTTTTCACAAATTTCTTTTCTAGGTTTCATTGTACACTGGATTTGTGGAGAAATGAAAGTCGACGGGGTGGCATCAGTGTTTCCTTTGTTTTGTTATTTTTAATTTGATATTTCTTTTTTTGATGCCGATTTTACTGCATCCGTTCTCCAACAGAAAGCTTGAATGTTTCTTTTCTGGTTCTACATCTTCTACTAATATTTTCTGCTTTTCTGGAAGCTTTGTTAAAGTGTTGCAAAAAGGTTAGCAGAATGTCTATGATCGACTGAAAGTCTAACAGTACGAAAATTGATGTCTGAAAACTGCAACTGATCTAACTTTCCGGAGCGCTAATCGCAGGCTAAAAAGGACATTTTGGTGGTCTGATTGCAAGTCTTGGCTTCACACAACAATGGATTAAACTTCATCTTCAAGCCTAGCCAAAATTGGGAAGGTTTACAAACTAGAAGAAAGGGTCTACATATTGTTTGATATCAGGTGATCGTTGTTCATATCATTGAGATCTAATTTTAAAACACCTTGCAAACCCGTATTGTAGCAATCATGAAAGTTTTTACGTGTATGTGAGGTGTTACTGAATGCTTTCCCCATATTCAATATTCTTTTGATATTTTCTTTCAATATGCATTAGATGATATTCCAGACGCACTAACTTAGGCAACTTGTCAGCAGTGTGAGACAGTAAGAAAAGTAATCAAAACTTCTCTTTTCAATTTGCAGGCCGATGTGATGAAGTAAAAGTCACAACGTTCAAACATTTAAAGGCAGCATTTAATGAATACAAATAGAAATTTCACCAACATACTAATTGCATATCTCAAATTTACACGGGTATGGCTGCAATTTCGACTAGGGAGTTGTGTGGATGTTGAGAGACGTGAGCTAGGCCTGCTGATGATTCCTGATATTGGACAGAATGGCAGCTATTCAGGTTAGTTCTCATTTTGCAACTGAGGATGCAACTCAATATTCAATTATTCTATATTTCTATGGTATTGGTCAAACTCAACAAAGTCCAAAATAGTGTTTCAGATGTCACTGACATAACTTAAGTCGCTAATCGAATACTAATAAAATAATGAAGTCATTGTCGCTGCATGATGCTGATTTTCGCAGGCCATGTCGTCTTATCGTAAATGGCTATTAGTGTTGCACTATTGTGTAGGAAGGCGTCATTACAACGCAGGTCTAAATTGAATGGTAAATAAATAGAATATCTATTTTTATCTCACTAACGCAATTATCAATGAATGATCACGTCTATGCATGCAAATGAAAGATCAGTAATGCATTTGGGCTGTCGTTGCCGTGACGAGGTGGCCGAGTGGTTAAGGCGATGGACTGCTAATCCATTGGGGTTTCCCCGCGTGGGTTCGAATCCCATCCTCGTCGTCTTTTTTGTAAACAGAGATTTAACTGTATGAAATTCGTCCCAAAAATCACATTAGTCACTAGTCTGTCTACAGAGCATGAATAGACGACTAGAAACGATTTTCTCTTGTTTTAGCTAGACCGGATACTTCAGATGTTTGCTGACGGTAATATAACACAATCAACAATTTTACATGACGGTCAGTTGCTAAACTTTGAAAATCACATTTTTGAAACATTCACTCCGGCTGGAGTCATGTCTTTACAGTGCCTTCACTTCATCGAAATAGCAATCTTTCTCATGAGGTGAATTTTCACCAACATTGGAGACACCCGTATCAAATCCTGAAACTTTCCGAACAAGATGTCGCACTGCTATGAAAAGCATTTTACAAACACTGCTCCAATAATTCGACATTACAAAATGTGTAAATTCGACATTTTAAAATACTATTGCTGCTCTCATGTTACTTTACAGAATGCAAATCGAAATAGAGAGAGAGCAAATTGACTTAATAAGCATACCAATTGAACTAATGAACATGCAGATGAGTGGTGTGCAACGGCTGTGAAGTGAAACCCGACCACCTTCCACTCAAATCCGAACGATAATTTTGAGCACGACCGGACGCAAAAGTTTTACCGACACTAAAATGCCCGAATACAACCTGAGAAATTTATTGAAAAATCAAATTACTGCGATTTTTTTGTTATTTCTATTGATTTGGTAAAGAAAAACTTTGACATCATTTTTTTTGATGTTGTCGTTTATAAGTTGAAATTAGTGAAATAATGTTATTTTTCAGTCTTTCTTCGCACAAAAAATAATGTAATTTGTTAATCACATAAATAATTTTTTTAAAAAATAATTTCAGCTTATAAACAACAACAAAAAAACAAATCAGTGCGATCGTGGAGAATGTACTTCTCCAATTTGGGCTCCAGCCTTTGTGGAGGGCACAAACAGACCGGCTCCCTAAATTCGATTAATTAGAATCGATTAAATTAGAATGATTAAAAAGACACTTCTTAGCTGCATCGGCTCGCTACATCAATGTAATGAGCATTTCATATCGGCATGTAGCGTGTTTATAACATTAGTATTACTCGCTTCTTTGTATTGCAATATATATGTAGTTTCATGTCTCCTGAAATTATAACTTCGTTTCAGTAAGCCCATATGCACTTAGAAAAATTAGGCTGTAGCTTGATCAAGCAAGAAATCTATGCCAATGGCATAGATATGATTGAGGACTTTTCTTCAACATTCGATAATAAGTACATGAAGCACATGCACACATGCAAATTCATGAAGTGTAAAGATGCATATCTAAAACGGAATTCAACAAAACATGAGCATAATAACAAATTTCCAAGTGCGATAAATTTATAACCGGAAACAAAACCTGAGTATTTTTGAGTAATTCGAGTCGGATTCGCATACCTCTAATTCAAGTTGAACAACGAGCGAGCAAATTGAATTAATGAGCGAAAATGAAATGAAATATTGTGCAACCACAATGAAATACTTATCTTCGAATAGAACTGATATATTTCAAAGTTTTGTCCTTTTAATATCCCACAGCTAAATCCACTCCTTTATTCGCAGTTTGAAGAATGGATTACGCAGTAAGGAATTGCTGACGTGTCTATCAGTTTTACGAAAAATTTCATACTTATAATATCTAGTCCGGCAGCTAGAACGAGTTTCTGCAGGGAACGAGGCTGAGAACGAGACTTTTACACTATGCCTACTTCGAATCGGCACGTCTGCCGAGTTCTAGTGAGTTCCTCTTCTTGTCAGACAAGATCAAAGAATAACACATGTAAATCCAATGGGACGCAGATTGCAGTTTTTGGTTAAAATGACATTTCCTATGTTTTCTCTGATTAAACGAAAAGTACTAAGCCCAGAGTCATAATTTTTGACATGGAATGTCTTCAGGTCATTTCCTATTATGTGCATGTGCTGTTATCATGCTTCTGATTGACAATGTATGTGAAAATGTGGTTGAATGTGGATAATGTTGCTCAAAATGTTTGTGTTTGCCGACATAAGGAGGCCTGCCAAATCTAAATGTGTCTAGCTTTATAGACAAGGGCGCATGAAAATGAAAGGAAGTGACCTGGTGACATTCCATGCCAAAAATTATGACTCTGGGCTTAATACCTTTTGCTTAATGAGAAAACATAGAAAATTTCATTGAAGCCAAAACTGCAATCTGCGTCCCATTGGATTTGCATGTGTTTTTCCTTGATCCTGTCTGACAAGAAGAGGAACTCACTAGAACTCGGCAGACGTGCCGATTCGTAGTAGGCATAGGGTGTACATCATTTTGTGAAAGTCTCATTTTCGGTCTCATTCCCTGCAGAAACTCGCTCTGGCTGCCAGACTAATCGTGGAAACATCTGTGATTGATCAATAAAAAGCTGCTACTCGATTTTAGGTGTTTAGTTATAATGCAACAAAATTTCAGTCTCTATATTTTCCGAAAAGTCCAAAAGTCGAATATACACAGCTGCTTCCATTTGCTTTTATTGTAAGCCCAGTGGTCAGAAGCTGTACTAATCGTGTAATCAACAGAAAAAGAAGATTAATCACCAGAGGAATCGGGAATGCTCAAATCATTAGGAAACTTCTGCCCACTTGTTTCTTTTAACTCATGTTTTGAGAACATTCAGATAAACAAGTCATGTTTATCCTCTTGATAGCTTTGTACTTATTCAGCAAGTTTTCAGTCGCCTTAGTGATGGGAACTTTCTTTTAGTTGATGCATTAGATCTGGGAACTTAAACAGATGAAATGAAGACTGAAATAGATATTTAGAAGGTTTCATTTCCTCTGTAAAAGGTCCACATCACAGCTCAGAGTTGGCATCGGAATTATCAACAAGCAGGTAGCTTCATAAATGCCTCTTATTGGTTAACTAGAACTGATGAACTAACCAATCATTCTCTATCGGCATGCCGCACAGAGAAGGGTACTATCGAATTAAATTGTTGAGTCTACTTCAGTTAACGGAGTAATTAGAATGAGAAAAGGAATTTTTCGATGATGTAACTTTATTATAAAAATAAATTGTTTAATACCAATATTTCAGATAGCACCGCTGAAGGTGACTTATCGACAAACGCGGCTACAGTGAACGATATTCTAGCCATGACAAATGACGCAGCAAATCGGATGATGAAGATCACAGACCTAATATACATAGATACACATAGATATCGCGAAGTACCAGTGAGTCGCGCCAGACACCAACCTGGTATTTCACGTCTCCGCGGCAGAATATGCAATAAATGGGAAACATAATGACACAGGAATAATAATTAATAGGCACTGGAGCATGGCTAATCTTGTTGCGACACGGTCGTCATTTGTCTGAATTGACAAATTTGTTGGAGTGCTGATGTTGCCTCTAGTCCCCACATACCACAGACCGTTACGACTACAGGAATACATGTACATCCGAGATCGGTACACTTTCCATCATCATCTTGGTGTTTGCGCTCCTCGGCCGCTCCTAAACAAAGTTCTGAGGCAGCACTCGCTCCAACTATAAATTGAGAGGTGAGCGGGTGTACCACCGTCAGATCAAACGCAGCAGCTTTTCCTAATGACCAATCTGGGATTAAGATATCGGCCAGACGAGACTGACTTTGATGACAGGAGCCCTTTTCAAGCTGAGGATTCATTTCGCAGTTCATTATGGCGTCGGACAACATCTGGACCCCGTTTGCAGGTGATTGCGTGAAACCCAAAGTCATCGAGCGTTTTACAAGGACATGTTGGACATGTGGAATTGCAATTCAAAGGTAATCCTAACATCATCTTCACGAAAACTTGAACCTCCGTTGGTTCTTGTCTTTGCCCTAGACCTGGATTTGGACTTGCAGATAACCATAAAGATGCTTGAGAATTGGAAACAGCTGCTATTCTTGCTTTCTGAGCAATGCAATGTTCTGATTTGTGTAATTTCGACATTTGGCAATCGTCTATCTGTTTCGATAGAAATCTTTGACTTCGATATTGGTCATACAGGGAATTTGAGTTAATTTGAGAAGAATATTCAACATGTGAATTGTAAAGCATGATACATTCATGTAAGTCAGTTGCTTGTGAGTTTGTGTTGGCAATGGAAGATAAATACGCTGCTGAAGAGCGCAAACCAAGGCCTCCTCTATTCAAACTTAATTGGGCTTGAGACCTGGCAGACGCAGTTAGTCCAATTCCAACAGAATCCTCCAAAGAACGCAGCAAGTCGGAGTCATATTTCGAAAGCTGACAGGAAATATATGTAGGAGGAGTACAACGTATAATGTGATTCATTTTAGAAAAGCCTCCGCATATGCGAAGCAGATTCAAGGCAATATGTGTTCAATAAGTCACGTGGTTACAATCTGCAACGAAGAAAAGGTTATTTAAATACTACGTATAAACAATTAAACAATAGGTAATGTTAGTTAAATATCTTTAAGAAATAAGATATTTAAATAACCTTTTCTTCGTTGCAGATTGTAACCACGTGACTTATTGAACACATACTGACTGATTAGATCTCCACCGTCTAAAGATTCAAGGTAAACTTGGGATCATGAAGATCTCTGGATTCAACAATCGAGAAGCATGTTGCCTTTTCCGCGAAACAAAAGTAGTACGGAATGTTTTGTCTCCAATTGGGGCTCCAAGCACCTCCATGTTCGGGACTTTATTTTTCTGCAGCTCTGGTGGGAACATGCTGACGTCACTATTGCTGTAAAACTCACATTTGTGCATGTTGGTCTTGAGACTGGACCATGTGAAAGATTCTGTAATTAATTGAAGGCACTTAGAGACTGCATTTTTACTGCCACAAAGAATTCTGTCATCTAAATACCACAAGTTGAAAAGTAAACCTTTGATGCCATTTAAAGAGTCTATCAAACGATGCAATCCCAATGCAAATAGCAACCGTCCTAACGGATCTTCTTGTTGAACTCCTGTTGAAGACAACAGATCTCCTGTTGGATGCCATAAATGAGGGTTTTGTTTATAGCACCATAAAACCGATGGTAGAAGTTCTGGAATCGTCTTGGATCATTCATCTTAAAACAGGGATGAGGAGTCGGAGTCGGAGTCCTATCAAATAGACTCCTGCCTGTAACTAGACCCGAAACATAATACAGGTAAATTATTTATTCTCGTTCATAGCTGTCACTGTCTTGATGTCAACTTTCTCTGTCAAACAAAAGTACAGAGACACTGCTGCATGCAAAGCTTGTAATAGTTGAGGGAATGAACCGTGATAGTGAAAAAATGATTGTCTTTTCACTCGGTGATTTAGTAGAGAAGACAAGCCCTCCTAGCCTCGATCACACCTACGCACCAAACGTCACATCAGAGACAAAAATGAAATGCTAGTTTGTTTGAGAACATTACCTCTTACCCTCACTTTTATCGTGTGTGATGGCTCCTCTAAAGCGTACATTAAAATCGAAAGTGTACTCATATTTTTTGGAGAAGAATGGTGATTTTCCTGCCTGGTAGAGACTGGAGAAATGCCGTGTGAAGCACACATCAAGAAGATGGGAGAAGCCGAGTCGTATGCATCCAACTGAAAGCGACATTTGATCAACTTTCATCGTAAATGATTGATAATTGATAAAGCAGTGATCACTAAATATGGGTTCAGGTAAGCCTATAATGAACTATGCTTTAGGTTACCAGTTAAAAAAAAGACCTTATATACTTGACACCCGGAGTCGGAATCGGGGTCCTATCAAAAGCAGGAGTCCTATCAACCCCCGGAGTCGGAGTCGGGTCTTAATACTTCGCATCCCTGTCTTAAATACATTGACGAGAAATCGAGTTAAATGGATTTGACATGTCGATTTTGAGTATTACGAAATCATCATCACACCAATGAAAATTGATGATGTCACGCATTTTATGAACAACTCGTTCTACTCCCCCAGGCCATGCTACTCCAAATTGATGGCCACCAAATACTGCTTTTGCCGTTTCCGCATGCATTTTACATGGGCATTTCCCAACCAATCGTCGAAGATCTTCACCAACTGCAATAGGGCGTATGTCTAAAGGCTTATCATCAGCAGATTTCAACAATGCAGTTAAGGATGCTCCTTCGGAGAATGGTGCGACGTCATCACATGCTTGACCACTTATCAAAAAGTTGAGAAACTGTCGTAGTGTTGTGAGGAAGCTGACAGGTAATTATCCTTTAGAGGCGGCAATAAGATGCTCCACACGCAAGCCTGATGGTCCGCAAGCTGTACCTCTAGGGAAAGTAGACAGTAAAGCACGAAGGTCAAGATCGGATGGCAGATTAGGTATAGAACAGGTCACTACAGGCGGAATTGGAGGATCGCATTGGGGATGTATTTCATCTAATAAACGTGCGGTTTCTGCAGAATTCGGAGCGATGCCTTTGCAGTAAAGTTCGTCTTCAGCATATGCGATCGCTGCTTTACGTATGTTTTCACGAATTTAACTCTCAGATTTTACTGGTAACTTTGAAGCTGAAGTATTCATCACATTTATTACATTATTACAAGCTTCTCTCCACAAATTCATACGATATCTTGCAGCCCATCGTTCACCTAAACCGACAATAACAAGCCGCTTTTTGTGATTTCGTCCTGCACGCTTAAGAGATGGCAACACACATTTGGGCAGCACTGCTAAATATGTGAAATGCTCAATGTCATTAAACATAATTACTTGACTCAAGGCATCCTGTTGTTTGGCTTTTGCTGGTACATGTTTTAGAGTGGAACGTTGTAGAGACATTACTTCATTCAATGAAGGATAATTTTGGGAATTCGACGCGCAATTTTCATGTCATTAACTCGACCGGGCTATTGCTCATAATATTATAGGAATTACAGTTCGATAAATGATGGTATCTGTGAGATTCTGCCACAATCTTCTTACATTCACAGAGAAATTTCCTGTTTTGTGTCAACCAGAAAAGGGAATATCTCCTGAAAATAATCCACAGGCATATTGCTCTGGATGACGTATAACCATTGATGGTGCCAAAACGTCTGAACAGGAAACTATTGGGCGATCAATACCCGATTTTTGTGAGATATTAGTATATAAATTGTCTTCTCTTTTTAAGAGTTGTGTTGTCTCGGTACTAGCAGCTGTCTGGATAGCAGCAGCTGTTTGTCGTGAATTTAATGATTCAGCCCGAGCCAAGGCGAGATTCAATCACCACTGATTCAATAGTTTCGTCTAAACTTGTCATGGTTGCGTTAGTACCCATGGTTTGAGATTGGGCAAAACACTTGTTTGATATTATAAAATCCTCAATTTGCGCAAAAGCATTCAACCATCATCTACCAGTTCTACTGCAGATATCTTTAGTTTCCAAACAATATACCTGTTTAGCATATTGCGGTTCAATCACAGATAACCTTAACACAATTACACTGCAATTGAGATATCTGAACTGCAATATGCTATGGCTTTGGGCCTGACGGACCTCAGCCTTATAGCATATTGGGGTTCAGATATCTGAACTGCAATATTACATTGATGCTTAGTTATCTAATAATCATAGATGTATATTCGCTGATCATGAATCGACATAGAAAAAGAATTCGAATTTCAATCAATGGGAACTATGCTGCGCATTTCTATAATTGCAGCAGGTCGATGGAGTGAAGACCAAGCTTGACCAGCAGAATCATTATTTCAACATAAAAAATGGTAAGCGACTTGAGTTATTATTACTTGAACAATAATTTTCGCAAATAATATTTTCTAGGCAACTTTAGTAATAATTGTCTTCGAAAAGTCGTTATTGAAACAATTTCGCAATGCTATAATCAAATCACTCCCAATTTTGAAGAACTACAACGGGAAATGGGTCGGATTTTGTCATGAGGTAAGTTCAACAATATTTTTTGGCAGTTGATATGTACAGTCCTTTTCATGCACCCTAACGAATATCAGTGGTCAATCCTAAAATCGGAAAAACAAGAATTTTCAAAGTATTTTAAAACAACTGTAGCGCTGTCACTATAAATTTCATTACTTGTATCTAAATAGAGTATAAAGGTGTAAACCAAAAACACATGAGAATGTGCAAGTGAAATGTATTCCAATCTATCATTTTAAAAAAGCTCTTTTGCTCATATAATCTAAATTTTGCAACTAATTTTTTCATCAACTAAATTTTTCATTTATTCTTACATCATTTTTTAAGATTGTATTCAAATTTCTAGAGTAATCTATTGGAGATTTTCTATGGAGATAATCTATTGGATTATTTTTTAAGATTGTATTCAAATTTCTAGAGTAATCTATTGGAGATTTGCAAAATTTCAAGGGGACTAATATTTTCCAACCTATACAAGTTATTAAAACGTCGTTGACAGAAAAGTATGAAATCAACAATAGAATAAATTTGTAAGTCAGAAAAATCACATTGAGTTAAGAAAACATTATAGGATACCATATTGGTTCACTATAAAATGACTACCTTCATTGTATACGTCGTGTATTCGAAATACATTGGCAAAATTGACTTCATTAAATCATGTTAAGCAAACAAAATATTGCGCAGGTTGATGATGTGAGCTGATCTTTTCGGTGGTTGTGAGGGTTAAGACACAGCTAACGTAACTCATTAATCATAGTGACTTTCTAGCTCAATTTTCAATAGTTGGTAGAAAGCAGTTTATGATAATATCATTATGTATCTGAAACTGAAACATGCGTTGTACAAAGGTGAAAAATACTGTATTATAAACTGTTTCTTTGAAAAGTACTGTATATTCAAGGGACGCGCATTTCTGAGCCATTTCTTCAGCGATGCTGCAGTCGACCATCATCGCCAAGATCCTGCTTAAATCTCAAATTTCTTTTTATTTTACTCTTACATGTTTATCACCACTGAGATATACTGTATCAACACAGAGATAATATCAATTTGTAATAACTGCAGCTCTGCATGTAAGACGTTGAAATCATGCTGCGAGATTGAAACATAGTTTAGAGGATAGCGAGTTTGCTGGTGTATCTTATTTCCATTGTGAAATCAAACTCTCACCCGAAAAAGATTTTATCTAAATTAAAAGTTGTGTGCAAAAATATTTCTGAAAAAAGATACACGTATCCGAATTTTTGCCAACCGGCTAGCATTGTCGAAGATGCCGACAGGAGTGAATTGATCACGATAATCATTTTTATTTCAAATGCGATAGAATGACTACTGCAGTAAACAGCAATCATTTTCTCATTGAATGGCCGCCCGGAAAGCAGAAAAATCAAGCTATAACTATTTTAAGTGATATTGGAATGAAATTAAAACATTGATTTGACATAAATTGAAAATGAAGTGCCTTTTGATATTTCCGATCAAGACACGCCAGAAGAAGGCTCAATCCGATCATCTTCCCCACTAACATTTGTAATGTCGCGATGTTAATTATTAATGAACATGGTAGGCATACTCATTAGCCTACATGTGATTTTTTCATGCAAGCATTCCGGACGCTCACCAATTGGCAAGCAAAAAGCTGATTTCTTCGCTGATAGATGAAAAATATTGGAGATAAATTTGAACGAAATAACAGTGTCAACTTATCAGTTGACGTTTGACCACTCCAATATTGCCATAAAAGAGTCAATCTACTGAATCTTGATGATTGAAGGCCTATCGTCGGTTAACCAAATGAGCGCTAGCAGACCACTGGTTGATCAAATTCTATGCAAAATCCTTCAACAATACCACTACTTTCACGATAACCATGCGAATCTATTTTCAACACAACTTGTTTGGATAGAAATCACTTCCGAAGCAGTTTCTATGCAAATGTAATATCATAGGTGTGATTATCCGCTTGAAATTCTACCTTGTTGCAGCTATATTTCGATGAAATCATAAATGCATCTTCAAAAATATAACAAAAAAACTGTGACTTACGCTAATTACAATGATACAATTGGCAGAGATCAGCCCAAAAAGACCTTCGGCGAGAATTCATCTCTTCATATAAAATCTATATCAGCGCTGCAGATCTGCGAACTGGGAAATATTAATACATGCTAACATTTGTCTCATAAAGATGAACACGCAAGCTTAATTTATCAACAAAGAAAGCCGGATAATGTTGAGATTTCCCTTACCAGACTATCAACTCAAACGATTGTTGATACCATCGTAATTGATATTTCTAAATCCATTTCCCATCGACTACAGAATCAAACACTGGAAGACAAACATATGAAAGATCTTTGGAGTTTATCGTTTATGATGATAATCTGATAAAAAAGGATGACATTTCAAATTCAGTTGTACACGCTCGTCTAATATCCGATATTGATGGAAGTAGATTACGAGTATGTCAACAAAATGCGGATTGCAAATCATTGTTAGTGTTTCGTGTTGAAAAATGTGATGACAAGAGGAATTACAGGTATGGAAAATGCAAAATTGACATACCTGAGTGAAAGTATGCAATGAGGTTTAATAAGTGAAAATCGTTTGAAAAGTATACAGTTGAATTTTCTAAAATATCGCTTTTATATAGATATGAAATTGCATTAAATCACATCTATTATATTATTAACAGATTGTTGGATGCGAAAATTCGAAATTAGAAATTCCTATCACTGACGAGTAGAGAGTGAAGCTTAGATTGGTGAATAATCAGATGGAGATGAACTGATGTATGGAGGCAGGCAGCATTTTGTCAGACTTTGCAACTTAAATTACTGTAAATATCAAATACTTCAAATTGAGTTTTCAAGAACAACTTTTTCCATCGAAGAACTTCATTAACTTGTTTGGTATTCAAAGGGATTCAAGATTGATGGGTTTCAAACAAATTTAGTAAACTTGATAACACATACCGTATCTGAAATTAGGTTATGCGGCTGATTTGATGACGTAGTTGACCATGTGGCGAGAGAGGTCAGCCATGCTTCATCTGAAGTTATGAATTCTCTCGATGAATATTTATTGGCCTAAAAAGACAGTAAGTTGGGTTAAATTCTGATATTGCCTTCGGTGTACAGCGCCTTTTTTTCGGTCGATGTACAGTGGTATATGATAATAATGATGCAACATGCGAACCGGTATACGATGCTGAAGATATTGGTCTTCTACATTGCATAGTTGATGGATTTCGTCGGGAGGTTCATGCTATGAGAAAAACAATAATTTGTCGTTAGTCTCTCCCCAATACTTTTTTCCAATATGCGAGTGTTTTGAATAAAAAGGCAGATGTTATGCGCCAGACGTTTCGCGTACCAGCCGCTTTCTCAATGGCAAAAATCTATTAAAATTTTACAAATCGAGTATATATCAGAATTGCTAAAAGCATGATGCCAGTTCGTGACGACGATTCAGAGCCGGCTTCATTTGTGCAATCAATTGTGATTCGCTGATGCTGGTTTTGACAGGGAATTCTAAAATTCGCAGTATGCTGACGTCAAAGTCTTCAATAACGAGACTAACGACAAATTATTGTTTTTCTCCTACTACAATGCATTCATTCTCAATTTTGAAAGTGTCAACAGTAATAGGATCTTTGACTAAGGCCTAATAGGGTGACTTCATATTTTCACCACGTTTATAAGTCACAATGTGTTATTAGTTTCTATGAGCATTCTTTAAATGATGAAGGAATCTTCTTTGAAATTAGCAGCGTCTCCGATATGCAGCTCCGATCAAGCCACCGAAGATGAAAAATCAAAATTATGTTGCTTAAATAGATCTATTCAAATAGAAAATAATGATGAAATTTTATCTCCTAACATCATGATAATTATAGTATCATGTTATTACCATAGGATACCTCCACTTATTGATAAGAGTGCTTAAGTTCAATTTCGCAGCAGCACAATAACAGCAAAAAATCCTGATGAAATTCAGAAATTGCTTGTTTTGCGATCACAAATGACTGATTATGGAACTTAGGCCAATTTCGCACAGAATACTTGCCTTCACATTCATGATGTTTATTCCCTAGTCTCGTCTTCCCACAGTCATTATTTGATCAATTCGAACTGAGGAAAACATTCGCAACTGCAACCAAGTAGATCGGCTGCAGGTTGGTGATGGACAAATCTCTAGACACTTAGTGACAAATCGTACACACTTTAGACTCATCACACTTCAAAAACTAATCATCGCGGCTAATATTTCTGGATCTAATTACATGCAGGCGATTTACGAAGTTTTTCATGGAAAATGTCAAACCTAACTTAGATCCGGCACAAAGTCTGAACTCGCACTAAATGTCTGAATTTTATACATAGTTCCTTCTTCTCGAGAACAAAGACAATTATTCCCAAAGAAAATTCTTCAAAGACAAAAGTTCTCGTCGATCATTTTATTTGCAAATAAAATTATTGACGGGAACTTAGAAGAATTTTCTTTCGGTGCAATTATCTGCATTTCACATTTCTACAATGAAAAATACAACACAATAATATACATTGCGTGCAAAATTCAACTTCTGCCAACCGAATTACGAAAGCCCAGATTTCGGACAAAGTGTCTTTGTTGTTGACATGGTTGACATGTTGTGACTTTTTCTTGGTCTATTTTTCTTCACTATATTTCTAACTATTCTTTTAAATAAATTTATTTTATGCTACTTGTAAATTACTAATGAGTAATATTTCAGTTCAGTTGATTCAATACTGGTGTGAAGAATGAAGTTCTTCAGCAGAGACATATTTATGGTCAAGGGAAAAAGCAGACTCCTCGCTATCTTCTGGTCGATTCTCTAATGAAGTGAGAAGTAGCCTGTGCAAGCTGGGGGTGTTGAAGTTAAGATATAATAACCTCTGATCTGGCAGTTGGACGGAGGTCATGCAGTTTCGAAACACAAGAACAAGTACAAATTTGTGTCCACATTCGTTGAGGAATCCAAAATGAAGTGAACGCGTCCATATAGCGAAAGCTACGCGTAGTACAGTAAAAAATGACCACCTGTAACTTAACTGTGACGTAACTGTAGTAGTTTGTCACGAAAGTGTTTCGTAACTTATTTAAATCTAACGCATTATTTTCATAGGATGTAGTTCAATTAATCTGCCTGTTTATATCAGGGCTGCTTTCACTCCATCTCACATTCGCAAAACTGGAGCAGCAAGGACTATGCGGACGGTGCTCCTGTGAGAGCTATCATTCTGGCAAGAGGATTCTGCTGGTCGGGACGGAGGAAACATTGTGTGCGCATGCTGAATATTCATGGAACAAATGGATAAAAAACATCTATACCAACAGTTGCATTGTGCAAATAAACAAAAAATTTATTCATCTGCTTGGTTTCTTTCAGCAGCAAATTTCAGCTCTACTTTTGGAAATGCCAATGACACGCTCAAGTCAGCTGATTTTTTGACCCTCGTGTATGCGAAAATATATATAGCGGAACAAGATCATCGCACATTTCGAGAAAGATGCTTCAGCTCAGATTAAAACAAATACGTCAGTGATTTCTCTGATTGGCCCATTGCTATCAGAAGGCACATAATGGGAGAATATGAGGATAAAACGCATACTGTATGAATACAGTGGATGATGACATGGACAGGTGACAGTAATAATGCGTGTTTGGTTTGGACATGCTTTCCAAATTTAAGTCATCTCAAACAGCAAGAAATGTGGTGTCAAGTCACTTCGACCCCATAAATAAAGTCATCTTAATTGATCCCATAAAATGGGTTTATTGAATCTACGCTTCTGCATAGTGCGTTGGCTACAGATATAGATAAATTGATGTGCTGTATTCAATTTCCTGCTAATAGCTGGCTGTTAGAAGCTCCATCTGTCTGTTTCATCGATTTTAGCATCTATCAAAGATTTTAAATTCTGCGTGTTGTGGGTTATTCTTCCTAATGGATATTTCGGCTGTAATTTGCATTCATTAGTTAAAGTATAGCTCGTAGGGGTCTATTCTTCTTATTTGAAGTGGATTCACTCAGTGATAATCAATTTATGCGGTCGAAATGTCAGGGGGTCGAAGTGACCAGTAACCAGAAATGTCACTGAATGACTGCTCATTTGAAAGATCATGATCTGTAGATGAACCATTTTAACAAACTACCAATTTCTATATTTTTATGAGCAAAAACTCGAAATGGAGATACCTTAGATGTCACAATTTTAGTATTGGAAATACATAGAATTTTGTTATCCACTCTATTTGTGAAAAGCAAATGATCTGATCCGGCAGACGCGAAGTTTTGCAGTAGGTTAGAGGTGTACTATGCTATGTGAAAGTTTTGTGCACTACCTCGCTCCCTGCACAAGTTCGCGCCAGCTCCCGGACTATAACAGATGGAAGATAGCAAACTATGGAAACAGCCAATACACATCGTAGAAAGTGATTATTAGAAAAGTAGGCTGCTCTCTTAACTTAACATCACTTCTTATGTAGAGATTAGTATAAAATGAGCAAATGAAACTTAAACATTTCATTCATTTTTCAGATGCATTCTATTCAAGGGAATTGGCCAAACAAATGGTCTCTCGGCTTCTATCGATTCAGCGATCGTGCACAATGTGAACGGTACCTTCATAGTGACAGTGCAATAAAACAACCGGATTTTCTGGGTTATGTGGATATCTTTGTAGTACCAGAAAACAAACCATGGCACAATGAGTCAAGTAAGTAAAGACTCTGTTTGATGCGGTAATCGGAAAGCTCAACAAAATGATTGACAACCTTATGAAATTGTTGTTGTGATTGACATTAAGTTCATAGATTAGCAATCGCTACACACCCAGCAGTGGGGTCGTCTAGCGCCACGTAATAATGGCTAATGATGTTAAAAATAGGTATGTCCTACGTATCAATGAAAATACGAAGTTGACTTTATAAGGATTTTCCGTTGTCCCTACAGGTTACCCTATTCTACAGTTCATGACACTCCACGTCAACAGTAAACCAAATTTCGAGCAGTATCGAAAAGAAGAACAAGTTTCCATTCGAAATCATGGAGGGATGCCTTGGATCGTAGACACAAATAAAATGACTCGTTGGAGATACTATAAACCAGTAGATCAATTCGTTATTTCTCAATGGCCATCACAAGCTGCATTGCAAAGTTGGATACAATCACGTGAGTTTTGTTTAAAAACGTTTCACAAAAGACTTTAAGAATTCAATAATTGTCTTTTGTCAACAATCGCACATGCTTCATATTCTTTACCACACAACTAATTCTGAGTATGTCAAGTCAAGCGATTTTCTTTTTTTTATTTTGAAGCAACGCTTTAATGCTGCTCTACAACAATACCTCAGATTCAATAGCAATAAATGCAGATTCAATTGAAACACATTCACGCTCAGTAGAGGAGGCGGGACTAATATGGGTGATTTGAGTTCGTTGGCCTCTAGCTCAGGACCCATTGCTCGAATGAACTTCAAATTCGACAGAGATCAAGTCATGGTCATTGTTTATCCGTATGTGGCAGCACAGCTCATTTGATGGAGACACGCACTCGCACACGCGCACGCACTAGGAAGATAGCAATAAAAATGCTCACTGAAGTAACGACAATGAAATCAGACGTTTATTTGACTAAGCCTCTCATTCTGTGTTGATTGATTGCTCCAGGTAAACGAAAACTGTCCTCTCATCGTAATTACATACAGATCAATGATGTAACTTCCATTTAGGCCAGCGATTGATAGTTTCCGTGTAATGTGAGTCTAAGTATAGTGTCCATGTAGCTCCACTCCTAAAATATCACTTAGGTAAAACGGGCAATGCATTTTTATGATCATCACTATTATCATTTCTGAAGTGCTTATTTTCTAGAGAAATGCCCAGATTCTATCAGAGATTTAAAGAAGGACATAAGTGGAGCTATGAATCAATGCAACATGTTTTCAAGAATTTGATGGAGAGTGAATGGATTCAAACAAAGCGTCAAAACATGCAATTTGTGAGA
>CAJQUW010002149.1:72835-160134 GCA_907163375.1 Prostheceraeus crozeri | reverse complement strand
CGCTCAATGACTTAATATAGGATGAAAAATTAAAAAAAAAGGGTTAATAATATAACATAGAATAATATAACTATAATCCGAGAAATTTTGAGGCGCCCCCCGCCATGTATGAAGTGTATGAAGGTCAAAGGTCAAGGTCAGGTCTAAGGTCAAATGTAGTGGTTTGTAAACTATGGTCATTTATAGTTGTGAAACTTTAACTTTGAAAATTTGTAAAGTCATTTTTGTAAAAAACTAGGAATTTTTCGAGTTGCATACAGATGCATACAACTAGGATTTTCTCATCTAATGGGTACATACAATATATCATTCGGATGCTCTTTTCATTCTGATTCTAATGGTGCATTGTATGACACATGTATGACAGATAACTAGGGAGCTACATACCTTTAAAGAATGGGCTAAAAACTTAGTGAATTTTAAAATTTTAAAATTTGTCTGCTTGCATATAGTTGCATACAACTAGGATTTTCTCATTGAATAGGTACATACCTTATATCATTCGAATGCCATTTTCATTCTCATTCTAATGGTGTCCTGTATGACACATGTATGATATCATCCTGGACTGTTAGAAGCATTTTAAAAGTAACAACATAACTGCTTCTTTAGAAGTTATATGTTCCTATTTATTTCAAGTTGATGTCATCATATTTAATTTTTGTTTGAAAAACTTAATCTGAATTTCTATATTGAGCATGAGCAATTATAGATATTTATTCTCCATGTCCCATTCATACCTAAATAGAGGACCAATTTGTGAAATAACAAAACAAATATGTTGATATATGTAAGTAAATATTAAAGAAGGAAAAAAATAACACTAAATGTCATCGATATTGGGAAATGGAACTAGTTTCTTTAAGTCAACTTGCACACAGATTCTGGTCTTCTTGGGCGCACAGGGACAGCGACGTGGTGTGTCTAGGTCAATTAGGGAGAACTCAAGAGCGGTTGTGAGGTTTCGCTCGTTCGGCTCCATTCGCATGAAGACCCGTTTGATGTGGTACTTCTTCGGCGCGTTCTTCACTTTGACAGTGACCCTTCCATATAGTGGCGTTCTCATTGATTTTCCATTCATTTGCCGCATCGTCTCGATTGATACGTCACTATCATCACTCGAGTAGTCGGGCGACGCAGGGGATGCACTGAACACCACCGGCTCGTCTGGTGTTGTAGATCGCTCCATCGGAGATTGGGGAGGTGTATTGGTACGATCCATAGTACCATTCTCGATCGGAGATTCATTTGGTGCATTGGTACGATCCATCGCTGAAGAAATAAATTACAAAGTTGAAACTTGTCGTAAGCTTGAGAATTAGAACCTTTGATAAGAATTGGTACAAACCTCGGACTTATATACTTTTAAACAAAGGAAATCCTAACAGCCGATCAGAGAGGTACAGAACTTCCCTAAAGTTTATTAACATATAAAGATGTCATTGTACAAAACTTTAAAGTTTATTTCCTCAAGAGATTATAATTTCCAACTTCTTATCCAAAAGCATGTCGAAACTCTTCTTTGAAAATGGAAGTGAAACAGTCATGGGTGGACGATTGGACATGGTCATTCATCTCTCATGTGGCTGCAAATTGGCCTTTTGGATGCTATTAATCGTAACAGCACTTCAAAGGCGCTACAAAGTAGCAGTCAAGTGTCCGCTTCATCAAATAGAACATAAGTTCACAATGTAACTTTTTTTGGAATGGAGCGACGATTCTTGAAGATAATAGAGTCCCCTACGGGACAAGACTTCCACACTTCACTTGTTTTTCAATCTTAAATAATATTTACATCGTAAAACTCTTGCTTTTCATTTTAAACATAATTCCGGAATTGGTTTTCATATTGGGAAGCAACGAAATCATAAATGCACATTAAGGTTTCATATTTTCAATAATTATTACAATGGTCACAATAGTCGCAATTGAGCAAACTCATTCAAAATCAAACAACGGACGTCTATCGGTACGTACCCAGGTACTCAGAACCAAGTCACACAAGTTCCCTCATAGACGTTCCAAAACGCAATGTACTCAACCGAGTGTACCAAACACATGTCTCTATACAGTGAGACAGAAGTCATACATGTTCCTATTCATAACACTGAATTTTACATGTACTTATCCCATGTACCTATTGATAACACTGAATTTTACATGTACCTATCCCACTCGTAGTAGGACACAGTTTTCACTACTGATATCGTGGGATTCCAGATAGCCGAATTGCATCTTGACCAAACACACTAGCGTTTTTCTGATGATTTTGCATACGCGGTCTAACAATTAAACTGTGTGGTAAATGTTCTTGACTGAAATAATATAATTCATTTCTTCCACTAAAAATTACTGAAGTTGAAAACTATATATATAACGCTATATCGCATTTCTGAAATGAGAAAGTGTTTGTAACATGTACATATTACTGTTGTCACAATCTGCATACTTGATGTCAAAATAGAAACTGCATCTGAAAAGTCGACATGACGCATGATCGGCGCATTCTATGATGTGCAACAACCTGCATGCACGAGGGAATTATACTGACCTTTGTTGACACAATCTGCATGCTTGTTGTCAATGCATAACTTTCTGTTTTCCGACTGTCGAACAAATAAATTTAACAGAATTAAGAGCTGTTTGCATAGTCGACGGGAAGCGTGGTCAGAATTTAACTGCTCGCCTCGTGGCTCTTGCTTACATGACAATGCTGCCTGCCATCGTGAACTTCCTCTTTTGAACACCCTTTAGTCTTCGTCCATTACCTCGATATTACCCTTTCCTAAACATTATATCAATATAGCATTAACATGAACTTTTGAGGGCAACAATGTAGTACATTGTCCTACATTGCTACACGAAAAAATCTACGTGTATGTTAATCATCGATAGTTATTGTTTCTCCGGGAAGGTAGCATTGCTGAGAATTATGTGTTAGTCCGTCAAGAAGTAATCGCACAGCAGCCAACTTGTCTCGTTGCAATCGCGAAGTGCGTGTCGCTCGATTATCGAATCGCAGAAATCTTCGTAATTCTTTGAATCGTGTCAATGTCATGGTTTTTCGTAAAATACTACGACCGTGCTCTTCATTGAATAGTTCGTCAATACTTTCAAGGTGACCTTTGTAAGCACAAGCCGTGTATGCCTTCATCTCCTCGTAATTCGGTGTTAGGAAATCTTCACCACGCACTGCGCGGCCGTCGCGATTTGTTTCGAACACCAAAGTGTCAAATTTTTGTCAAAAATTTGAAAAAAAGAAGATTCTTCATGAACTCGGGCAGAGGCATAGGGTGTTGGTCCTGGACGGTGGCGAATGAGATTTCGAGTGGTGTCTGACCTCTTCGAGGAGCCTTAGCAATTCTCCGTCTGGACTTCTGTACTCGTGAGTTCGGTCCTCGATTCGCGGCAGTTCCTCAGATTCTTCCACTAAATTCGGTTGTAGCTCCTCTTCTTCATATCAGAAAGACGTTCTTCTTCATCTGATATCTGCGAGTCAATATCTACAGTGTCATTTTCCATTGCTTCTTCGATTCGTTGAAAGGCAACAAGTGCACTGAAGCGTCTCTCTCGACGGGCAGCCATGACAAAGAGTGCAGTAATACGGGCCAAGTATTTCATCGGTCACTTCTAAATAGATGTCATCTGAGTTCAGCTCAAGCCAATCCGATTGCGTGACTTTTCAGGGAGAGTAGCTGTGGTGTCGGCTTGCTATGGTCTTGACCTCTTATTGATCTTGCGTTGGCGCGCGCTCTCTATCTTATTGCCTGGATCAGCGCATGTACGCTCGCACTTCATCTGTGGAATCTTGACCTTGGGGTCCATTTGACCCCAACAATCACAAACGTAATAACCCACATTTTTATTCAAATCCACTAACCCTAACCTTGTCAAACATTTAGGGATATAAGCGCTTGGAAAAATAGTAATTCTCAGGTAATTAGAAAAACATTGCATACAAATAAGTGGAAAAATCTGACTAGCAAAACATTTTTTTGGGGTCCAATGGACCCCAAAATCATCAAAGGGTTAATAATGCTTTGCGTAATTGAAACGGACTGGGCAGTGTTAATGTAGGAAAAAAACGGGCAGCAATGCTGTATCTATTCATGAGAAAGATGTTTTAGAAATCTCACTTAGCGTAGCCTATATGGGCAATTAACCATTTGTTCGCAAGTTGTGCTGCCATGCACCTGCAAAACTCTTGTAGCTAATACGTGCAGACTTGTTTCTTTCAAATAAATATTTATCATGGAGAAAAAGATGTTCAAAGTCACCGTTCGTGCATTTCACTCAGCAGACACGAAAAACACTTAGTTTTATGCTATCAAAATTTTCTGCTCTCCTACAATTGATAGAAAGCCTATATTTCCGAAAGTAAATGTTAACAGTTGATATCAACTACTACCATAGTGACGAGTGATACATAATACAATCTTAAATAAAAACTGCAATAACTCAATAAAACGGTGAATGTTTCATACATTTCGGATGATATATCTTTTATGTAAATTTTGCCCTTTTTCTGACATTTTAGAGGATCATAAAATCTAAAAATAGAGTGATTTCTTATCACAATAAGCTATGATCGACCCCAGAAATGAAAAATTCAGAAATAGTAGGCCTAAACACTAAAAGAAATGCGTAAGTGATTTTTTTTCTACTCCATGTGCCATTTCACGTAGAAGATTCCTACGTAGATTGCTAAATATATATTTCACATGCACAGATGCGGGTATCATCATTACGGGAAGCATTGTCGTATTCTTTTCTCCAAATTGTACCATAGCTAAATTACGCACATTGGAAAGCCTATTTCTAGCTTGAAGTGTATCGTTCACATCGTTATGAAAATCATTCATAACGCATTACTCACACGTGTGCAGTGTGGCATGTATACTCGTAGTTATTTATTCAACCTTCTTATAATTTACTTCACACACTGCACAAATAAACCTTGATTTTTTCACATATTGACTGCAAAACATAGCCCTTAGAAATTCTTAGGCTAAAAAATAACCGTCTATGCAAATGTTCGCATGCTGGAATAATTCATGCCTAATCGCGTTGTCTTACTATGGACTTGCAATAGCCGAGATTGGACAACACATCGACTAGATGTTCTTGTTGAAAGAGGTGTTGAAGACAAATAAACGTAGGATGATATTCAAATTTCATTTTCGCTTTGGAGCATGAGGAAGCACCTAGGAGACTGATGAGGTTAAGTGTGAAGCAGATTTAAGTTGTCAACGACAGCTATTAGTTTGTGAGCACAATTTGCGTTCGTGCTTACTTGATGGGCCATCAGAACACGTAAAAGCTTAGCGCATTAAGTTAAGAGAATTTGTGCTCAATTCGCAAGTGGATACTTCAAGTCATGTAATTTCAAGATACGTGAAATACATTCATCAGAAACATCTTCGAACAATAGACTTACTCGAGTTCGTGTGCTGATAAAACGCAGATAATGCCAATTCTAATACCCACCTCCTTCAATGAGTAAATAATTGTCAACAAAACTCGGGTTTATGTTTTTAATTCTTTTATTACTACATACCCCCTGACAACAATGCATCAAGGCTGGACATATGTTACAGTGGTGATTATCAACGTGACATAGGTTGCAATGAAATGGTGCACTACTTCCATCAATAACAATGATAACACATTCATATTTAGACGAGATAACAGGAGACTGAGGAAATAGAAAAAAAGTTACGGTGTCCACAAGTCACTGTAACTAAAATTCGAGTCATCACCACAATATATCAATGTCAAGGGCCGTCGAGTACACGCCTTAAGTTGTCACATTTGAATACGAGTAAACGTGAGACTTTGTAAATTAGGATAGTTATATTAATTGAATCTACATGATTACTTCCTATTGAAGTCACTGCACGTACTCTATTACGAATAAATACCCAAGTTATGAAACAATATGAGAATCATTCTTACAACACTATCATTGAGTAACTAGATGACGCCAAGGAATAGGCAAACCAGTAACATCATATTTCCAAGTTCAAAACAGAAACTTCTACATATCTGATATGTATGTACATTGTAATGAGTTATCTAACTACTTTTCTTTGTCTAAATTTTTATGAAATCCTCATGAATAATCATTACTCGTAGCGATCAGATAAAACACCTGTATTCGACAAGTAAATTAAAAGGATGCCATCGAATCAATCAAAAAATAATAAAATTGAAAGGCTAGCCTGTTTGGATGTTTCTTAAACAAGTACGCTGATTCACTAAGGCTGTATATCCCTGAATGCTACACCGGGTGGTTTACAATAGTACTTAAAATGCCATATTCTATTAACTATTTTCACACGGCCGCAAAAGCAGAAATACTGTGGCGATGTTAGGATGTACAGGGAGTGTGCTTTGTACAATTTACAAACCCCGTCATCCGTAAATGCTCCTGATTTGAGCGATTCAAGCTAATGAAATGAGAAAAGGACGCCCGACGCAAAACATAAACGCGTTGCATTTAAAATCCATACTTGAGGTCATCCAACCGGTCATCATACAAGGAACGAATATAAGATTCGACGCAGACTCGATTTAGTTATGATTTCTTATACATTTATTTACACAAGCAAAAAAATAATTTATATTTGCAGACAGAGCACGCTCTTTTCGTAGATTCTGGAAGTTACGATTTCACAACAATTAGTGCAAATTCTATCCCCGACATATCTACAGATTTCTGTAGTATCAACTATAAAATATCCATCAATCGCTGCACATCAGTGACTAGTCTATTCAACATATGTATAATGTTGTCGAGTATGCCACGCACAAGCATATTTGCATGTAAAGGGCTTATCACAAACTTCACACTTGAATCTCATTCCTGTGTGGGAGTTCATGTGACGCTTTACTTGATAAGCGGAAAAGAACTCTTTGTTGCAAACTTCACATTTGAAAAATCGCTGTCCTGTGTGGACATAAAAATGACGGGTTAAGTTACCAAGCCATTTGAACGATTTATCACATGTTGGACAATAGTAGTACAACTGACCGTCTATCACTTGGGTGCGAATGTCACCTTTTTTCCAGACATCTTTCCGAGGGAGACAAATGTGATGCCGCAAGCTGTATTGATTCCTATAGTACTTAGCACATCGTTCACACTTGAGCATTCGCTTGCCCTTTCCGGGATTAGACAATCCAATGATCGGTCCCATATTCCCTCTTTCAACACTAGCACCTCCTCCTCCGCTATTTCCGCTGTTTCTTCCACCGCCACCACCAGCAGATGAGGCATTCATCGATGTGGAACCAGGTGCACTACCAGAGGAAGTGTTGACTTGGTTTTGCACAGCGGCTGAAAAGTATGCTTGATGAACGCCAGCTACGCCACTTCCACGAGGTCTACCACGACCTTTATGGGTCGTAGAGGCGGAACCGATGGGCAGACTGCCTCGGGGAGGTCCAGTGCCACCACCGAAAAGGGATGATGGACGCAGATGTGGATGAACGTTTGCTAGATCCGCTTCCCACGATGCTAGAATATCTGGATTGAGCAAAGGTGCTTCTGCAGGTTTTAAGTCGTTGTCAGCCTCTCCTTCCGCACCTACCCAAAACGCCTCGCCGTAGAACTGTTCGTTGTCTTCTTCATCATCCTTCATCCTGAAAAGAAACGAACAAGTTGTTGAATTCAGTTACTAATCGTTCGATGCTGATACGAAAGATTGCAGTTCGAATAACGGTAATTATGCATGATTAGCACACCTATCTGATGAATTCACTTCATCCTTAGAATTTCACGTGATATTGACTGATGGCATGCTAGTGCTATAACCCTCGGATCATTGTACGTCATTCTTGTATTAATTTAGAAGATCTGCGCTTAAGTTGAGAGAACCGACCGCGATGTCGAAGACATGGAGAAAGAGCATTTTCCTAAAAGCCTTGCATTTGCAAGTTTCTTCGGAGATTGATGTCAAAGGGATCGCCGGAGTTATCCTACTTACAGCAACTTAGCACAAGCAACCCTAGGTGTACCGCAATCTTGTCACCTTAACTACTGAGAAGGTGTCAGTTCTGCAATCTGGGCAACATACTGTTCTGTGATTGTGGATAGAAACCGTGACGAAGGACCTGTGCAGAAGAAATATCGAAAACAACCCCGAGAAAACAGACGAGCTGGAGGAACACGGGAATAACGGTCCTAAAACGGCAGCAGCAGTAGTAGAAAGACGAATTTCGAACTTATTATTTTCGCGAATACGTTCTAAATATCTTTAGAGTTATAATCCACTCAATACAAAAATCACAACTTCTATTGTTTGCATCATTTGAAATTAGGGCTGCACTGGATATCCGGTACCGACTAGTGAAAATTTAGCTAACCGGTAAACGGCACCGGAAACTTTGTACTTTGTACCAGAAACTTTATGAAAACTTTGCAGATTCATTGGCAGGCTGATGACATAAAATTCATATTAGTATAGCCTAAATGACAATTGACATTTTCATGCTCGATGTATTAGATTGGTGCAGTATTGGAAGCGTGCGTAATTGTCACCGCAAAATTAGTGATGTCGGGAACTTAACATAATATACTGTATATGAATGTGAGATGGCAGAACCGATAAGATTGGAGATACAAAATATACGTGAATTCGGGTAGCCTACATAGAAAAGACTAAAAAGAAACATGCCAAAGATCTATACAATTATCTTTCTATATTTTTTCAACACCTTCCTGACTCCTGCGTTGCCTGGTTGACATCCTTCTCCACTAATTGCCTCAAGACTCAGAGGATACCCAAGATCTGGAAGACTACTACAATCACCGCCATTCTGAAGCCCAACAAGCCGCAGGAGACTTCTTCGATCTACACACCGATCAGTCTACTCTGTATTGCTTTCAAGTTGCTGGAACGACTAATTCATAACCGCATCCTTTCTATCATCGAGTCTGTCCGCCCGGGTCGGTGCACTACAGATCAGGTCGCCGTGCTGACTGAGGACATCGAGGACGCCTTCGAATCGAACGCTTTTGCTGGCGCTGTCTTCGTCGATCTTTCGGCTGCATACGATGCTGTATGGCAACGCGGCCTGACGCTCAAACTTCTGAATACCATCCCCTCAAAGGACATGGCTAGGATGATCATGGCCATGGTAAGCCAGAGACGCTTTGTTGTAACCCTTCGGGGCCTCCTGTCCAGGCGCCATTTCCTTCTTAACGGAGTGCCGCAAGGATCCGTGCTCGCACCCTTGTTGTTCAACATCTACACACAAAACCTTCCCACCACGACCAGCAAGAAGTACATTTACGCGGACGACATTTTCCTCTGCTACACCAATCGAAGACAGTCCAAGCAGTCGAGCAGACCCAGTCACGACCTTGACTTGCTCGCCACATTCTTCTACCGATGGAGACTGAAGCTCAACGTCTCTAAAACTGTCTGTTGCGTTTTCCACCTCAAGAACCGCCTTGCCAATCTGGATCTCAACATTGACGCCAGGGTTCCTGAAATAAGGGAGGTTCGCAGCCTTCATGCATCGGATTGGCTTGTCCGCCCATGACACTTGTAGATGCGGCGCTGCCGAGACCAGTGATCACGTGCTCCAGTGCCCTGCCATCGGTGTACGTGGCGACCTTGCAACCGTCGATACCGACTTTCGTCGCTGGCTACGCCAGACTGACTTCTGAATCATCTTTGACCCCTCCCTTCTTGTGCATCTCATAAGAATACATAGATATCTATATGTCATCTAAAACTTATGCCTCATAAATTAATCATTATTCCTATAAAAATGCATGCTAAATGCTCATCTGATGCTTCTAAATTTTAAAGTAGGGGCATAATGTCCTAAATGATGATCTCGGATGAGCATGTCTGACAATATCTTATTCCAAATTGACACTTACACCCTATCTTCCCGATAGAGTTGAATGCTAGTCTAACCAAAAGGCCAGTAAACTGATACCTAATTTTTCTACAATATTTGCACGACTGTGGAAAGAGTCCAAAACGTGGCGTAATCATGCAACAATACGACTGCTGTATCATGGTATTTCTTTTTCACTAATACAATGTAGCAGAAATGACGCCGCAAGATAGCACAGTTCGCACCTACAGTCAGTCATTGACTTAGTCATAATCATACGAACTATTTTCGATCTCGAGGGTTAAAAATAAACATCTCTTTCAGGTTATCTCATGATTTTTAATGATGACATGAAAAATAGAATTTCACTTAATGCTACATTGAACTAGTTATCTAGATGTATTATCAAACTGTCAATGACAAAGATTCATGTTTTGAATAAGGAATTGAGATTCGGTCAAAACCTCAGAATGCTCCATAAACTACAAGTTGTAAGGAATTACTGCAAGAAATTCACAAATCTCAATTTCCATACCATTAAGAAAATCCTGAAAATCTTGATTCCTCTACCCACTTCATTTTTTTGAATATTTTGACGAATTACCAGATCCAACAAACTTTTTGGCTGATTTACGGAAATTACGGAATTTACTGAAACGTTTAGTTCCTGGCACATTCCGGAGCCTGTTATTGCGAGAGAACTGCATCAAGAGGCAGTCGTTTATGTTTTATTTTCAAAAATGTCGTGAAATAATTGATGATTGCTGACTGGAACACATAATTGAAAATTTGATCATTGTGTGAAATGCGACACTTGAATGGGCCTACTTACATGTCAGGGTCCCCGCCCTCCTCATCATCTTCTCCGCCTTCTTTCCTGAAGGACTCTGCTTTCATATTGGCACCACGACCTGAGGCGTTAAATGTGAGAATAAGGTAGCCTTCTGAATTTTCTTCATCTTCTCTACCATCGCCCATGCCACCACTCTTAGACATAACCATCCGTTCTGAGCTCTTGTACCGAGGAATAACTCCAGGGGGTAGCTCATCATCATCATCATCGTCTTCTTCTGGTTCTTCCTCATCTTCGTCTTCAAGCTCCCTCTCATTTAGAACTGCTTCTATTTCTCGTTCTTCATCAGATTCATTCATCTCATTGGAGCCCATAATGAGAGTTTTTTGAACTTCTCCACTTCCCCCGTGCATCCGCACATCCATTCCGGCAACTGAAAGCATAAATATTGTCATTACATATCATGCTTGAAAATATATTTATCACATTGAAATACGAATGGAAACATTTTGCAGCCTAGCAATATATTCAGTGAATAAACTAGAGTTCTGTGGTCATCATAATGTTATCATCAACGAGACACGAAGTTCTTCAGTCGAAACGAACCTTCATACGACATGGAAATCCAAACTGTCAACATCCAACACGAAATTCATCTTGCAGGTAGTTCATTAATAACATATGATTCAATACAAAATAATAGTTCACTAGAGGATGCTTCGCCATATTAAAGTAAAGCTATTTGAATTAGATTAAATGCTCAGTGATTATCGACAGGCTGCATGGTCGATCTATTAAACACCTGCAGGTGTCCCAGCGCCATGACCAAAGATCCTTTTATGATTTCACACTTTCTATCCAAAATTTCGTGATTTTTTGTGATAAATTATTTGGCAATTTTATAACATTTTGATCACAAATCAAAATTGGTTATCAAGCATTGTAACATTAGGCATGATGACTAGTATGCACTTCTGTGACATCAACTTCTGTTGACAAAGTACCGATCCACTGGAATTCTCATCGTGCTGCACGGTTCACTTGAATATGTTTAGCTAATGATGCATTTACATGGCTTCATTAGAAGCATAGAAGGCATATAGCATTGAAGCATAGACGGCTAAAGCATTCTAATGGCTTTCGATACCACCAACTTTAATGCCTTTGGACTTTTTTCTTATGGGCACGTTTAAGAAATGATGCACGAGTCATCATATGCTTTTGGATGAACTGGAAAAAAATTGGCTTCGCTGTTCTGCAAATCGACGAGCGATTGCGTAGAAATATGCTGCGGCGCTCTTGATCGAAGAATTGAGTTCGGGTATATTGTGAGCAAATAGAAAATAAGTACTATATTGGTGTTAGTGCCAGCAACTGTTGTCCTTTGAATTCTTAATAACTTACAGAAATTAGTCATTGAGTCGCTAATTGCTATTGCATCAACAACTTAGAAATGATCACTGAGAGAATCCGTCACGCCAAATAAACAAAATAATTTTCAATCAATGTCACACAGCATATATAAATTGACGACTAAAAACAGTCGTGTTTGCTCAGTGTTAGGAAACAAAATTCTATATTGCGCTCAAATATTACACATTACAGACGCCATGCAACTTAGCATGCTTTTTAATCTGAAATGATGCCGAGACCACGAAAGGAGAAAAGTCAAGAGATGAGAGCAACATACATTTGATGCAATCCATTACTGGAAATAAAAATAATCATTATCCGAAATGCAGACACATACAATTGCTTAAATGAATGCAGTTCAAATCTCATTCTCTAGAGCCTTTTCAACAGTTATTATTCCATTATTACACATTTTTATTCGTAACAGAGACATCTATTTTTTTCTTACGAACAACTAATTTTTGTAAAAAATATTCTGCATCTTTCTCGACATAAATCCTGAAATAGCAATTTACGTGAGAATAATCTGAAATTCTCTAGAGCTCGTTTCCAAAATTTGAATGCTAACACCAATGCAAATAGCTAATTCGTGCTTGCGCTTCATGCACAAAGGGCAGTTGCCGTATTTTCAAGCACATCCACCTACAATAGGGTAAACTGCATGATGACAGCCAAAATGCCAAAACGCTTGCAGTTCCGCCTGAAAAAACTTTACAGTGTTTGTAACTCCGCTAATTATTCAAATCAAACTTTGCTCTCATCTCTTGTATTTCAAATATATATAATAAAAAAACAAAATGTCTAAGAACAACTTTTGATCTTTAAATAAGATTATGATAGTTATTAAACTACTCCACAATTCTTATTTCGAAACCTTGATTACTTGCGCTTCGTCATGCTTCTTCATGATTGACGAAGGAATCACTGACTTGCTTGTAGAAGGATCTTGTTAAAGCGTCAAGCTGATTTTTAATAAGTAGCCGCTTTGAAATTGAATATCCTTTACAACTGCAGGGGTTTTAAGGTCCCCTAGCAATCTGCATAGTCTCATCTTCACAACCTGAAAAGGCCCCTCACGATCTGAAAGGGCCCTATCACAGTCTCAATAGGGAACCCTTCACAATCTGAAAAGGGCACCCTCACAATCTAAATAGGGTCCTCTCAGTATATCTCCAGGGCCCTTCGCGATCTCAAAAGAAACCCTTTTACGATCTTAAAGCAGCCCCTTCGCAATCTCAATAGGAACCCCTTCAAAATCTCTAAAGAGCCCTTCCACAATCTCAACAGGGCCCCTTAGCATTCTCAAAAGGCCCCCCTTAAAAATTTTAAATAATTCAAAATTCGAATTATTTGTCCCTCGGCAAAACGTTTTCTCGCTCCTTAGTTTAGAAAAAACCAGAAATCCTGTTAAAACCGGAAGAGTGACAGCCCTGGACTGGATCATAACTAAAGAGAATCTTTGCATGGATAACATACCGCATACATAACGACACATGTGGTATCTAATGGATTCAGCATAATCTGCGCCAAATTGATGATAACGAAACATGCCATACAATTTGCTAATTACTTTTTTGTGAGCAATTCCATGCGTAATAATGTTACATCGCACGCATTTAATAGATTTCAAAAACATTTTTGAAGTAGATGTTACCAGGTTGGTATCGATCTACCGGACAAAATGGCCAACAGACAAATTAAACAAATTAATGTTTGCATGTTTCATTTGCTTTGATATTCTCCCTTTGTGACGTAATAATAAATTTAGATCTAACGTAATAACGTTACACGAATTGACATGAAAATCGAGTAGTGGCTACTTATGTGAATAAGTCTTGAGAATTGAAAGATTTGATCGATGCTATTATTCCACAAAATCAAAGTTGAACATCATATCAGCATCACAGAAGTTGTTGGAACTGAATTCATGAATAACTCTAGTAGAATAAAAAAAGAATTCAGAAAAGAGTATGACTAAGCAAGGAAAGGTAATAACGTTACATCTGGAGCGTAATAACGTTGCACGTACGAAATCAGGATCTATGTTCGGCTTAGGTGAAAGCTACTTCGACTTCATATGCACCAGTTACCCTCAATACAACACCTGAACGTTCTCCTATGCTTGCTTGGGGTTTTCAGGTATATGGTGAGATGTTCCTGTCGTACTACTGATAGAAATAGGCAGCAGTGATGAAAGCATTTTTCTTTCAATTGTACTGACATCTTGCAAAATAGTAGATGAATGCACATGCAAGTTTTCTCTCGCCATTCAAACTGACTTCATATGTTCTTGTTGACATACTTAATCCAAAATACAGTATTGAAGATTCATTTACGTCTCCCGAACATTGACTTGCATCCAACGCTAATAAGACTATGTTCACTAGCTGTGCTCTGATTGGCTGATTACCCACGCAGCTCGTTCAATGAGAACAATGAAGACGACAAATGTTTGCTACATTTGATGGTTTGCTAGTCCAAGTCTAGCTCTTTATCAAACATACATGTATTATTTAAACTATAATTCAATATATGCTAACTAGAATTCTAAACGATCAATGTCAATTTCGGATTATGAAATGTCAGTTTCCGCGAAGCAGCAAGGATAGAATGATAACCAATGCTACTCCCAATTCGCACACTTTTCAGATACTGGGATAGCACTTTCACCGACACTGATTAGCAGATGACGTCGCCATCGATAAAGATTCATACCGTTTTCATGGGCCACGCTGATGTTAGAGAATTCATCTTGAAGTTCGGCGAGATCATGCTTTACTTTCCACTTCACAGAATTTTCGACAGGCGTCAGAAATGGAGAATAAGGAGGCAGATACTTCACAGCGTGATTATCGAACACCACAGGAGGAAGACTTCTGTGACATGCGGTGTTAACAATTATGAAGATAGCTTGATTTTCACATCCAACTCGAGAAACCAGCTCGTCGAAAACAGGAAGTAAAAACGGACTCAGACGTGCCTCCAACGTGAAATTGATAATGTTCAACACCATTTTGTGGAGATACAGCCAAGATCAAAGTAACATTTTGCCCTCGTCGTCCGTTGACCACACGAACTGCTCGATGTCCAATCAATGCACGCCCTCGATTCGCTGAGTATGAACATTGAACCCAGTCTCGTCGTTATAAATGCGCCGACCGTAGTTTAGCGCTGTTTCCGTAAACCATGTAGCGCAACTGAGTATATGGTTCTTCACGTCCTCCGTTTCTGTCGGCAGGACTAGTGTTTTCAAAACCGGATACCGAAAAACCGGATACCGGATATTTTTTAGTATTCGAAAACCGGTTTTTAAGGATTTAGAAACCGGTTTTTGCAGACAGCTTTGTTCAATGCTCAGTCAATCAGAAACTTTACTGTAATACTTGCTTATCATTCGATCATTAAACAGCAGTCTCTCACAGTAGTCACAGTCAGTGCAGCATTACTATTCAGCGTCTTCCACGTGTATTTTGCTTATCTACTGACAGGAATCTTCCCAACTAGAGAGCGGTAGTATGACCTCGAACAATTCAACAATATACTTGGCCGTGAGCGTCCCTGACAGACTGACAGTGAAGTGAGGAGTGAGGACCAATCACACAGTCAATCTTCCTCAACTTAGTAATGATGATGACGTCAACACAAGCGCATCGATAATGACGCTTTCAAAAAAAACTTGCACCAACACTCTGACTAGTAGATCACGCACTCGTAGTTGAACCATGAGCAAACCTTCATCGAATCGCACCCGTAAGTCGACTGTGTGGAATCATTTTGATAAATTGTTGTCGTCGTCGCAAGCACAATGTAATCGTTGTGGGCGCAACCTAAGCTTCCGCGGTGGTTCTACGAGTAGTCTTCATAATCACTTGCGTCAAGTTCATGGCATCACATCTTCTGTAAATCTGACCGAAACAGAAACTGAATCGTCGGATAGTGTTTCAGCCGTTGCCATCAAGAAACCTCGCTTACAACAATCATCGATATATAACTTCGTGAAAGAAGAAAATTCAATCGACGTTATCCTCGCGAAGATTATTGCAATAGACGGTTTCTCCATGAATGCAGTTGTTAACTCGGAATTTATTCAGACTGCATTTCGCGAGCGTGGGTTGACTTTACCAAAACATCCATCCACGGTGACACGTATTTTGAACGATCATGCAGATAAACTTAAAGAACAGTTAGCTGAAGAATTCAGAGTAATGATAGAAAATGGTCGTCGATTTTCATTCATGCTCGATGAGTGGACTTCTTGTCGACAACGTCGCTACATGTCAGTCACGTGTAATGATGGCCAGAAGCTTCATCGCCTTGGAATGATTCCACTCCATGGGAGATTGACAGCAGACAATATCACAAGTTTTTTCAACGAAAAACTGAACGAGTTCGGCCTTTGTGTTGAGAATCATGCTGTTGCTGTTGTATCGGATGGTGCCAGTGCCATGAAGAAAATGGGGGCGGATATGCTTCCTTGTCATCATCAAGTATGTTTTGCCCATGGCATCCACCTTGCCGTTTGCAACATCCTCTATCGCGAAACTGTTGGAAACGAAGTCAGCTCAACAACTGAAGACGAGAATAGTGACTGTGACAGCGAAAGTGAATTTACCGATAACGACATTGATAACACGTCGGAACAAGTTCATCTAAACGAAACAGTTCTACCTGTTATTGTGAAGGTGCGACGCGTCTGTAGATACTTCAGGAAATCTCTATTGAAAAACGAAATTCTTCAAAAGTACGTTACACAAGAGTTTGGTAATGAACTTTCTCTTCTTATCGACGTTAAGACGCGTTGGACTAGCCTACTCGCGATGATAACAAGGTTTGTGCAGCTAAAGAACTGTGTGATTAAATCATCTGTGAATCTTTCGGATTTCCCTGCATCGTTTACAGAAAATGATTGGAATCTTCTCCAAAGTCTGATCTCGTTACTTGAACCTGTGAAGATGGATATCGAAGCTCTGGGAAGGCAAGACGCAACACTGCTCTCAGCCGAGGGTGTCAACAAATTCATGTTGAATCAGGTTCGCAATGGTACAGTGTCAGGTACATTAGCAACAGCACTATACCATGAACTGGAGAAATATATCACCGAAAGACGAAACCATGAACTAACAAACCTTTTGAAGTATCTTACTCGTCCAGACTGCTCTCACCAACCGACCGATTTTGCATTCGAATCAATGCCGAGTGGGTCCAAAATAGAAAATTCTATAAAGAAGATATGGACCAGACTGTTTGCGAGTGACGAAGAAGTAGAACTCTAAATATCCGATAATAATGATTCCGACAAAAACAATTCTAACAACAAAGGACAGACACCTCAATTACATGATGTGCTAAGCCGTTCAATTATGGAGGCAACATCATCGTCGACACCAATCTGTTCTACTTCACTGAGTCTACTAAGAAAAGAAATGAATCTATTCGAAGCGACAAAGAAACTTCCAGAAAGCTTGCGTTTGGTAAAAGACGCTCTGGAGACCGTGTCTCCCACAACAGTGGAGGTGGAGCGATCCTTTTCAGCGAGCGGAAATTTCGTATCAAAAATACGAAATCGTCTTGGTGACAAAACTATTGACACCTTACAGTTTCTTAAGGGATACTACTCTGACTAATCCAATAGTGAAAATATTGTTATCAGTTCTCATTGTTATAAATTGTTCTAGTCTCATTGTTAAATTGTTTTTTTCAAAGACCATCTCTCGTTATGAAATTTCATCACTCACCATCTCGTTTTGCATGCTGCCGTCCGATATATAAATACGCGTATACTCGTATATATATATATATATATATATATATATATATATATACTGTATATAAGGCCTATGCAGTTAGAATCTAATAACGTACTAGGCTACAATTTAATACGAAATATAGTAATCCTTTCTAATCCATTAGTAAAACAGTAAGTAGGCTTAGAAGTAAACCGATCCTGACTAATAATTCACTTATTGGCGAATTTAAATAAACAGACTATACTTGTAGGCCCTATGTAGCTCTGATACCTAAAACATTTTCTATGAGCTAATCATACCAAAACTAAAGTATCCGTGGTAGGCCTGCTTCTAAAGATGTATTTGCCTAATTAACCGTAAGGCTACAATAGAATAGACGCTTATATTATAGCATATCTCGTTGAATGTAGGCCTTAATTCGTATGCTTTCTAACTTCGAAATTAGAAATTAAGCTATCGAACCCACTAATGCGAATCCTACGTTTCCTAGCTACGAATTTATTACGCTTTCATCGCTCGTAGGACAGCCTATCACAGGATGAAAGATAAGTTTTCAAGACTGGCCTTTCAGTATCATATCAAAACATCTCTCATCAAGTACCCTATCATTCATGATATAGGTTCTTTAACTTCTTTCCAAAAAACGTAGGTCTCGATCCAGTGGGAACTTTTAATCCCAGTTCCATTTTACAGGTAAAAATGACATGCTTATTAATAGAAGTAAATGCCAAGGACTCTAAATTAATCCATCATCATCTTTTGTAACTGGTATTATGATTACATCAATTCAGGGATTATTCATCACTGAATTTACAAACTCTGAAGCACAATACTCATCACAAACTCAGCAGCCCTAATTTCTGGGTTATAGCTTAGTGCTAGGTCCTACTATACATGCCTACCGTACATATTATGAGCGCATCTTATAGGTAGAGCACATTTAACTGAAAACCGGTTTTAAAACCGGTTTCCGGATAGTTAGAATAAAAAAATCCGAAAAACCGGTTTCTTGGAAAACCGGTTTTTTTAGAAACACTAGGCAGGACTAGCTTCAAGTTTTTTCAGAGTAAAACACATGTCTTTACATGCTCTTCCGAGATGTTGATCGGATATCGATGGTTTCAGAGGAAGGCGAACGCGTAATTGCAAATTTAAATTACAAATCGAAATTGCTGGGTTTCCAGACGGAATATCTCGAGCCGCTTCCTTCATTTCTTCGTCCACTTTTCTTGAGGTGCCTCCACCTGCACGCCTTTCAAGTATGTCCTCAGGATCTTCCTGAGCCATTATTCGCGCTACAATACTCCGAGCCGTTTTTATATTCAATTGGTCGGCCAGGAGAAGGCAATCTTCTAAATTACTGTGACATTTAACAAGTCTGATCTTATCGTTAACACTTATCTTAGCTCACGGCATCTCACTATCAATTTTCAGAAACGAATGAATCATTCATTTATCTCTTTTATTCAGAGGCAATGTTTAGAAATGACTCAACGCCCGATCACCATCTGCGGCATCCCGTCATCATTATTCGATATCTAAGCGCCTTGTCTTGCAATATTCATTGACGCATCTAGCTTGTTCATTGACAGCGACTGTCATTTCAACAGCCAATGGAAACATTGTTTGTTGCGTAGCTAATCCAATCACCAAGTCGAGATGCAAGACAATGTTCCTGATCTGCTTATGAGTCTTCAAAACTATACTTAAGAACCAAAACCAAGATTTTGCTTTTTTTAAGCAACTCGGTATTCCAGAGACAATGGTCATGTTATCTACTATGATCTTTAAATCCTCCCCTACAACTGATGTGGCCAACACAATCAATACAGTCTATCCTTCAAATGATGCTAACAATTTACTGTGTATTACACAATAATAGAAAGAGACTGTTGGAATAATTCAAACTTGAAAAATTTCGAATAATGTGCTTGTACGAACACTATAGAACGGTTACGTCGGTAGATTCACCGTCGGATGTAGCTCACATGATCACAGGTCGATGCATTTGCACTACACGATTTGCATTTTCCATTCTTCTAAACTGAATGACTGATCTCACTAACAGTTTTTCGAAATAGGTGTCGACCACCCATTGATTTAACACCGATGCCGTCCTTCAATGATTCGAACTACATTTTTTATAGATGAAAGCACTCTTTCAGACAGGTATAATGGATAATAATTTTTCCGAAAAAATGTCTGTGGAATGGTCATGGTATGTTCATTAATCACTTCCTCAGGAGTAATGACCTGAAAATGCGATTGATAGTACAGCAGCATGAATTATGTCACATATTCACAATTATGTCATATTATATCACATATACATATTAGAAAATAAAGGACCAGCCATTGATTTATGAGATGAGAGAAGTCCTTGCTTTGATGATTTTTCTTTATTGTAGTAACATGCTACTGCAATAAAGAAAAATCATCAAAGCAAGGACTTCTCTCATCACATAAAATACATATTAGAAGCTACACACATTTTTGCTCATGATTCGGACAGCATGCGTTTTCCGTGGACGGATACAGAATAAACCACTTAGTTTGTGTATCGTGATCGCATGACAAAATGAGAGAGCAGTCTGAAGGCAAAGTGAAACTTTGGTTACCGGTCAAAATGGTATTTTCACGAAGTGGTCCTAAAATTCGGTTTCAATAAAGCATGTCCCAGGCAAAGTCTAAAAACATTTGAATAACAGAGACAGTCTCAGCAGCATCAAAAACTATGTTTCTGTTAAAATTTTAGTCGGAAAAGCGATAGCAGACTGCCCTTCGACCAGGCTTCAAACTCAGAGGCTATACATTTTCCGTTTCAAAATTTAACAAAAGCGTGGGTTTTAGAATTGCTGAGAACGCTTATGTTATTTGCATTTCATCTCGAAACTTTTCCTGGCAGATTTATCAAAACCCTTTATTAAGCCTATTTCGCACGAGGACCGTGCAGAACAAAAAGCTGCTAAACTGCGCATCACATGCCACTGCTAAGACAATCCACGACCCAACAACTTCTAGGATGCTAATATGATTTCAACTTTGCTTGTACGGCATAATAGTCTCGATCAAATCTCTCAAATCGTAGACTTCTTGTTGTACGGAGCTACTGCTCGATTTTTATTGCAAATGGTGCAGCGCTGTTCAACGGACTTTAACTACTATTGATTGAAGCAAAAAAAGCAAAACAAATGAAGCATGCAAGCACTAGCTTCGGAGTATCCACATAAAACAAGTAGACATTTCATTTATTTATGTTATGTCTATGTTTACATATATTATGTTATCCGTTAAATTGATACCAACCTATCCGATATACTGTACTACATAACAAGCTTTATGAATTTAGTGTCTACGTGCGATGTAGCCACGTAAACTTTTAGATAAATAGATGTCAAATACGCGCGATAGGATTTGAAATTTAATGAAGTTTATGTCGCGACACTCGCGAGTTATGTAACGTTATTACGTTTCAATATAACGTTATTACGCCTAACACGTAATTGCGTTACATTCTATGCAACATATATGACGCGAGTGAAAATCAGTTTCACGGTTGTTCCATCTTAAGCATCTTAAATGACCGACGGTAGCTTAGGAAATGAGATTATGTCGCATTCGGCTCAATAGAAAATCCTACAGATTAAAAAATCGCTATGAAGCATAGTAGCGCGACATTACAAGATTACGTTGCGTTTATACATATGCCACACCATGTAAGATTTCTAAGCAAAAATTAGTGATAGAATGAATCCATAGATATTTTTCGATCATTTTTGATATGATTTGATAGCATTCCTGTTGAAAATAAAAAATATTCCTCTCTTGTGTAAAAAGTTTTATAATGAAATTCGTGTAAAAAATAGTGTGGATTTAAAAAAAGAAATTTTGAGGAATATTTTGAAAATTCAACTGCAACTCAACTTCAAACGTGAAATTCGACATCAGATTCGGACTTTTAGGGAAATTTTGATATGAAAAAGTGTGTTTTCAATCAACCTTAAACAAATTATTTTTTACCTTAATGTTGACAGTCGCGTGGAATTGCTCATGTATTACTTTAAAATAACATGAAACTTAGTGCAGCTGCCATACCGTACTGGCGTCAGCAAAGCTGGTCCCACCCATGATCATGAGTCCTCTTCTTTGGATCTTCAGTACGAATGCCTCAAAATGCTAACTGCGAAAGTCAAGAGATTAGAGTGCTAGGCATATTGCCGAGCAATATTCGAGAATCTAGTCAAGATCAACTAGTTTTGGGCTTCCTTCACAAAATGAATAGTGCTAGGCATGCTTGCGATGAAGCATCTTAAAAACACGCGATACGGCTGCAGCGGTCAGTTGACTGGATAGTACCTCTGAATGCTTTCTGTGATGGAAAAATTCGAAAATACTGCTTTAAGTTCCCATCGATCCAAAATTCTATGTGAGACTGGTTAAGACTTTTGTCAGGAAACAAACCGCGACATAACCCAAGCAGTCACACCAGCTACTAAATCGATAATCGTTGGCTTCACGCACTCGAGTACTTCAGGGAGTACACGTAGATCTGTTGTAAATTGCTCGAAGTCCAATTCATCAGGTGTCTACTGTCTGCACACCTCAGTTATGTATTTTGAGCTAAGGATATGATCCCAATTTCAAGAACGTGATTCCGAACTTGGATTTAGTTGCTTCCATAGTTGAGTTCTAATTCAAAGGACGTGTTATCGTGTGGCCCGTCCATTCCCAATCTACCTGACAAATCATTTCACGATTTTATCGTAAAATGTGGTCACATTTACTGACTTTTAAATGATTTTATTGAAAAACCCTCGATTTTTTATTATCTTAATGACACTGGGAGGATTGACTTAGTGATGCCTAAAATCGCTGCACACGTTCTATCAGTGCTGTCTTCGGAAAATGATGGACTTCAAACTGGGAATGAAATATTCTAGGTATGGGCGAACTAGGGAAATGTCAAGTTTCAGTAGGACGTTGGGACCTCTTGAGATGAAAGTCCGCAGAAAGACTTTCCTGACACAGGATGATGAAATGCGAGACTTTTGAAGTCCTTCGAGAAATAGGTCTTTTACGCACTCAGACCGTTGAATTATCTCCATCCAAACAGGATTGAGAGATGCAAAAGAGACAACTGAATATTTCTAGGGATTCAAATGAAGTTGTCACTCCTATTCTTGGACGTTTCGGGTGTCGACCTACATCGACCAGATATTGCAAAACTGAAGGGAGAGTTCACTATCAACTGTGGATGCACTATAAAAATCCCCGACTGAAAAACTCACCGATGGATGATCTTTCGAATAGGCTTAAGTTTTTATTATTAGGCCCAATACAGCAAAAAAATCAGATTATAAAAAACTGATTTTGGAAGTGCTAAATCACACTGATTTCAACATTTGCCAAAGCCAGACCATTCTTTTTTCACTTTGTTCGCTTTTTCATTGTCCTCTACTAGGCTTCACTTTCAAAAATATTCTCTTATATGGCAGCTATTTTCTTGCTCGGCATACTCCTCCATCAGTTGTTCGGCCAGATGATGCTAAAACAGATTTTAGAAAGGTGATGAATCACATTGGTTTCAACGTAAATTGTTTGACAGTCTTGCCAAGCCAGATCAGTCATTTTTCACATTTGTTTGCTTTTGTCATAGACAGCTTTTTCATTGATCTCGAGTTCCTTTTCGGCTTCAAATTTCCTTTTGTATGTAACGGCTCTATTAAATCCTGTCGCTGTATACGCTTCATTAAGAGGGAAAGATGTGCAAGTTGTTTGAGGTGACTTTCATCTGGCCACCCTGAACAACACGAATCTATTAATAGCTGCTGTCAGCGATTCCGCTTTTTAGTGAATAAACCAGAAAGTTCACGAACATGTGTTCAACGGCGGTGTTACCGGTAACGGATGGGATAGTCACACATTCTAAGGCGACCGGCTCAATGCTGAATAATCCTGAGTAGGGTCTACTCACGATTGCATGTATCCCATTCTCGACTCAGTACTGTCCTTGATAAGATATCAAACCAAAAAACTGCACAACATCCATACCACGATAATAGCTGTATACTTGAGAAACTGAAACGTGAGCGATTTCCACTTAAATTCAAGGTAACTGATATATTGATAGTTAACATTTTTGTAGATTTTCAGACATGGCATTATATTTATCATTGTTCATCTCTCTAAGTTAGTGTATACTTTCAGTCTACTCAGGAATCACAGAATTATTGCAAAATAAATTTTGAATAATTTCAAGCATACATGTACGTAGAGATTCTATGCTTCTGATGATGGCATAGGAGGCCGATATTATTAAAGCATATTAAGTAATTACCATCTTCTTTACGCCTTCCTGGGTTTCCAAAACTCATTAAATGATATCGTCATCTGGCAACCCCATTGCACGACCAATCAAGAACACTGCTTCAAAAAGCTTTCTTTTTGAAAGGAAGGACAAATGGACATAAAATTAAGACATCTGTAGTACCGGGGGCATCGCCTTGATTTTGTTTATTGCATTATTTTTATCGCCAGAAAAAACGCAGGAAGGAAATTACGAGCACATTTACGAAGATCAAAAAATTTACTGCGCACTGCGCAATTTTTACAGTGGCAACATTGGCGCCTGCTGATAGCTTCTGGGCGTCGGTTTGTTTCTAGATTCTTTCGAAATTCGATCGCGCAAGCGTGTCAGACGCATGAAATATTTTTAGAAATCCTGAACACAAATGCGCTGAAGACAGGGTCAGCTTGACAGAAAGCGAACTGGCCTATACCGGTACCTCTTTCAGAAGCAATGTTTACCTCGATAGCTTCGGATAGGCCCCTACCGTATTTAGATCGCATAAACCCGATTTAAATCGGGTCCTGGGCAATGATATTAAACTGCATCCGTCATTCAAATGAGAGGTAGCACCTTACCCCAGTAAGGGCCCGGTGGCTCCGGCAGGGTTTTTTTCCGCCAATCTTTCCGTTTTGGCGGAATTTTTTTCAGTTTGGCGGAAAAATTTCACGATTTCCGCCAATTGGCGGAAATGATTTTTTCTTTCTCATGGTGGCTTGTTATAAGCTAATTGTCTGTTTTGTTGATCTGCAGAGGTCCGATGCACGCTGTTAGGGAAGCCTGTCTGACTCTTTCCCATTCGCACCAAACATTTTCATGAAACAATTAGCCTTTAATCCACAGACCTAGTAACGGTGAATGATGAATCCACAGTAACGGTGAATGATGAATCCACAGTAACGGTGAATGAATGCAGTCTTCCCTAATCCTTGGTCTGTGCTTTAATCGTTGAATCTGGAAAACTAGGAAAAGCAAGCGTTGTAGGCCTATTTCATTTGGCATTATGGTTAGGTGCCAGACATACTTAACCGTCATTATAACTCGTCACCATTATCGCACAAGTTGAGCTGGCACTGACGTTCGATGGAAGGGCTAGCAGTTTTTATGGCGAAGATTCCATTTTTTTACACGATATGACTGATTCAGGTCAGAATCACTGACTGAGGAAAAGTGGTGAATGTTAAGGCGCATTGTTCTGTGGTGGTACAACTGAAAAGATCCAATCCGCTTTTTAGCCTTGGATATTGCTCATCTTACCTTCTAGTTTCAGCCAAGCCAATGATATCCCATCTCACCTTAGAGTCTTCTAATTCTTGTTCTAGTCATAGTTCTTTAACACGGTCATAACTCTTTAGCGTTCTTACGTTATACGTTATGATGTTGACATCGTTCCGTTTCTTCTACGAATGGTGACAATTTTGAAACCAGTGATTCTTATCGCCCCTGTTTTAGACTTAACCATTCCAGTGTCACCTATTTGGCCTGGGGTCTTTGCACTGCTGGTTACTGGAGGCCTTTTTTTTGAGCGAAGTTTCATACTGGGGCAGGGCCAATACTTTTCCACGCTGACCAAGTTGCGGGCTGGAAAAGGCGGTTTTGCGTAGACTACCGCTTGTCTTAACCTTTGCCTAAAGAGGCTCTCTCTGCAAGGCAGCAGGTGGTTTGCAATCGAAGTTTCCTTCTCCTAGCCTTTGCCTGACGAGGCACAACCTGTAAGGCAGCGGTTGGTTTGGAATCAGAGTTTTCCTTCTCCTAGCCTTTGCCTGACGAGGCACAACCTGTAAGGCAGCAGTTGGTTTGGAATCAGAGTTTTCCTTCTCCTATCTCATGTGATGGCTAGGCTAAGAGTCATGAGCAGCCCTTCGCGCCACTGGAGGACCAGAACTGCCAGTAGGGACATATCCGGAGCCCAGGGGTTTTTTTCGTCGTCGAGCCTTCCGCCAATTGGCGGAAATCGCTCAAAACATTTCCGCCAACTCTTAAAAAAATTCCGCCACTAAAATGATGGCTTGAAGAGAGCTATATTTGCAGGGTTGCCATACGTCCGGATTTTATCCGGACGTCCGGATTGTCCGGATTTTTTGACAGAATCTGCTGAAGTCCGGATTTTTTGTCAAAACCATCAAATTTCCAGATTTTTATCGAATCCATACTAATGTTCGTCAGTTATTTCTTTACCCGTTTAAAATCATTCAACTACTTGCTTTGGACTAAAGCTGATTCATCCGTATCAGTTTTGCAAACTGCTTTTTTCACAGACTACTAGGGTCCAATAGGGTGCACTATGCTGTTGTCATAACAGTTTACTTCATGGATTTGCACAAAAATATTACGGTTTTTGTATTCTACCGGTTTTTGGCCTTACTTCATTTTGTGAATCGAGTTCTCGCGCTCCTTGATGCGCTTCGAACCTATTTCGTCCACTATTTGCCCAAAAAGGATTGGCAGATTTGGCAAAGAATGATCGGTATGAGCGACTTCGCAGCGCATTTGCATCAAAGAAGACAGACATCTACCTCCTTTTTCTATCGGAAGCACTTCCCCTATTTCAAGAAATGCAATTATTTTTACAGAGAGACGATCCCATTGGGCCGGAGTATGTGTATAGAATTTGTGGTATGATGGCTTCTCTAGGCGGACGATTTTTGCTGCCTTCTGTCTGTGAAGACATCGTCGTGTCGAAGATTTCAACATCAAGCACGGCCCCTGAAAATCACTCATCAGACGTTGACATTGGCCACCGAACCGAACGTTTATGTCTGAAAAATTTGCAGTCTGCCGAAATGACCCATTTCAGACTCGAAGCGAAGGCTTTTTATTTGGAGGTTTTCCACGCAGCCATGAGCTTTCAGTACTTCTCAAACTCGATCAAAAAGAACACATGCGTTTGTGGTGAAAGTTGACATTGCTGTGTCCACAAAACCGCACGTTTCAGTCTGATAAGGACAAGACAACAAAATTGAAAAACTGGACGTTTCTTGCAGGTCTCATTCCCACAATAAAAGTTGATGACATGCAACCATTAATCGAGGAATGGAAACAGCTGGCAATCAACAATGATATTCAGCCACTCAAAGAAGAACGGCTAGATGCTTATTGGAGCAAGATATTCGAAAAGCACAAATATCCGCTGATCAAAGTTCTTGTGCAGGCATTGCTTTGTATTCACCTACACAATGCTGCTGAGGAAAGAGGATTTAGTGTAAATGCAGCTGTAGTCACAAAGGAGAGAAATCGTCTCCAACCCAAAACTCTGAACGGTATCCGGCGAGTGCGATATCACTTGAAAAATAACGATGGATTACAACATTTTTCAGTAACTCAGTCCCTCATCGACTTAGCTCGAAGCTCATCCCGGCAATACTTCCAATCATATGAGCACGATAGTGCCAGTGATGATGAAGAATCATGAACGTAAATTTTTAGACTATTTAAAGAATTGTTTTTGCCAAAGAAGAATTTTTTATCGGATTGTTTTGATGGACAGATTTCAGTGAGCTTGACGTGTTTTTATTAATAGTGATCATTTGTCTATCAGTGATGTATTATTATATAGACTTGTTTTCTGGTAACACAATCACAGATGCAACGTTGTAATCTTTATAGATTTGTTGATTCATAACCCAACCATAGGCGCACTGATGTACTTTTATGAAGATTTGTTTTTTCTGGTAGCGCAATCATAGGCGCACTGATGTATTTCTATATAGGGGAAGCTGGGGTGACATGGCAGTGGGGGTCTTGCAGTTAATAGGCTCAAAAATCCGAAATATACATTTCGAAGTAGATCTAGAACAAAGATGCTGGAGCAAGATACCTGCGGATTATTTGCACTTGTACTTTTTTTAGGAGCAAAAAACTATTTTACCTGCAAAAATCGTAACTTCTGGAAATTCTCAACTTTTGGACATTCTCGTCTTGTGATAGATTTGACATAAATCATTATTAAAGATATTTTACTTAGGTCATGGTGCATGGACACCTACAGTGTAAAAACATTCAGATCATATTAACATTGTGTTTGAGCTCATTTTCTTACCTTACTGGGGTTGGGGTGACTTGGCAGTATCATGTTGGGGTGACATGGCAATATGGATATTGCAAATAATATGCTTCACAAATCGAAAACCCTATTACTTTTTAAAGTAGCTCTGAAATGAAAATACTGTAGAGAAAGATTGCTTCGGACTTTTACTTTTTAAGAGCAAAAAATCAGGCCTATTGGCCTACTTAAAATGAAAAATGGAACTTTTGAAAATACGTAATTCGATGAACCACCGCGCCTTGTGATAGATTTCAGATAAATCTATGTTGAAGACATTATAATTAGGTCAGAATACATGAACCCTGATAGTGTAAAACATTCTAGCCGGAGCTGAGGATTTAACCGTAGGCCTACTTATGTTGGGGTGACATGGCAGCATCATTTTTTGTGTCCTTAATAGTAACTGTTAACTTAATGTTAACTGATGGTAGTGATGTGTTAGTGACTCACACCTTTTAATACAAGTTCACAACTAAACACCTAGCCTATCCATTGGAAAATGACTCAGAAACATCCACGTAAAACAAATTCTTATTTGTTGATTCGCCGTGTCTTCTGATTGGTTCATTTCAAGTTACAACATGCAGTGACAACACTTTCCCTAATTCATTTTCAACTTGCCGGTACACTGCCAAGGGCGTACGTACAACGAGTGACGCGCTCTAACTACTCTCGTGATGACGTGCAAAATGCTCTTAACAAGATAGCATAATTGAAGATGCAGTTGCGAAAGTTTCATTTTGTTACGTCAATATCCTCAATATTCTTTTTTATTTTTTCAAGAATATATTTGACGAGATTGCCTATGATACATGTAACTACGTTTTCTCTTCAGATAGTGACTCGGGAAAAGCATACCGGTAGCAAAAGTCACGGGATAAAGACGGAACCATTTTGCCATCAACGGATTTTAGGATGGATCAATAGGCCTGTTCACTATAATGCTAAAATTTATCAGCTGCCAAGATTGTGTTTTGCAACTAATTTGGAGATGTTTGTAGTAGCAATGATAATGCAAGCTTAGATCAGTATAATATGAAAAGTTTGTTGATGTTTTATGATACTGCCAACTCACCCCAACCCCACTGCCAAGTCACCCAATAGTGGGGTGACTTGGCAGTTTTAGAACTTTTCTGTAATTGAATTTTTCGAGGTCAAGACAATAATTTGTGGCAAAACTGTCTGAAGCAAAAATGTTCCTAATACTCCTCTCCGTCAACCCGTACTAAAGGAATTCTGTAATATTTAGTCGTTCGGCCGGGATGGGCATTTGAAAAAAACACTGCCAAGTCACCCCAGCTTCCCCTAGATTTGTTTTTCTGGTAGCGCAATCATAGGCGCACCGCTGTATTCTTTATAGATTTGTTGATTCTTAACACAATCATGGGCGCACTAATGTATATTTTTATAGATTTGTTGATTCAATCATTTAACGAAATCATAGACGCGCTAATCAATTTATATATATCTTTGTACTGCCTATTTTTGTTAAAAGGATTTGTGAAATATTCTCAAGGCTTCTGAGATTTATTGATGTATTTGTTAATTGAATATATTGCGGGTTCATAAAAGCTGCGATTTTTCATTCAAAATCACCTGTCATTTATGAATGACAAGGAAAAGAGATACGCATGATATTGATGACAATCTTACACATGATTATTTTCCATTCACAGTTAAGTATAGAAGCCAATTAATGTTTATATTTACTCTGATGATATAACATAAGAGCGTCCGGATTTTTTTTCTGGACGAGTTTGGCAACCCTGGGACATTTCTTATATACCACAAAATCCAAAAATGGCCAGGCAGAAGTTGGTTTCTTAATCAATAAAAAAATCTCGGATAATATCATTGAAGTAAAATCAGCAAACGAAAGAATTGCAATGATTAGGCTGAAACTTGACGATAGATGCTGTATGAAAATTATTCAAGTGTACGCGCCTACAACAAGCCACACGGATGAAGAGTCGATCAGCTATTCGATGTACTGATGCCAACTGAACACTTCACAGTAATAATGGGAGATTTGAGCGCGAATGTGGGCAGAAGACAACACCCATAAGAAACCAACATCGGAAACTTCAACATCGACGCAAGAAACGAGAGGAGAGAAACACTCATTGAATGGACAAAGGCAAACATGTTCATTATGAGCGGCTTCTACCAAAAACCTTATCATAGAAGATGGACATGGCGTAGTGCAAACAGAAAAACACTGAACGAAATCGACTACATAATTGCTAGCACTCTGTATATTTTTCCTAACGCAGCAGCATTGAACAAGCTAAACATCGGAAGCGACCATCGACCTGTGAGAGCAACAATGAAGATTGATCTAAGGAGAGAAAGGAAAAGACTTCTGAGAAGTTACACAAAGGAAAATGGACCTAAACACGTTGAAAGAGAAGGGAGAAGAATTCTAATTAAAACTGAAAAACCGCTTTTACCGTCTGCAGGATGACAACGACCTAAATGAATGCGCAGAAGAGATGATAAAGATAATTGGAGAATGTGCACAAGAAACAGCATATACAGCACGCCAAAAAGAAAGCGCAATCGGGAATAAAACCAGAGAGTTAATGAAAAAGAGAAGAGAAATGAATAATAATAATAATAATAATGCTTTATTTCAATTGTACAAAAGCGGTACAACAGGTGAACAACAGCGCAAAGGGCTCAAGAATAACAGGAAAATTTTACAAAGGAGTTGTTGTACATAGCTGACTTGCGTTGATATGGTAGGAGCAATGATATGAAGAGAGCCGGAGCTGGAAGGAGCAACATTCAATATGCAGAATTATGTAAAACTATCAGGAAGAACATCAGAGAAGAAATAAGAAAGAAAACTGTGGAGTACATAAGGAACTATCGAACAAGGAACACTATCGAAAACGAAAAGATCGTTCAAAACCAGACAAGAAACAATAAAGGCATTAAACGACAAAGAAGGAAACGAATTAACCGACAAAGACAGGATACTCAAAAGAATTGAAGAATTTTAAGGTGAACTTTACAAAAGTAACTATAAGCCAAAAATCACCACTTCTCAGGGCCACGAACCAATGATCATGGAAGCGGAAGTTGAAGCAGCTCTCAAAAGCATGAATAAAGGTAACGCCGCACGAAGCGATAACATCCTAATTGAAACACTACAAGAAGGCGAAGAAGTTATAATACAAAGTTTAACAAAATTATTTAACAAGTGTCTGCAACAAAGAGAGATCCCATCAAGCTGGAAGAACGTTATTATGGTATTGCTATTTAAAAAGGGAAACAGAAAAGAATTGAAGAACTACCGTCCAATCTGTCTGTTATCAAATATCTATAAATTATTCACGAAAATCATATCCAACTGAATTCAGAAGACTTTGGACACACAACAACCACGGCAACAGGCGCGCTTCAGACGTGGATACTCAACGGTCGACCACATGCATGCCCTAAACATGCTCAAGCAGAAATCAAACGAATACAACTTACCTTCATGTCTGGCATTCATCGACTATGAAAAAGCATTCGACTCCATTGAAACGCGATCAACGTTTAGCTGCTCTACGACTACAAGGAGTTCAAGACAACTATACAGAACTACTGAAGAACATCTGTACAGATAGCTCTGTAACAGTAACGTTACACAAAGAAAGCAAAAAGATCAAAATAAAGGAGTAAAGAAGAATCAAGGAGGATCAAAAAGAAAGGAGTGAGACAAGGCGATACCATCTCTCCAAAGCTCTTCACGGCTGCGCTCGGGCAGATTTACCGAAATATTAACTGGGAAGAAAGAGGCACAAACATTGAAGGAGAAAGACTGTCACATCTAAGATTCGCGGACGACATTGTCATCATTGCGCAGTCAGTCAACGTGTTGAAAATAATGATTGAGGAGTTAATAAACGAAAGTGAAATACACGATCTGAGAATAAACACCACAAAAACAAAGTGCATGTTTAACAACTTATGTGGACGGTCGAAAATAAAAGAAATGGGAGAGATCGAAGAAACCGAGAACTACATTGTGACGCTTTGACTGTTTTACTCTATGATCACAAGTATAAACAATTACTCCTTATCTACGTTAATTATTGTTGTCATACTACACGTCTAACAACGTATAAACAAGTCGGTTTTAAAATCAGACTTTCAATATTTCTGGTTGTAACCGTTGCACTTAACATCCTTGCTTTACGTCGTTGTAACTTTAACTTCGAGCATTATAATTTACTTCGAATTACTCCGGTGAGTTTTAAGTTTATTATATAAGGTCAGAGCAATTGGTACATTACCTCATCTTTCGGCATTCCGCTCATAATCCATAATTCGGCAATTCAATTCATTTCAATACATACTTCAATTAAATACAATATGTAACAAATTGGCGTCGCGAGCAGGATGGCCGAACGTGCGTTAGAACCTATGACATAACTGATGTTGATTCAATTAAGGAATGGTTCGAAAGATTCGAACAGTATATTATCACTAATAATACTATTGATTCTCCAAAAAAGGTAATTGCCAATATCCTTACGCTTCTAGGAAAGTCAGGTTACAAATTGCTAAAAGAATTGAGCCATCCTAAGAAGCCAGCTGACCTCAAACCGGCAGAAGTTGAGAAGTACCTGCTTGATCATTTACGTCCTAAAAATTATGAAATTCACGAAAGGGCAGTTTTCAACACTCTAGTTCGCAGGTCACACCAGTCTATAGCCGATTTCATTCTTCAACTACAAAAACAGTCCATGAACTGTAATTTCGGATCAGAGTTGCAAACCCACCTGAGGGATAGGTTAGTCGCAGGCATCAACGACGATCACATTCGACGCAAATTTTTGACTGAAGCCAGCTTGACATTCGAATCTGCTAAAGCAATCGCCAACGCTCACGTTTCCATCGACTCAGCCGTAAGATCGCACCACGTTGAGAAACCAGTTCTGGCAACGTTTCATAAGAAGAAGACCACGCAGTATAGACCTAAGTCCGCGCCTACCAGTAACTTACATAAGTCACAGTGCAACAATTTTCATTCAAGGCAACGTCAATCTAAGCCGTTCCAAGCTTCCAGTAACGGTAATCCGAAGGGCCACTGTTATTCTTGTGGAGGAAAGGACCATCTGAGGAAAAACTGTAAATTTCGCAATGCCACATGTAATTTATGTCACAAACAAGGACATATTAGCAAAGCCTGTATGAGCAAGACTATCTAAAGAAGATGTTGTTCACTTAGTCGAAGAAGCCAAGTCCCTTTCAGACGAGGAATATTGCCTGGCAGTAGACGATGATGAAAATGTAAAGCGAATATGTGATGTATCTGATTCCTCCCACAACAGAAGACAGATTGAATTTATTTATGATACCGGTTGCGCAGTTCATTCGTTCATCAGGTCTGACTCTATCCAACCCTTCGATGCTGAGCTCCTCCCAGTTTCCAGAAGTTCTCCCGTTCGTGGTGTTACAGGTCATCAACTTGAAGTTCACGGCGAAATCAATCTCAAAGTTAATGGTTACGATGTTCTCTTCTTGGTTTGCGACCGCTTCAACATTTTGGGGAAAAAAGACGTCTTCCGGTTACATCCCGAAGTGCAACAAGCATTCGAAAATGCAATGATGATGATAACTGCTGATCCCAGTACCAGTACGCAAGAGAGTGAAACGAACGTCGGGATAAGTACATTGATCGAATCCGCATCAGCATGTTCAGGCGGCATCAAGATTCCTCCCATCCACGTTGACCACGACAGTAGCGAACCCAGATTTTTCAAGAGTAGGCCTATTCCTTTCGGTCTTAGGGAGCCAGTCAAGAAGATTTTTGACAAATGGATTGATGATGGCATCGTTGTCAAGGTCACAAGTTCTCGTTGGGCTACTCCGATCGTTACACCGTTGAAGTCCAATGGCCAACCACGCGTTTGCGGTGATTATCGGATCACCATCAATCCAATTCTGCGGCACCATGCCCCTACTACGCTGGAACCAGAGGACTTATTCTCAAACTTGAACGGAGCTTCAGTTTTCAGCAAAGTGGACCTCCAGAATGCGCTCCTGCAAATTCCTCTCGACGAAGCGTCTCAAGAATTAACGACGTTAATAACTCCTTTCGGACTGTACTCCATGCGTTTCCTCCCTTTCGGATGGCACGTGTCTTCATCAATATTTCTGTCTGTCATTGATGAGATAATCAGCGGCATTCCCAATGTCATTTCTTACCAAGATGACCTCTTGATTTACGCCAAGACTAAGAAAGAGCATGACGATGTCCTTGTACAATTACTCCAACGCCTGATAGATTTCAACGTGCGAATAAACAAGTCCAAGAGTATTTTCGGTGTCTCCAGTATACGCTACCTCGGGTACCTAGTCTCCTCTGAAGGAATTCAGCCGGACCCTGAGAAGTTCGTCCCCATCATGACAGCCAATGAGCCCAGCAATCAACAAGAACTTCATTCCGTACTTGGGAGCTTACAGTACTACAGCCGATTCAGCCCTAATTTCGCTTACGTTGCAGCATGCCTATTTGATTTATGCAAGAAAGGGTGCGAATTTGAATGGCAAGAGAAGCACCGTAATGCTCTGAAACGATTAAAGAACGAGATTTTTAACAAGAAGCTCAAGCCATTCTCCATGAATGCAACTGAAACGCGTCTGGTATGCGATGCATCAGAAAGGGCGATAGGCGGCATGTTGGAACAAGATGGATCTCCGGTGATTTGTATTTCGAGGAAGTTGAGTACTAGCGAAGTTGGATACTCGCAGACACAAAAGGAGGCTTTGGCCATTCATTGGTGCGTCAAGCGTTTGCACAAGTTCCTGTTTGGACTTCGTTTCACCATTGTGACGGATCACCGTTCCCTCACGCATATTTTCAATCCTCAAGGATCAATCTCGAAGGGGACCTCGAATATGTTGCAACGCTGTTCTTGGCGACTGTCTTCGTACAATTACGACGTGGAATTTCGGAAAGGTGCCAACATTCCCCAAGCTGACTACCTCTCGCGTTATGCCCGATCCGAAGATGACAGCTCCACCAACACACTCTTCATTCAGCCCTTGCCGATCGACTGCACTGAAATTACGCAGGAAACGAAACGTTACTATGGACCGGTTCTTCGCGCCGTTAGAGCTGGCTGGTCACCTAAAGCCAAACGTCAATTCAGGAAATTCTACGTCATTCGTGAAGAATTGAGCATAATTGCAGCATCTACATATTGGACACGTCGGCGTGGAAAAGATGCGAAGCCTTGCGAGACTTTTATGTTGGTGACCTACTATCAATGCCGATTTAATGAATTTTGCTCGACGATGCGATAATTGAGTCACAAAGGTGAGAAATACACCTTGCAGTTGGAGTGCCTGGCCTGCACCTATGAGGTAAACCAGAGGTTGCATATCGATTACGCTTACGCTGGACGATTTTTGAAGAATTACTACTGTCTCGTCTTCGTTGACTCATATTCGAAATGGCCAGAAGTATTTCTGACGAAGACAGTGGATGCGGCCTTCACTGAACGATGCCTCCGCTCCTATTTCTCCCGTGAAGGAATTCCTCAGACACTAGTAAGCGACAACGGTACACATTTCACCGAAGCAAAGCTCAACAAATGGCTAGCGTCCATGAACGTAATTCATTTGTATAGTGCCCCACGCCATCCGAAATCCAACGGTTTAGCCGAAAATTTCATCAAGACTTTGAAACAAGCTGTGTCTTCTGAACCTAAGAACTTTCATGACTTTTTCGACCTGGAAAGGTTCATTTTGAGCTTTCTATTCCAACACAGAAATGCCGATCATGCCACTACTCATCAACGACCATCTGTACTTTTTCGAGGGCATGTTTTGAAGAACAGAGTTATCGGACAGCAAAGAGTTATGTTCCAGCGTGGAAATGAAATGCGATTCCGTCGAGGAATAGTTCTGAAGAGAAAGGGGAAGAAGATGGCCTCAATCCTGGATGTCGAGGACGGATCTATCCACAATCGACATGTGGAGCAACTTCGCTTCGTCTCCGAGGCAACTCGTGACCTGGACAGCCTGGGCAGTAATTCGGATTCTGCCGCTCAAGTACCTGCTACATCTCCTTGGTCCGACGCTTCTTCAGCTCCTGCTACTCCTGCACCTCCGGTTCCTGTTCCGTCTCCCATATCTGCTGTTCCTACTGCGTCTCGTGGCTTTCCTGTTTCTGCTGTGTCTTCGGCATCACCAGTGGTTTCTGCTACTCTTGCATCTCCAGTGTCGTCTTCGTCTCCGATTCCTCCGATGAATGACAATGCAACGCCGTAGGACAAGAGCGAGGATTGGTGCTCAACGTCACGTTAAGGACGTCCACGGAAGAAGCCGAACAGACTAAATCTGTGATTCTAATTTCTGATATCTTCGATCCGTGATCAACTCGTCAGTTCGCAAATCCTTTTAAATTCCCTGTGCTCCAATTAACATTCCACTCCTCAGCCTGTGTTCTAATCCACTAAACATTCCACTCCTCATTTCGTAACTTCATTGCGTTAACATTTAACTAACTTACTACGTTCGTTCCTTCTTTAAAGGGGGAAGTGTTGTGACGCTTTGACTGTTTTACTCTATGATCACAAGTATAAACAATTACTCCTTATCTACGTTAATTATTGTTGTCATACTACACGTCTAACAAGGTCTAAACAAGTCGGTTTTAAAATCAGACTTTCAATATTTCTGGTTGTAACCGTTGCACTTAACATCCTTGCTTTACGTCGTTGTAACTTTAACTTTGAGCATTATAATTTACTTCGAATTACTCCGGTGAGTTTTAAGTTTATTATATAAGGTCAGAGCAATTGGTACATTACCTCATCTTTCGGCATTCCGCTCATAATCCATAATTCGGCAATTCAATTCATTTCAATACATACTTCAGTTAAATACAATACGTAACATACATATATCTCGGACAGCGATTCAGCCTCACTGAAAGAACCAAGAGAAGGAAGTATCGAGGAGGATAAGTATAACGTGGGACCCTTTCAACAAACAAGACATTTTCACCAGCAGTCTGCCTACCTCTAAAGCGGAAGGTACTCGAGTCACGTGTAATACCAGCATTAATCTACGGCGCTGAAACTAGGACAATGACAAGGAAGACAGAACAGTAGATCAGAGCTACACAAATGAAGATGGAGAGAAGAATTTTGAAGATAACATTCATAGACAGGAAGACGAATGAATGGGTGCGAATTATGACAAAGGCCAGGGACGTACTACAAATGGTGAAGGCAAGAAAGTGGCAGTGGGCAGGACACATTGCCCGAATGGAAGACAGTAAATAGACCCAAAGATTAACAACATGGAGACCATGGTAAGGAAAGCGAAGAAGAGGAAGACCGCCAAGAAAGTGGCATAAAGAGATAGTGCTGTACTGCATGCAACACAATTAACTGACCACAATTACCCGGAGAAAGAAGGTGGTGGAAGTGTCATACTGAAGCCTTTGCCCTGCAGTGGTCAGATATAGGCTGATGATGACCCAGCAGCTACAAAATTTACCTCTTAACTTCAATTCCACCATCTTCATCCTCATTAACTATGTGCAGGTACCGGTAAGCATAAATCATACATCACTCAATAACAGAATACAGTCATCCATACTAGTCATGGGATTTCAATTATTAGTTGTAGGATGCACAATGCACATGAACAATTGCATAAACATCAATTCATTAACCTGACTTCTACTTTCATTCATGATATAGGTAATTACTAAGCCTGCATGTGCAATAAACATGTACATCAAGCTTCCGTTTTAAGCCAAAGATAGCTACATATGTACATCATAAGAAACATGTCATTCATCTACATGTCTGATGATGGCCATAACACTTTAGGGTCAACAATTACATTAGTGCTGCATCCGAGAGCTGTGACCCATGTTCAACTGGATTCAGGGAATAGACGGGCAAAGGTGGGGCCGGCGGAAAATAATACTTTAGGTGTGCCACAGACAGTAAAAAGAATACATTGGGGGGACTTATTGGGGTAAGTCTCGTTAAGTTTTCATCCTTGTATATGTTTCTGTAAAAATTTTGAAGTTTTCTACGCCTTGATTAACACTTGTCAACTGCGTAAGTAAAAATCGCGCTTTAGGGTTTACGAAGTTTTCACTCTGACTTCTGAACCATGCAGTCTTTAACCATCGCTTGGTCAAGCTGTAGTTCCTACCTGAAATCTTGTACTATTGATGACACATCATCAGAAAGTAAATCTTTCAGCAGCAAAATATTTGATTGAAAACGTAATTTTCTAGTTGTTGCTCTATCTCAGAGTTAGTGTACGTTTCATAGAACATTCATAACATCCCTGAGGTAGACAACGAGGTGTTTATCACTGAAAGTTTCTTAAATCCTAAACCGGGAAGTCGATCTAATAGAAACCAGTTGATTAGTTGCATTAAAACAACTAAATTCAGTTCTGACAATTTTTTTCTGGCAAAGACTCAAGAAACGTAGGAGCATTTTCAGGACGAAGAGACATACAGAATTTGTCAAAAACGGTTGATAGCTGGGTTATTCATGTCACATATTTCTAAACCACTTTTATTCTTGCTTGCTTTTTCTTGCTTTTGTTTTATGCTTTTTATTCGTGCTGTTCATCTTTCAATTTGGTTTTATAATATCATTAGAAGGATTTCTGTGATCAGAAGCTGCACACATGCAACTGGCCAAACGCGTTCAAGAAGTTTCAAACGTGTCCTAGATGTTGTCACCTAATGATGCTCAGTTCTAGTGGATCATAAAACAGAATGTTGATGGGGTAATGGAAGTTTAGTTCATGAAATCGAGGATATTACATGGTCGATCCAATTGGTGATGATTGCATTAATAAGGATGTACTAAAACTGAGGAGAGGACGCTAGCATAAGGAGAATACGCGACCCTGTGTTCAAATTAGTGGTGTGATGCAGACGCCAGCTAATTGCATTATGCTGGTTTCATCTGAAATGCAGAAGTGCAGGTTGTTGATTGATTGCTTCCAAAATATTTTGTAACCTAGTTGTAATATTCAACAACTGCTCCACTAATCACTTTTGTCGCTAGTCATATGGCACCGACCATAGACATCGAACAACAACAATCGACAACATCTACCTTAATGATTAATGTTCGATGTCTGTGGCACCGACAGTAGAAGGTTTGCAGAAATGTCCGTTATGGTGCGCACACCACTACCAGTGAACTTTAAGCAGCATGCAATGAAACTTTGAGGCATCACAAACGTCGATAGCTTGCACTGATCGTTGACAGGTGAATAGATGAAAGTTACTAGTAACTGGCTATTACTCAAAATGTTTTTTTCGATGACATTCGATGACATCAGACTCAAAGAGCTTGATGAAGAATGGTATTTTGTCATGCGCACGGTGATATAGGAACAAAGCATCTTCAAGATCCCTCCCTCGTCGATGGCATTCAAATCAAATTTTCTCAATTATCTAATGTATTTTTGTGCATGGTGTTTAATGATGCAATTTAAATGAATGTACTGTTTTCTATTTTGATTAAATCAGGCGAAGCACCAGCTGGTAAGCATGCAATTCATGTTAGACATTCCGCTTAAATTTACATCGTAAACATGGGTCTCGGTTGTGGAGCTCAGTGTGCTAAATTTATATTATTTGGTTTCAATATCGTGTTTTGGCTGTCTGGAGTTGGGTTGATTGGAGCAGGAACTTACGTCGCTGTCAGCGATGATTTGAGTGTACTGGATGACTTTCTTGAGAGTGGTGACAGTCAGTTAAAGTACATAGCTTATGGCCTAATTGGAATTGGAGTATTTGTCTTCATTGTTGGATTCTGTGGTTGTTGTGGTGCAATTAAAGAAAGTCGCTGTTTACTTGGAACATACATTGCACTGCTATTAATCGTCCTGATTCTTGAACTGGCAATCGGTATTTTTGCTGTCGTCAATAAAGGAACAATGGAGAAAATGATCACTGATAGAGCATTGAAATCACTGAAGAAAAATTATCCATCTATCAATTCAACATCTAAGGACGGATTCAATTACAAGAAAAGCATGGATACCCTCCAAACGAAAGGAGAATGTTGTGGAATTAATTCTCCTCAGGATTGGCAGTCAAGCAAATGGTATACTACACAAGGGAGCCCGAAAAAGAATGTTCCTCCATCTTGTTGTGGATTGAGTGACTATGATAAAGCATACGAAAAATGCTTGTCAGATGGTTCTAGCTACAAAAAAAGTTGTAGCTCATTCATCACTGATGTCATGAAGAAAAATGCACCTATTGTTATTGGTGTCGGTTGTGGTATTGCTGCTCTTGAAATATTTGGTCTGATTTTCGCTATATGTCTGTGCCGCAGCATTGGAGAATTGGATTACGATGCTTAATGCGATTGATAATCTGGACAAGACACTTGATCCATTTAAGTGTTGAAGATATTGATATTTTTAGCTCCTCTATATATATAACCATTTTACATTTATATTATTTATGCAAATGGTGTGCATTTCTGACGCATTTACTTATTTACTTGCATATTTTGACAATCATTTAATAAAGTGCAATAATATATTTAATATATTGTAGTAATCTGTCTTTTTTAAATGTAGACATTTATAAGACATGACCTAATTAGGCTACGAGGTAGAAGAGATCAATTATAAACAGATCAATTGGTGAAAGAGTTGTGAACATATTCTCACGCATTGTTTCATGTGTTAAAGATGTGATGCAATGCATTATCAAAAAATAGACTGCATAAATTTGTATGAAGAGTCCGTCAAATTTGAAAAATCGATGATAGTCTTCCGATGTAGTCTCTAGGAGTAGATGGTTGCGACGGGTAAAAAAAGTAGTTTGATCGAAAGCATATTGGATTCTTTACTGCACTGACTTAAATATTCATTTTGGATGCAAAGTGCGATGACCGAAATTTCATGAACCAAGATTTATGCATTAAGCAATGAAATCTTCATTCAAAGATAAATGCTGCAGGCCTCCACATCGCAATATTCATGAATGGTGAAACATCAACCCTGCAATTACCAGAAGGAGTGCTCCACTCATTGTTGCAGATTAAATTGCAACTTTCTTTTTGTCTAGAGGATCCCAAATTGCTGATGAAGCAAGAGAAAAAAATTTTTACACAATCCTTCGTAGTCATGGTGTACCAGTTACCCTGCAAATTTGAATGAAATGGAAAACAAAATTTGCAGTTTTCAGCGGGTCGACCATCGACTGCGCATAGAGATTTTCTTGCGCTTCTGTCTGGAAAAAATAGAGAAAATCGGGCGATTCTGTTACCCACCCAATATTTCATGGAAGCATTTAGCATGATAACTTAATAACATACAATGTATGCGTGTGCCTGAATTATGTTTACTTATAGCTATTTTTTGCACTGAAAACTATCAACAAAGAAATCAAATCATATCATCACACAGATGTCCAATATCACGGAATTTTCCATCGCCTCCTTTCATCTTTGTTGTCCAAATGGCATCATTGATCACTCTTTTGCAGGCTAATTTACTTCCTCACGATCCATGATTTTAATGTATTTGAAATTGATTTTGTGGTCTTCAGTCATCGAATGATGGGCCATTCGTGATTTATTTGTCTCCAGTTTTTCCCCAGTAGAAAAAAGAGCCGAGGAACACAGTAGACTTGTATAAGAAATGGAGATGTGAATACATCAGAAATAGTCCATTATTCGATGACTGAAGACCACAAAATCAATTTCAAAAGCATCAAAATCATTGATCGTGTGTAAGTAAATTATCCTGTAAAAGATTGATCAAAGATGCCATCTGGACAACAAGGATGAAAGGAGGCGATGGAACATTCCATGATATTGGACATCAGTGTGGTGATGTGATTTGATTTCTTTGCTGATAGTTTTCAGTGCAAAAATAGCTGTAAATGTACATGGACATTTTGATGCATGTGCTTTAAGTAAGGCATACGTACATTATATGCTTAGGCTGAGTATGTTACAGGGAGCCTAATTTTCCGTGATTTTACGAATTTCCTTCTTTTTTCAAGATTTTGATCATTCTTGTGATTGATGCAAATATGCATTGAAAATATAGGTGGAGAGGTACCTAGCCCAATCTGAAATCTCTTCAGAAATCTGTTCATTCTATCCCATGCTACTTGGTTGTTCGGCGTTTTGTAATGACTAATGACAATCCTAGCAGAAAAAACTTATTAGATGAGTCACCAAAGTAATTCGTGCTTTCATTCTATCTAATAGGCCTACAATGGAAAATAGTGATTTTCAAACTTATCATCTAGGCCAATTCACATCATTGGTATTTTATGAAATGAAATAATGCCACTTTACTCAGATTGAAGCCAGGCGGCAAAGACAGCATTAAACTTCTATTGGTGGCTCAGGAACAGTTTACAAGTGCACATTTAAGCTTTGACACTATGACGACTTTTTCAAGCATGCATGTAACTTTTGAGGATGAGACATTGACCAATATGAATAAAGCGTAACAATTGCTTCTGACTTCTCTAGCGCAGCCAAAATTCGCGCGATTGTAGCAAAACCATAAGAGGAAAACACTCTCACTTGATTAGTGTCAATGGCAACTACTTGCGGCCAATGCCCGAAGTTAACATTTTTCTTCACAGCAATAGCTGTAGCATTGAAGCTACTTGTTCATGTCATGACGATTATGAGACCTAATAGTGACATTAATTCATGCGGTTTGCTGCAGGTGAAGTATTCGCTTCGAAATTCCATCTGATCTTTACATTACTTGCTTCAAGATCGCAGCAAAAGCATTATCTGTATGCATGGTCCCTAATAACAGAAGTAGATCTCGTTCGCCCGTTTTTTTCACATTATCCATTGTCACAAGATGAGAGAAAATCTGGTCTAGAGATACGTCGATAAGAAAAGTTTCATGATTAAGGCCGCTTTTTATCATAAAATGCCTACTAAATAGTCCGGGAGCCAGCGTGAAGTTGTGCAGGGAACGAGGTAGTACATAAAACTTTCACATAGCATAGTACACCTCTAACCTACTGCAAAACTTCGCGTCTGCCGGATCAGATCATTTGCTTTTCAGAAATAGAGAGGATAACGCAATCCTATGTATTTCCAGTGGTAAAATTGTGACATTTAAGGTGTTGACTCCATTTTTTCGAATTTTTGCTCATAAAAGTTACACAAATTGGTATTTTGTTGAACTGGTTATTATAGAAATCATCTACAGATCATGATCTTTCAAATGAGTTATCATTCAGTGACAGAGGATGAAGTAAAGTGTACAAACAGACACTTTTCGTTGGTGTAACTGCAAATTTTAACATAGAAATTTTAGGAAAATTGTTGATATACTTTAACGAAAAGTGTCTGTTTGTACACTTCACTTCATCCTCTGTCACTGAATGATAACTCATTTGAAAGATCATGATCTGTAGATGATTTCTATAATAACCAGTTCAACAAAATACCAATTTGTGTAACTTTTATGAGCAAAAATTCGAAAAAAATGGAGTCAACACTTTAAATGTCACAATTTTACCACTGGAAATACATAGGATTGCGTTATCCTCTCTATTTCTGAAAAGCAAATAATCTGATCCGGCAGACGCGAAGTTTTGCAGTAGGTTAGAGGTGTACTATGCTATGTGAAAGTTTTATGTACTACCTCGTTCCCTGCACAACTTCACGCTAGCTCCCTGACTAAAATATCGTTTCTTATAAAATGAGACATGAAGTGCTGCGATGACCTCCTAAAACATTATGGGTATCAGCATAAATTTCAATTAGATGTAAATATTTCATAGCATAAATAATTTGATTTCAAATTGGATGAACGACTTAAAAGTGATGAAAATTTATTCGCCTGCCTCAGTCTGGTATATTGTTGGTAGCTGAAAATTTGATTCTTTTTTGAGAATTTTTGGCAATTTGGCTATAACACCTAGAAAATCTATCGCCAGAAGTATGTCTTGAAGAATTGCTGTTGAAGCTGCTGAAAGCGTAGGAAGCAAACATTGATTTCGCTAACAAAATAATAGGATCAAGAAACGCATGCCAAAGGAACCATTTTTGAAGATACGAGTTGAAGAAGCAGGACAGGATCAGAGGAATATGTAAGTTGGAGAAGCAGGAAAGGCTCAGAGGAAGAATGATGAGGGGAAGAAGATGCGAGTTGAAGAAGCCTGAATGGATGAGAGAAAGAATTATGAGAAGCAGACATTTATAAGAAGCTTCTTTAAGTGAAGTTTAAGTGATGTAGCTTCTTCTCGTGGTTTTGTTTTCAGTTTTTAGTAACCATCTTCCCCCAGAGTTTGGTTTATTCTGCCTCCTTAGTTTTGATTTTGCACTCAAGAGAAAAGTAGACTGCTTCCACCAAAGAATCCAATCGTGATTTCTGATTCAGTATTTTGATAGTAATACGCATTTTAGATAAAAGCCAAGGAATTTTATCGCATTATGCTATTTTGATTTATGGCAGCTTCTCATAAACTCTTTTATTCATGCTCATTATCAATTTGATTGTGGTTGTTTTTAATAATGAATATATAATGTGACAGACAAAATAGTTATTTTGTTTTGGTACGATTATGTACGTTTTCTTCACAGGAATTTGGAGTAGCAAGTTGGTCCTATGCGTTTTTCTATGCTATTGTTCTAAGTTGAAAATAAAGATATAGATCTGCACTGCTAGAATCTTCTGGAATGATTGTGCTCATTTATGTCTCTAGAACGGGTGTTAAGCTTTAAATCGCTATAGGAACAACAATGCCAGTGACAAACAGACATGTTCAGGCGATGCACATTTTTCGCCACTTTCAGTAAAATGACATTTATGTTTGTCAAAAATTTTCCGTCTTTTTTGATCTACTGTTAGACTCCCTGATGTTAATCTATGCTTCCATCTTATATTAAAAATTCCATCTTATAATTAAAAATTATATTAAAAAAATATGAATGCACATATATGTCAGTTTCCATTACCATTACATGCCCAACGGTGTTGTGTCGAAAAGCTTCGGATGATAAAAAAGCAAAAGTTTTTTCTCTTTCTTCGTCAGCAATTTTGGCTCCTCAAAGTAAAAGGAAAATGAACAATAATCCCAAGCCTATTTGTCAAACAAATTACTACTTAAAAAAAGTGATCAACAGAATTTGTGTTTCTTCACTCACAAGTTTGCCAGCAAGTTAGGGGTTAGGGATGGACCGCGTGCATTGCCAATTATTAATTAAGTTAGGTTTAAAGAGAGGGCACTGCTTTAGATAGACAGAGTCAAATCCTCACTTTATCAACTGAAGGATCTTTCAGACGAGAATTTTGATACGAATGACGTCACAGATGACCGAAATTTTCATATTGTAAGGAACAAACCAGAAAAACTGTGTGATAGTGCATCATTATTGATATGTGCATTTTTAAAGAAAAAGTATGCACTGCAATGAGCTATGCATGATTTCTCTCCTTGACTCCATGCATGTCTCAAGGAAATACAGATGATCATTACAGTTTAAACCACTTATAACGCACCCTTCTACAATCTTTCTTGTCGCTACTGTGTAAATACACCGCGCGTATAATGCATTAGCACCTCTCTATATCGCGCTTTCTTGTTTAAGCGTACCTTGTTCCTGTACGTTGGACATTTGATCATTTTTTACTATCTCTTAAACTTAAAGCTTAGAGTTCATGACTGTTTCTGGAATATACCGCAATCTGTCTACACAGCGCGAACATCTAGATCCATTCCGAAACTGGCGTACCAAGTGAAGAGAGCATTTTGAAATTGAGTGTCGGTTTCAATATTTTGTTGAATACTTTCCTTCAGAAGCAGCCTCTCTAACTGCGTAGGCCTATTTTGCCATGCTGGTTTTGGTGTAAGCCCATACTGTGACACCCGGTCCTACTTGTATCAAACATCAATTATGATTGTTCGTTAATGAATCCAAATCCGTATCTTGCGATTATCTAATGTATGATAGATAAATCAATAAAATGCTCCCAATTATCTCGCATTGATCTTTCCATTCAGAGCTGTTTGAATTAGAGCAAGCATTTCACAGACCATAGTTGAATTTCACATTAGAATCTTTCAATGCTTTCTTGAGAATAGATGCCTTTTGAAGAATTTATGTTCAAAGGTCTGTAAGTGCATATAATTCCCGGCAGCGTTTATAATCTCGAAGTATAATTTATAGGCTATGAACTTCACGCTAATTAGAACCCAGGAAGTCGGGAACATTGCACAAGATAATGAGAGACGAAGGATTGCTGAAGAAATGTAAATTCTCTTTATACAGCTGAACACCTCAGCATGTATTCGTTTTCAGGTAATCCTCACTTTTCATCACTTACAGTCACATAATTGTTCTCACAGACTCTGAAATTTATAATGATTTTAAGCGAGTGGCAATTGGTTAGATTTAGCATCTTGGTTGTCATGCACAACTGACGAGGATGTCTGACTCGCTGAAGTGATCAAAACGTATTCATTCGGTTCTCCAGCTGAGGCTTTCTGATATAATCGCAGTTTGATCCAAGGATGGCAATCAGAGGATTATACGAGTATGATCGTATGTCAGAGCTGAAGCAACTTTGCCGGAGTAAATACAACCGACGGAAGCGATTTGGCTAGGTCTGAATTCGAAAATTGACTGTTAATTTCTTGTCTACATCAACTGTAGAAGACAGTTTGAGACCGCGACCTTCAAAAATGAGATGCACGATAAGACTTCAATAGAATCTTCAGACTTTACGAAGCTTTAGGGACTTCAAGGATGGGGTCCGTTCGTGGAGAACCCTTGACTAGGGCATTGGTATTAGGTTTTGCAGTCTCAAATTAGGAATGTAAGTAAAACAAAGTTCTATAAATTGCCTCCCGCTCCAAGAATGACAAACCCTTGTACTCACACTATGGAGAAAAATTTGAAAATGTTCGAATTAGTGCATTTTACATCAATAGAAAACTCATTTAAATGATTTTTTGACGATATTTAAAAACACATTATAATAGTATCAAAACATAGCTATACAGTATCAAGCTAGTATGAAAATATTGATATAGCTCAAGCATAGAAGAAGTTCTCCGCTAGCTGCTTGGTCTACTGCTTCTTGCGTTCTAATTCATATGCCTTACGGTCCATTGCAGGCGGCAAGTATCGTAACATAGTTTAGAAACATAAAACAACCAGGCCCTATGTATAAAATAGTATACAGATGGAGGAAGGAATTAGTCAAGATATCAGATTATGGGAAGCAAGAGGAAGAGGCAAAAAAAGTAAATGAGAAAATGTGGCAGGTAGCAGACTACTGGATTACATGCTACCAGTAGCAAGGCAATGACCTGACAGGAAGACATCAAAATGTACATGACAACGTTGAGAGCAACCTCCGCTTCAGAGAAACACTACACTGTATATCAATAAAACAATACGGTATTCAACGCATCTACAGTTTCCTCAATACTTTTCAAATTTTTAGTAGGTTAGAAGTTATTCAGAATTTGTTGTTTTTTTACATGTTTTAATAACACATTGTAAATTGAAAACTCATGTATCAAACAATGTCAAAACTTTTATACAATACTTTCACCTCCAATTTTCTTCAAGAAGCCTAGCCTAAGGTCTATGTTTGAAACTACGGTAGCAAATTCTTGCAGAGTGACACGATCTCCTCAAAAGTCCTTTTTTCAACTTTTCAACTCTTCTGTAGTCGTTGGAGTAACATGTCTAGATAGCCTAGGATCATAACCTATATTCGAGTCTTATCAGCCGCACATCTTTTGGATGTCAATTTGATCTATCCTTCATTTCATTTAATTCATCGTTATTAGCTTCAAGTGGTGATCAGTATGTGCCAGCCCAAAAAATAAAAGTCAAGAAGACTTCAATCAGTAGTTCTTGGCGCGGTCGCAACATTGCATCCACTTCAGATTAATTGACGTAATAAAAGTCGAAATTGTTCTTCTAAAACTCGTCAATCCATAGTAGCAAAATGTCGAGACAGCTCGGAAAATGGATCGTGGATAATGCTGTACTTCCGTTTGAAATCGAAAAGAAAGAGCATCCATGAAGCCTATGTAATAAAATTAAGCTTTCGAACAACTCCAGATTCGTACTGAGTTCCGTGAGTTAATGCCAATTGTTTCTGAGGGAATAATCGGAAACAAGTTTAGAATCAGCAATGCATGTTGAAGCGTAATAATGACGCATTGTGAGGTCACTTCTTAACACTGCATGATTGTCAAAGTCCTGAAATGGCTAAATGGCAAGGTTTCCACGTTTTCATTTCCATTTGGTCTCATAGAGAAGTTGAAACAAATAATGACTGAAAGTGTCCACGCAATCGTACATGAAGATATTGTAATATTGACATGAATCATAGACCAATATCTTAACTTGCTAATTTACTTTTTTTCTCATTATAGTAAATCGTAGAGAAAAAAGTAACGAATATTTGTACTGTAGATAGTTCTCTGTCATCAATTTCTAATAGTCTCTGTCTGTTTAGCGCGGATGCGATTCCACACTAGTGACAATAATGTATGAATAACGTTTTCCTACTTAATTGCAGATACCACCATGGTTGAGAGCGCGGCTTTGAAACCATCCGTATACTGGGGTCAAGATAAAGACTTCGTCTTCTTATCCATCAAAATAGCAAACTGCAAAGTAAGATGCATATTATATACCGCACCATTCATATGTTCAATGCGTTGCTCCTCTTGCTCATATTCATTTATCAGAATTCGTTTTATTCATTAAAGTATATTGATCATAACGTCACTTAGTGGCAGTTTGTATCACTATTACTCTCTGCGGGCTAAAGCGGTGCCGGCATAGTCAAACTTTCTTGAGCGCTGTGATGCTTGCACCCGATGTCCATTGACATTTTCGAGACTCGACATCTAGAGCAAAAGATCGCTAGGCTTAGCACTTAACCATTGTATCTCGGAGACCACACTATTCGCATTACAATATTTTAAGGATGTTGTGAAAGCACTTTCTTCAATGCCTTGCTTGATAAAATGGTTTAAGTTTTATGTTCAGCTATTCAACTGTTTTTCTTGAAGCGGCAACTTGATTTACGATAATTTATTCGTTAAACTACATAGTATGGCACTATATAAATTTTGTTTAGCTGACTTTGATCTCAAATAAAGTATGTGTCAATTCAGCTTGCGACCTAATGTGAAATTCAGAATAATTATATATCGTATCGTGTGATTGTGCAATTTAGGTGGTAGGATATCTCAGATGGTTAAGGGCAGCGATTCGGCACGGGAGTGCAGAAGGTCCAGGGTTCGAGTCTGTCCGCCTCGGGAGATGCCACCACTCTCACTAGAGGTTACAAACCCTGGCCTGGTGAGAGTTGCGAGTGTGTGAAGGCTGCCCTATCGCTAGCTTACTATAATGGCTTTGTGCCTTGGGTGGGGGGGGGGAGAAGGTATGAGTAAAAAAATATGAATGTGGATCCTTATCTTGACTATTTAAATGCAGATCTCGTTATACGTTTTCAAAAGCCTTCATCATAAAGAGTTGGCATTGTATTTTCTCCTTTTATTATTTTATCATAATCATGTGGTCCACTCATATGCATAATTTAAATTTTATTTGGCTATAAAATCACGAAATAACGAAATAGGCATTTAGATATTTTAATCCAAAATCACCATTAAAGGTTTTCCACACATGGGTGTAAAATCTACGCATTTTGATGTTTTAATGAATAACAGTTGTGAATGATGATCTTCAGTTTAATTAATAGCGAGGCTGCTAATTTCCAACTTGATTGTTCTCATTTTGCTTTATTGTTGCATGTATTTAATACAGAGACTAATCACTCAGAATTTAATAATTATATAAAATCTTATGAAGAATTGCTTCTGTTGCTAGACAAATAACTCATCCATGTTTTGAAAACGAGCATGATGATTTTTTATTTGACCGATCTTCCTGAGCAGCTTTCATCTTCCTATATTTCATCAACATTCTTGTGAGCATTATAATAATGTTAAAATCCAGAATCTGAATGACATTTTTCTCAAAGTTATCACTACTTGAAAGGAAGCCGCCATCTGAATTATCATGATATTTTACTTTTCCTGTTGTCATTGTTTTTGATATCATAGATCATCTTACGCAATTAGCGATCGAAGTAATAGAGGTTTTATTCACGATGGAATTCAAGCCGAAGCTAATTCAGACTACGCAGTTGACTTTTGGTGAACGAACTGCGATGAACTTCATGTATAAATCTCTAAATGTGCTGCTTTCTCATTATGAGACTGATAACGAGCGGATCCACTTGATACTTAATTGTTAATTGAATTAAAGTTCTATTTCGATGCTTCCATTTGGAGGCTACTAAAAGCTCATTGTCGTTAGATTTGATATCGTCAAGAAAATGCGTTTCTCATGAAACAACTTCGTGTTATCTATATTGGTTAAGACCTGAGGCTCTCAACAGTTGATTGGTGGGGAGGTTGGGGAGAGATGGGTTAGCAGCACGTTTCTGCTGCCAGATATCTTTTCATTCTACGCATAATAGATATCATTCATGTTTATAGGTCTATACAGTGTTAATTCTATGATTCTCTACATCAAATTTTAAATCTTTTGTATTTACCATGAATTATTTTCTTGATAATGGCTATGGTGTAAATAGTCGAAATATTCGAAAAATATAGTCGAAAAATTGATCAACCTTTTATACGATTTTATAATAAACAACTTGACTTTCTTCAAAACAATTTTTAATTTCATGAACAATCAAGGCATATTTCCTCATCTCAACAGTTGGACTGAAGGATTCTCACCGGTGCAGCGAAGTCTGACCATATGGGCCTGCTCCCAGAACTTGAGTGGCTCCCTGAAGCTTTGTGTTCCCTCCTTTATCGTTATTATTTTATAAATGTTTTTTCTGAAAGAAGTGATGTACATTTGTGTTAAATGTATATTAGAATTAGATTTCTAACATCATGCTCTGAAATTCAAGTAGAAGAAGTAAAATATTTGACTTTTTTTAAAAAGATCAAAGTTATTTATTATTGTATTTGATTTTCAAAAATTTTATGGAAAACGTAGTTACTAGGGTGAACATTATGCAACCTAAGAAATTGAAGCGCATTTCACCAAGTATTCCAAGCAAATAAAGGACTCAATAACTTTTTATGATGAATCAGTTATAGCATTTTTTAGTAGACTATGCGCTTCCATATACTTACTTTAAGGGGTCTTACAGATTAATTCTCAGACTTCTCTGGCATTTGACTTAAACATGAAAGTGAGTGGCACACCATTTTTCTCAAATGCTTGGTGGTAGTTGTATCACTATGAAATATCTAAAGAGGATGAAAGCTGTTAAGTCAAAAGAAGACACCAACACCCTTGATTCCCCGACCGCACTCGCCTGACCGAGGAATCGAACCGAAGTCCGCGATGGAGACGAGCTCGCACCTTCTTCACTAAACCACGCTGGCAGTACAAAAGGAATGCGAGTGAAGACAGAAGTCATTTCCAAGTGAGATTGACAGCTTGTTGTCCTATTATTATTGACAAAATGCTAATGTATGAATAAATTTTCTAGTTGGTGATTTAATTGTCTTATTTCTTGATGATAAAGTAAGGACATTGAGTACACATGATGAGGCGAAATTCAAAAGGGAGGAAATGAAAGGGAAGTAAGATTACGACACGAACTCGAGACGCAGCATCAGCAAGAAGTAGAACTAGAACTAGAAGCTTATGTTGCATCACGGTGTGGTATTGACCATTTTGTTTTTATTGAACGTTTTATATCGAATTTCATTATTCTAGTTGAATTATAATCGATTATATAACTTCCTTTTATTTTAACAAAAACTGCAATTCATGCAGATGACAATGAAAACAGATTTCTTGAGCAGTCATATTTTATGATGAAAAGCAACACACCGGGGCAATGATCCATGTTATGTTGATTATTTAAAAACCAAGAACGTGTAGTCTAGACTGTTGAGCAATAATTATTATTGACAGCCATTGATAGACGATGCAAAAAAACATCAGACTTATATGCAGTCACAATTCAATGGTAGGGAATTTACAATGAAGCCCGTAAAAAGTAAAAACATCTTGATATTGATAAATAAATGTGCTGGTTCTATTCGAGGTCGGATTCGAATCGACAAAATGCGTCAAACAACACTTTGCCATGAGTGATAGAGTTCAGTCTGTAACCATTGAAAAAGATTGGAAATGAGTTTTCAGCACATTTTTCTCCATAACTTCTCATCATTCATAGTTTTAAGCATAAATCGAGCTATATTTGCGCACCGGGTCGTACATGTATCTTTTATACAATCTCACATTGTAGATATTGTTAGTAAAGATCACCATTTTATTGATATTTGAGTTTAGTTGTCTCACTGGTGGTAGTTTCACAATAGTTAAAGTCTCTTTGTATTATTCTCTCGGCAATCTTTATATAGATAATAAAAATGTATAATATATACAAAAACAGAAACTGATAGAGATAAATTCAAAGGGATGGTCTCCGTGGTACATGGTCTAGTGCTTCACGTTGCGATTTTTAGTTCGTGTGTCGAACACCATCGCCGCACATGGCAATGCCATACCTTTTGCATGGCAATTTGATCTACAGTGTATTTTATTTCACTCATGTTGTTCATCGCATTTGGATATGGTTCTTTGGTGGACTTCGATCCCCGCTACTGACCTTAATATCAGCAGTCACAATTGCAACGAAATGTTTTTTTATCTGATCATAATTGTTATCATGACAACTGATGCATGATGGTGAGCGCTTGATCCCGCCGATTGAAACAGTCGCATGTAAGCGGCTCGTGACTCGGTTGGTGGAGTACTGGTCTAGTTAGCCTAGGGTCGTAGGTTCTAATCGTTTGCATGGCAATTTGATTTATCGTTTCTTCCATTTCATTATTCTGGTTCATTGAAAATCGACAGGAAGGGCATCGTAACAGTGGTCGTGGCGGCGCAAAAACCTCGCGTATTGCGCGAACGAAACGCGAATACGCGAATTTAAGAGCAAAAAATGAGATTGCGCGAAATCAATCATTTCAAAATTTCAAAGGTTTAATTTTGCTATTTTGACTATTTTCGCATGTATTCATCGACAGAGCTGTTGATAGTCGCACCCCATCCACTGATAATATGAATTTTCTGACATTCAGGGCATCACCAAAAACATATTTTTTTACTTCTGTATTGAAGGGAAAAGTTTCTTAAACAATTTTATTAAAGTCTTATAGGGCTCTCGATAGCGAGACCACGAAAATTTCGAAAATGATCTCTACAATTGGCGCGATCGATACCGTCCGTGCTTTGTGACAGCAAAGAATCTCGATCGAAAGATGAAATCCGACTTCAACAAAACAGTCTGTCAGGATCCTCTCAAAATCGTGGCTATGCGTCTACATTATGGAAGAGGGTCGAAGTTAACGGAAAAGTGCCAACTTTGGTTTAAGTCGCAAAGGCAGTTTTTGTTCTACCGCACTGAAACGCTGAGATGAAGAGGATTTTTTCAAACCTATCCGACATATTGACTAAAACAGGCGCTCGCTCATACCTGAAACCCTGAGAGCCCATGCGATTTGTAAATCCGTTTTGAGAAGTAAGAAAATTGATAGCTCAAATAGAAGAGTGGATAAAATACATGTACTATGCATCACACGCTTTTTACTGAACATGGTTGCAAAACTTATAAAAGAAGGAAGAAAAAAGAAAACTTGAAGCTCTCCAAGAACAGCTGCGCATGTAATTAGATAGAGAAAAACAGCAATGTGAAGAACTGAAGTCCGCCGAAATGAGGCTCGAAAATATCCAAGAAAACCTGGAAAAGAAAGAAAAGGAACAGAAAATTCCTTTCACCAGGCCGCCCTACCTCAGAAGAATTCTAGAGCAGAGTCAAAGAGAGCAAATGCAAATGACAAAGTTTTAAAGAATGTCGTAAAGCTAACTCTGTAGTATGTAAATCGGACTTGCAAACATAAAATGCATGTTGGAATTCTAGAATATTTGCTGCTTTTCCTTGATTTCTCGAGGTTTTGTTTTCATGATGGATATGCGAGAGCATTTCTGCAGTGGCTTTTAAAGTGAATATCTCAAAAACTAAAATTAGTTGCAGATTACCCTAATTTGAAGCTGTTCCAGTGTCAGTAATCCATCACATTATATCAGAGACGTTCTCTCTCAGATGCTCACAAGCACTTACTCCTAAAGCGTCTGGTTAGTACACAGTTTTTCCAGCAACTATATTATAGCCATAAAGCTCGTATTACGCATAATAATTATTACTACTAACACGAACACGCGAAATTGGTGAAAATTCGCGCCACGACCACTGATCCGGACTAAAAGTAAAAAAAGTTCAGTCTGGCTATGCCAACAACGTCCAAGCACCAGTAGCGGGAATAGTGCCAGTAAAGCTTTATCATATATTCGAAAGAATATTCAGCATTTCAGATGAATGTCGTGTCCCTTTTTATTTGCGTCATTTCTCCCCGAGGAATCAGATTTATCATGCTTTCTATTGATGATTTAGTCAGGATTGAAATATTCTGATACGATGTTGTTAATTTCATTTTTCATTGCAGAATGTGAAAGTTGATATCGGATGTGAAAAATTCTCATTTTCCGGAGATGGTGAAGATCAAAGGCATTCAAAATTGAATTATGCTTTTGAATTCGACCCTTATCTTCCCGTCATAGTAGATGTAAGTGCTGTACCATATGTAGGGATACCCATGGGACGAGCTTTTTGTTCCTAAGCCCATCCCATGAGAATTATCAGTTATTGTCTCATGGAAATCCCATGGGCCCAAGAACTTAAGACAAACACTTTCAACAGTTTAATGTGTCAGTCTGCATTCGATTGCATGTATGCTCATTGCTCACATCCCATGTTTAAACCGTGAAGATAATAATTCATCATACAAGTACAGTTTCATCATACATGAAATACATCGGTTGTTTTATAGAATTTTCAATCATAGCAAAGCCATGAGTCATGAACGAAGCTAGGGATTACTCAATAAGAAAGTAATAAATTGTATTATTTTGAATAAATAAAAGAAAAAAACGGATCATCTAATCTGATTAAGCTGTCCAAATCAGAAACTTGTTCGCACACCTCTTGAAAATATCAAGATTGTTTTGGTCAGTGAAAGTGGTCTGTGGAAGCCGATTCCAAAGCTGTGCCGTGCGAACAAAATAGCTCTTCGAGCGACTCACAGTACGTGCGCGGTCAAAGTTCACACAGTAGCATGTGAGTACATTTGCTCTGCGTGTGCTTCTGGAGAAGATCTTGGGTTTGGGTACGCACTCATTTACTGCATAGCTGCTTCTACCGAAATAGTATCTGTAGAAGAGACTGAGTGAGGCAACATCCCGTCTGACGGAGAGCGGCTGCAACTTGTTGGCAAGTTTTTCATCCATAAGATTCTTGACACGTTTCTCAACCCGTTCAAGGAGGTCAAGATGTGTTTGTGGGGCGCCGGCCTAATAAAGATACTGCATGCTGCTATATAGATTGGCCTACATGCACTGCTACTTACAATCTTGTAACTTGAAGCAGCTTATCTAGGGACCCTTAAACGTAAAACGATCGTAACAAAACTTGAAATACGAGCTATATCTGAGAACATAGATGTTTGGTCACTGAGCGCGTCCGCGTGGTGTTTTAATTCGTGACTTCGAAATTTTCCTGTTAAAAGTAATGAGTGTACGCATTGTTGCATGTGCACCATGGCCTCTAATATGTAATCTGGAAGTCCTATTTAAGTGAAATTGATTAGCAGCCAAACTCCAAAACTCAAACTGAAGCAGTGTGATGCTTTTTGTCCGGATGCCTTTCCTGCAGACTTCCAGTGATGTTTTCAGGCCTCTACCTCTGAACCAAAAGACTTAGCCGCAGTGCCGTGAAGACCGCTTCTAAAGACGGAAGGATTGGAATATCATGTGTTCAGCCTTTTATTACTTCTGAGAAAATCGGATTTTCAATTGTTCGGAAGCTTACTTGTTTCATGTGCGGGCTTTCATTTGTAAATCGGCGAAGAAGATCAACAATGATATCTTACTGATCCTATATTTCATATTTTTCCTATTAAAATGTAAGACTCCTGTAAAAAAACCGATACGTCTGCAAAAAATTCTATATTTCCTATGTTTTTAAGAATTGGAATATGCATACAAGTTATTTAATGAACACGCTACGTGTAAAAACCTAATTGTTGTAAAGTCGATATTTTAACTTTGAAACGGAAAAAGTTTCTAATGAAATCTATCCAAAAAAATTCTGGCAGCCAGAGCGAGTTTCTGCAGGGAACGAGGCCGAAAGCAAGATGATCAAACCGGAGAGTTAATATCAGCCAGCATGTGTTGCTGGACCGATATTAACACTTTGTCAAGGCGCAGACTGTTTTTTCAACCGTGACAAATGTAAAGGAAGTCACAGGAAGATCAGCTATGACAGTAGCTGACTTCACTGCATCTTTCTTTCTAATGGCTTTTGATTTTCCTCCGTCAGTGGTCATGTTCGAATAATTTATTGTATCATTCTAGAACTTGAAACACAAAGATAGCGTTGATCTGAGAGTCTGTTCGATTTTCTCATCTCGATTTCCGATTTATCTACACAGTTGACACTTAAAATTGATATATTCTGCGTAATTCTTGTGTAATGTTGACAAATCAAGATTCTGCAGCTCTCTGCCGCTTGTTGAAAACGTATTGGTCTCTTCCTGATATATGGAGGAAGACCAAGAGTATGCGTTCTTGACGTTCGACTCAGAGATCAACAATTGAGATGCTATCGATGAGGGTTAACCGCTTCATGTTTGAGATATATGATAAACACCGCCGATGATATCAGACTACGTATAAAATGTGAATGAAGCAGTTGAAAGACGCTGACCACGGTGTTGCGTGAAAGCAAGGCTCCCATAAAGTTCAGGGTTTATTCTTCGACAATTCCACCGGCGATAATAATAGTTTCAGTAGACCTTCAGTATACCCGGCAATACAGTAGGTGAGCGTCTTTCTTCTATATAACCAAGTTACAAGTTATTCTACTCCTATTCTCCTGTACAGAGTTCTTAGTAAGAATGCAGAGCTATCTTTGAAGTCGCAGGTTTGACTCGACCAAAGTTTCAACCCAGACAGACCTTTTAGTAAGGCAGTGACCAAGCGTCTGGACGCGAAGCGTTTGCCGATTTTACCTTTATTATATTTTACTTAAACCTTCGTGTGTATTCGATTCGGCATTATATATATTTCGGGAGAGATTTGTGACGTTTTCCTTGTATTCAACCCAGACAACTAAGGCATTGTCTCGGCCAATCCGACGATCCTTGCAATGATTTGAATGTTGGGCCCCAGTGTCAGATGAGATTCTTCATGTTTCGGGAATGCGAATGCTAAGGTGAATGCAGGGCTTTTCATGTACCAGCATGAACCTAGAGGATAACGATGAAGTAAGAACAAGAATGGACATACGTAGCTTCAATCCAAGAAGTTGGCAGATCGAAAGTCTAGTATGGTTCGGACACGTGTAGTGTTGTGAAGAGAACCATATCCGCAGAAATGCGTCTTGTTTGTTGATGGAGAGAAAAAGAAGATGAGACGACCGAATAAGACCTGCAGGTAAGCACTGCAACTGGTGACATGGAGGCGGCAGAAGGATAGAATGCTTCGCTGGTGAAGTACCGATCAAAACGGAAAAGGAAGGGTGGGCGTACCTTGCGAAATGTGAAGTGAGAGTTATCAAGGTGAGCAATTACTGCTCGCTGCAGAATCCGCCTGCTGCTACAAACCTTGAAGTATACACTGCTATGATTCATTAATATACATACGTAATTTGCAATTTTGCAGTGCTTATGAAACTGGTTGCCATAATTCGAATCTTGAATTTAACCTTATTTGTAAAATAATAGCAAATTCATAGACATGTTAATGACTGTTTATATACATGTTAAATGACTGCAAGACTATTGGTCAGTTTATGTCGACTTATATGTGTCATGAGACGAAATTTGGCTTTGAATGTTCGTTTTCATGTATATCATTTATGCCTGTTTGTTTCCTTTGATGAACATTTCGTACTAATAATTTCAACTCTTCATTTTGCCCTGTGTGACAATATTCATGAAATTCCGTGGAGAATTCGCGCAAAATACAATTACTCGAAATATCCCAGAATAATTGGTTAGAGTGAATTAAGTTATAACTTGATTAGGCTCTTCACGAATTTTGATTTTCATGTTAGTGAGCATTAGTTCACTCGGCTATTAGAGACAGTTTTTTGGAGAATTGCAATTGCTTCGACAATTGTAATGAGATATATCAATATTCTGAAAAAGTTGGTCTGGTAAGCTCATTTATGAGCGCCTTAATAAATTATGAACGCCTTAATAAGCCAATGATATCAAGAATGAATGAACAAGTTGCAAGTCTGCTCAGCAGGCACTCTCTGTGTTTGTTCATCCTGGACTTAGCGCGTGTCTGATAGTCATTAAAGATTGCACAGTGCCATCTTGTCTATGCATATAATAGAAGGATCTCCTCAGACTTGAGAACTTTGGTGGGGGGGGGGTAGAACATGAATAGAAGAGCACCATGAAAACATTAAATACATAGAAATAACTACCCTATATATATTCCGAGAGCATCGCATTTGAAATATTCCCGTTCAGTGATATCCGCGAATTGTGTTGTTAACATAGATATTTAATTAATTTCAGGAGAGCACTTGGCGTGTACTGGACCGTGAAGTGAGCATCCGTCTGCGTAAGGAATATAAGGATCCATGGCCCCGTTTAACATACGGCAAAGAGAAGCAGGCTTGGATTCGCATCGACTTTGACCGGTTTCAGTATTCTGATTCGTCTGATAGTGATGAGGTAATATTTACAGTTGTACATCATGATAACACATGGCCAGTGATCGAAATATATGTTTTAGATGATATCATCAGGAACGAGGCAACTTTCTGAAATGGAGCGAGAATATCGAGAAGCAGAAGCGTTTTGGAAACGTGAGTGTCCTCGTGAACGTTCGTATGCAGTGCATATTGTCGTGATTTCCCGTTGTCCGGCTTCTTAATTGAGACTCTTGATCACGTCTAAGTCATAGTTGTTGTCTCACACAGGGGATGGAAAAATTAGTTGATTTTAATTCATTGATTGATGAAACATCTTGAATTCAATTAATTGATTGGATCAGGTGCTAATTATTCCAATTCATTGCAATTATTCACAAGTCAAAGAAGCGATATAATGAGCAATTATTATTAGCTATACACTGCACTATATAGGCCATGCTTATAGGCCTACACAGTCGCCAATATAATAGCCGATTATAGCCGAATGCGAAACTTGTTCTTAATAATCTATAGCTGTCATTTAAACTTAAATTCAAAAGTAAACGTATATGTTAATATATTCTAATAATGGGGGAAGGAGTCGAAGGATGTATTTTCGCTCATTGGTGGGAAATTGTCCATGCTGACTGGATCCCGCTTTTCTGAAGTCAGAGCTGCAATTATAAGAAAGCTTCTTGGTGCGTTGTAATGCCCGATCGCTTTTGGCACATAAGGAATGCACAATTGGACAGGAAGAGCTTGCCATTGCTGGGAAACTTTTTAGGTTCTGACCCACATTTTCTTTTCTTAAAGTTTATGTGCCTTTTTTATGTATAGGGGTTGTTTTAATGGAGTTTCGTAGGACAATGAATTGATGATTTCTAGCTTTTGTAATTCCATTTTTTGCATTGAATATTTAACTTCTGCTACTTGTACATTATAACGAAAAAAATTTTTTGACAGTTCAACAGAGATTAACTGCGTTTTTCTACTTTCTTGCATTATTTGATGATTTTCCACTGAATTGTCTTGCATCAAATTGTTTCATTCCGAGTTGTCGGTTGTTTTACACCGCTGAGACTTTGATAATACAGAACCGCACATTCAGTTCTAATAATCTTAGGTAAATTCAAATTATGATAAACCCAATGAGACACATACTATCGCGATGGCCAGTGTTGCAGGGTTTCAGTGTTTGAACTGGAAAGTATTACGCTCATAGAATGGAGGAGAATATAAATATTAATATCAGTCATTGCTTAATATTGTTGTCAGTGCATTTGCATGTTTTGTCATGCAAATTAGTTCAACGAACATAGTGATGCAGAAGATGCATGCATTTGATTACAGGTCAATTCTATTTCTGTAAGTTTTTTATGCACCTTCGTAGACCTATGTGCTATGGAAATAACTTTCTAAGCATTTATCAATCAAGTGTCAATCATGCGCCCTTTTTGTGGAAGAATCTTCCTAGATTTGGAAATGATGAAAGGTAATTGCAATTAATTGACTTCTCATGTAATTTGACCACTACTTAATCGATTTTTAGAAAAGACGAGATCAGGTAAATTGTAATTAATTTTTCTCAATCCCTGGTCTCACACCATCAAAATCTATTTCAATTTAAAAGGTTTTGACTTGTCTAACTACAAACCAGAATACTGTTCATCTCTCTGTCCAGTCCATATATAAGTCCAGACAGACAATCTAGTTGCTTATCCTTTCCCTACCGGCCGGTCGGGCGCCGTCCTTGTCAGATCAGGCGCGGAATGTAGCTGTCAGTGTTACAGATCGTCACTCCAGTGCCGTCGGGGTCGTCCCTCATCGTCTTCGATGCAACCTTGCGGTCAAGATGCTTGCATGAATCACGTTTCAAAATATTGCAGTTCCTGACGTTTAGTTGTGTTGAGGACACTCCCTCGTGTGAGACCCTCTCTGTCAATATGTGCAAACGGCTAACTGTTCGGTATGCACGCCTAAATCATGATCATTGATATGCAAGCGATAAGTATCATGTACGTCCGAACGTTACTAGGTCCAACCAGGTTGCATTGTCAAACACAAAATTGGAGCAGTTGGGAAATAATACAAGAACAACTGCATGGTGCTGCAGCAGTGCTCTTATTTCGAAGCCAAATATCAGATCAACTTCAAATTTGGACTACTAACTCGTCAGAGAAATTTTCATCAAGTCAAATTATTTTCTTTGATGTTCACTCAATTTTGCATGCTTCATGATTTGCAGATAGTCTGTGCGCTTGACGTGACATGAGTAAACAAATACCAGGTCTAATGTCAATGACATTTATGAATTCTTTGAATGTTAACACTTAAGATCTCCCATTCCATTTGCTCCTCGCTGCTTTCTCATCCATTTCTGTTCGTTCTCTGCTGCTCTATCCATCGCAGTGGAAGACTGCACTGTTATCTCGGAAACTATCTGACATGGGAATGAATTGAAGATAGAGTTCTGATGAGGAAGATTCAGCGCTGGTCGATCTCCCTAACTGATTCGGCTTTGACGAGGTAGTAAGCTTAGTACAGGCATGGAATTCTAGATAATTGCACCTGGAATGATCACTCATTTTGACGCGTTACGATGAGAGGCCATTAGAGGAACGCGCGTGAAATAATTGTTTCTGTCTGATTAGTTAATCGTCCAGTGCCTTATCCTATCTTATGCATAAAACTATTGCTACATGTATATCTTATTATTGATAGGAACATTGGCACATTGTATTTATTTGTTTGATATAGGCTCTTACAGCTTTAACACAATCACGAAGAACTAAAAGCAAATGCCTTTCAAAATAATACTTTCAGTGACCCGAAAACTTGTAACATTTTGCGTTTGATTTGGCCTTCAAATCTCTTTCTGAGTTTTGATTTGTATAGTTTTCAAAAAAGCAATTATACAAACAATTGGACATTTCAAAAATAAGATCGTGCCCATTTGTACACATGGTTCGACCGAATGCCTAAATGTTGTTGTCTAAAAAGAGATTTCAACCACGTTGCAAAATATGCGACGGCTATTTTGAGTGGAAAACAGCTTTCTGGATAATGCTTGCGATGCGTCTACCTCTTTAAAAAATTTCCAGCGACACACACTGATCTGCAGTACATGGCTTAGCGGAAAATATAAGCCTCCTCTATTGATTGAATCAAGAAATTCATCTGCGGGCGTGCTCTCGTCCACAGATAAATTCTTGTCCGGATCAATCAGTGAAGCTTCGCACGAATCACATTTTTCGATCTATAAATGGATCGGGCTCAGGGACCACAAACATATGAAAGGACAACCATGTCTTTCTCTGATGGCAAATTATCTCATGCAGCGCTTTCTCTCTATTGGAAATTTTCTTGAATACTATATGCGGGTATGGCTTCAAACATATTGATTAATAGTTCATTTAATAAGTGTCTTACCTGGGAATCTTCCCATTTGTACAAAAAGAGTCATGAAATTCCACTAGAATTTGAGCATAGTGGCCCCTAGGGCTGAGCCGAAGGATTCTGTTAGCTGAACTATTCAAATGTCAATGTCAAAAATAACATGCACTTGTAGTGGCTCCATAGATCAATTGACGAGTAAAGTATATTCAATTTATGATAAGTTGTAGTTTGATTGGATATCATAGTCTGATGAATGTCTATTATTAACTCTTGAATCAATTCATTATGATAAAAGGTCTAAAATATATATCTAAAATGCAAGCAGTATCCATGTAAGAATGAATAAAACTCACAAAAGTAAATAGAATACATAAAAATTGCATTTATGACATAAATTAAATATATGACATGTATACTGAATGTGCATGATTTTGAAAGATGTCCTCAGACTTGAACAATTTAGGCTTGTAATTCCTTGGCAGCCGTAGTTCAAGTCTGAGGACATCTTTCTTTTCTGCGCCCAGGCGAACTGGCACTCTGCAATCTTTTATGATTAATTATTATCAGTGCATGACTTACTCGCAAAAGGGCGATTGCTTCCTTTTTCAAATTTTCTTCTTTGGCTTCATTGGAGTTGCTCTTCACGAAGGCCATAAGATTAAGTAGAACACTCATGCAGCGTATTGTATCGGTGGACGTGATATGTTTAAATCGGTATGGGGATAACTTCTTGTGGAATCGCAGTCTTCAAATTTCAAATTGGGATGAACTTCAATCGTCGAAGAAGTTTCTTACGTCGTTCGCGGAACTGTTTTCTCCGTGTCGTGCTTGAGTCCGTGATGTCCGTCAAAAAGTCCGATTCTTTAAAATGCCGCGAACCGAAGCGTGATTACTTGGTCGGCACAAAGTTTTCACGAGATAAACGTCGCAGCCACAATTTGAGTATCTCCCGGTTTTCAAGTGAAAATTGATGCAAAGTTACATTCGGATTTTCCACCTGAGATTTGTAGCGCGTTTTACAGCCCACAGCAGAACACTTGTAAGGCTTCACAACGTTGGATAAAGTGTGAAACAGTGAATCTGCTACAGCACATTTCACTCACAGATGATGTAATTTGAGGGAAACATTTGATGAATCACCAATACAGCTTCCACTCCTTGCTTGTATACAGACCAGAATGCGGTTACCCGGCGGACATTGTAAGCAGCGGTGAGGAAATCTCTCCGCTGCTTCGATAAGTCATGGGCCTCTAATCGTAAAGCGAGTGGAAGAAATTTGGGAAGTGATCATTCCAGGTGTTAATATCTAGAATTCCATGGTACAGGCAACCTTCTTCAAGTGGTAGGTGATGACGCCATCACTGCAGTGAGGTCGCATCGATATGTTAGACACGTTGATGCCTGCTTTGGTGTCCACAAATGTGAAGGCAAAGTCATCAAATTTTCAATTTGAAGTTTTAGGGCAAGATATGATGTGCAGTTAATGGATTTATTTCACGACGCGAGCACTCAACGCCTAGCACCGAGAATACGATGCACAACAAGCAGGAAGAACCAGGGTTATGGAAAAATTTATTGCAATTAAAATAGTCTCATTTTTTTAATGATAATAATCAATTAATTTAATTGGATCACAAAGGCAATCAATTATTTCTTATCATTTCCAAATCTAGGAAGATTCTTCCACAAAAAGGAGTGCATGATTGACACTTAATTGATAAATGCTTAGAAAGTTATTTCCATAGCACATAGGTCTACGAAGGTGCATAAAAAACTTACAGAAATAGAATTGACCTGTAATCAAATGCATGCATCTTCTGCATCACTATGTTCGTTGAACTAATTTGCATGACAAAACATGCAAATGCACTGACAACAATGACTGATATCAATATTTATATTCTCCTCTATTCTGTGAGCGTAATACTTTCCAGTTCAAACACTGAAACCCTGCAACACTGGCCATCGCGATAGTATGTGTCTCATTGGGTTTATCATAATTTGAATTTACCTAGGATTATTAGAATATATTAGACATATACGTTTACTTTTGAATTTAAGTTTAAATGACAGCTATAGATTATAAAGAGCAAGTTTCGCATTCGGCTATAATCGGCAATTATATTATTGACTGACGAGATTTTAAACAGATTAAATATATCCAAGATGTTTAATTCACATTTATCACCGGAACTATCATGTATGTACTACTGGCTTTTAAGGGCATTATTAATTGATATAGAAGTTGCTGTTTACACGCTAGGAGCTAATTGTGTAGGAAGTGTCACTATCAAATGTGCGAAATTTTTCTCTGCTGTTCTGGTACTGGTATTGTTGCATGTATTTTTCATTTCATTCCATGTTTTTATTTTGCATTATATTCTTTCATAATACATACGTATATTTTCGCTATGTTATTATAGGAATTGACACATAAGGAAGGTTGGGTTCTCCTCGTACCCGGGCTGTTGCATTTTCAGAAAAGTCATTTCTTCTTCGGGTACACATTCTGAATGTTTACCCGAAGAAGAAATGACTTTTCTGAAAATGGGAATTGACATTGAAAGTGCATCATTGTATTAAAAAAGCGACAGCTCGCGTGCACGTTTTGTTTTGGTGTCAATTCTTATATTTGTTTCCGGATTTGTTTTGTTCGATCAATATTGTCTCCGTTTCTTCAGTTACAGTTTTGTAGGATACTCGTAGAGAGACATTATCAGTAGTGCTGTTTAGAAATAAACCGTCTGGTTTCAAAATAAGCTGTGAGATTACTAGCTTATAAATAGATCAATGACATGATTTTTCACGGGAATTGCTTCAACTAATATATTTAAAGTTTTCAAACCTGAAATATTTCTAACAAAAGGTCATTTCCATGGTTGTTCTAACAGAAAGATCAGTATTAGCTTCGGTTTGATTCTCGCATACTTTGGAATGAAATGTGATGACATTTTAGATAATATTCGTGAAATAATAATTCCGTGAAATATTTCGACAATGTCAAATACCGTTTTACTTGAATATACGGTATCGCCTTTTGAAGGATATTACGTTTTCCAGGAAACATGCTTAAGAGCGATTCCATCGTTATGTGAGAGACCCTTTAGAATCGTATTCGGCAAATTGTTTTCTTCTTCATCCTTCATATTTATGATAATCTTTCGGATATTTCGTAGAAGTGCATTGAATATCAGACAAAAAGATGGATTATAGTGACTTGTTAATGTATTTTGCTTCAATACATCTAGGACTCAGTTGGACCTTGGCTTGAAGCCGTATAATGCTCACACAAGCTTTTTAAATTTGGTGTTTCAACACAAATTTTTCACTTATTGTGTAGACAGATTTTCCATATTTTCCCACTTGCACTTAATAGTTGTAATCTTATTCAGAACTTGAAAAGCTTGAAAAATCCATCACGTACGTGACTCGAAAACGCTGCGCGTGTGTCGAGTATGAAAGAACGACACGCATAAAGATAGCCTGATTGATTTTTATTGATTTTATTCATTATGAGATGGGTAAATATTTTTAAATAGTGTTGAATTAAATATTTGACGGTACTTCTATTCTTCCCTCTCCACATTTTCCAATTTTTCCTAATTCATAAAATTTCGTCAAACTTTGTCACATTGGATTTGGAATATACTTGATATACTACTGAGCGATAGCACAACACCACATAGAAGTCTGAATTAAGTCCTGCGGGATGAAGGATTGGTCCCTTGGATGCTCAGTTAGAATACAAGATGTGATCATGAAGTTCGTAGGATTGTTGTCTACTGTGAGCGACTAAGCAAGTGCTGTAAATTTTCTACAAGCCGGAGGAAGTTTGCACACTCAACGCTTTTACGACAGTAGTGACGTGAGACTGCACTGTGGAGCAAAAAATCGTTCACGATCCAACACTCGCAGGTGTCAGTAGCAAAAACGGGAGGAGGTGAGAAGAGAAGTACCTATTTGACAAAACTTAATTTTTCGACTTAAGTATAAATTGCTTAATAACCAAATTCAGTTTCTCCGTGTCCACTAATTTTGAGCCACGAATTCTTAATCAGATTTCCCTTATGCATTAGTAGATTCTGCTCCGAATTCTCCATCCTACTAGTTTCGTGGCCAGTACAGGTGTTGTGACGAAATTATCTTCAAATATTTATTGATGTTTTTGACCTTGTGCATTTGTGATTTGGTGAATGGATGAATATGAATTCGACGTAGAGCTCCTGAATCAGATTTTTTCCAATGCTTGAAAGCGCTTGTGCTCTCCTCAACGACGAATAAACCTGTTGAGGACGGTCCTTGTTATTTTCATTCAACTGGCGATCTGCGCAAATGAAAAACAGCCTCAATTGCCGAGAACGAATCTCAATTGAATCTGCGGCAACTCGGCAGGTGCACTAGTTAAATATTGGACTAGCACGGCACTTGCAACAATGATAAAAAATGTTAGCCTGTCCTCAAGAGGACAAGCGACTCTGTCCATTGTATTTGATGATCCTCCTCAACTAACACCTTTGTAGGATGCATAGTTACATGCTACCCATTAGAGTGGGAATCGGACCTGGATTTTTGGACGCATGACCGAGCCGGGCACCGGCTTATTTTCAAGATAATTTTCCTGGTATCAGACGCTATCTTATCATGCTAGATCAGAACTAATTTGCGTGCTCATTCATTTTTCCTTTTATGACCAGTTACGTGAACTTATAGCTATTTGCCCTTTAAACTTTCGATTTCATTAGTCATAAGTCATAAATATTTATTCTGAAATATACAGAAAACGCAAAGCGATGGCCGCAAGGGCACTTACAAGCAAGCGTTGATACCACGTGTAACATATGCATACGCAAAGTTTGACATCAATAAAAAATACATGATATATATATATATATATATATATATACATTCGATAAAAATAAGTAAATGGTAGAGTAGATAGGTATAAATCAATAAAGTAAACCAATAGGTCAATGAGAAATAAATTTAAATAATTTATTGGCTAGCGCTTTCGATGGAGTACTTGTCCATCTCGTCAGACAAATTATGCTAGATGATATCAAAACAAAAATATCACACTATCTACTAGCGTTAAGGGATGGCTTAAATTTCAAAATGAATTTTCGTTCATGCCTTTCCCTCTCCGCTTTACATGCACTATAATGTAGTTGATACAATGGGAGCACCATGAATTTAGGGTCAGCACACCTAGATATGTGTTTGCTAGCATTTAGTGGAGCACTCATGGGATGATTTACGTGCTGTCTATGAACAGTCATCCGGTTCTTTAGCTGATCGCCAGACTGCCCAATATAGAAATCCGAACAGCCATTGCACTTGAGCATATAAATGATACTTGATGAATGGCAGCTCATATTAGTTCTTATTGAGTATTTCTCACCATTTATTGTAAATTCTTTTCCAGTTAGTAGATGGAGGCAGCATTTACATCGTTTGTCGTCACATTTTTCCACACCTTTGATATTTTAGTTTTTGTTTTGAAGCAGTGACAGTAATAATTTTGGTTGCTTATATGATAATTTCAGTTTATAATCTTTAAGCGTGTTGTTGAGTTTTAAACTTTCTGTGGCAGGTTGTATTATTTCACTAAATATCTTCGGGTTGTTGGGAACAACAACTTTAAAAAACAAAACAAAAAGATTGTATTAACATGAAACCTTTAGTATACTCGAGGTTGCGTAATTAATTCCTTTGATTTATTATAAATAGCTCTGTATTTTGCATTGAGCACTTTACTATACTATAACTCATATCAAACGAGTCTATATATATATATATATATATATATATATATATATATATAATACAAAACATAAACCTACCACACTATATACTATGTACGTCTTCGTTAGCTTTGATATCATTGATTTCAATATTTTGTATTTGGTTATAATACATCAGTTTGCCTTGAGAAGCCGTCGTAGACGGCAGAAATCGATTGGCGTTTAAGTTAATTCTGAGTTTTGATTCTCCGTAGGTTTATGTTTTGTATTATATATATATATATATATATACAATATATATATATACATACATTTACAAATTTACAGAGTGATCATGCTGTATGTCATATGCCATCATAAACAAATTACATGAGACCTAGATGTTTACAAATTTTCAGAGTCATCATGATATACATCATATACCATAAACAAAATACGTGGGATCTGTAGGGTCTATATTTACAAATTTGCAGAGTTATGATCACGACATGATAAAAGTTCAATGGATGGGAGTCCTCACAATGGAACAAAATGGATTTGTATACCTTTAATTCAACTGAATTCTTAAATTTGTATGCTAGATTATCATTCACGAAGTAAAGATACAGTACATGTACTTCTACTAACCGACTAGAAAATATGAACACCTGTGTTCCGGTTCCTCATAAGGATCGGGAACCGCACTTCCGTATCTGCGGAAAACTAGCATTAGATAACGACAAAATTACATAATATATCTCATAACACGGTGAACATGGTGGAAATTATGTGTGTCGCAAATGAAATGATGCTTCCGAAACTTGGATATGATAGCATCTATGTGTTGTGCAAAGCCAATACAACCGACTTGCTTACCTTGTCGCATCTGCACGTGATTATACATGCGTAATGTCGCACAATATTTCATACCTTAATCAGGACTTTCCATCAGACTGTCATAGCTTTTTGATACACTGATGGAAATGCATGCCATGTAATTATGCTATATTTACTTTCTATTTCATTAAGTATCCTTGTTTTGCTGTCCTTAACTATTCTTGTTGGCAAAGTCTACATGGAAAGTCAACAAACGGCAACGTGCAGTCAGAAATTTGAATCTAAAATCTCAAGACGATGTGATATGCAAGTTAGTGCTATAATCCCTAGGTCATGAATACATAAAGCAAGTATTAAGTAAAACATAGCGCATAATATGCATGGGAGCTGATATTGTAATAATACAATCAAGAAATATTGCATTAGCAACGAAGATTTTTCCAGTTTAGTAATACATTAGTGCGTTTTGTTATTTTCCAACCTAATTTGCATGCAGCTTGATCACCAAGATGAATTAAAGGTTTTGTACGGTAGGAAACTTGGTGGCTATTTTATCTTAAGTCAACTCATTGTTTCTTTGCCGAAAACAGTTCATGTGCGCTTAAGCATCTTTACGGTTTCTTAACCCCTTAAGTCTCATCACATCATAGCACCATTTCTATCTTGTATAAGAGTAGGAAGATCTTAATTATAAGACAAAATCGTTATGTGATAGTAATTTGAATGATGAAGAGGCCTAGTGGGAATGGCTGATGACTACAGTGACGCATCCTGAGCGTTGAGAGAACAATAAACATGACTGCGATGGACAGGTGACTTGCTCTGATTGGATTCTAGTATAATAAATGATAGAACCGAAAGAAAAGAGCTGCTGTTGTTCTTTTCAAATTGTTGACCTTAGTTTAACGGAGGTAGAAAAAGCTGTGATAAGAAAACCCATGAACACTGAGCACTCCGAAAAAGACAAGTATGACTTCGCAAGAGCTCATTTTTCCTCCAACATCAATACACAGGATCCAGAATGAAAATGTCGAATGAATATAATTTTCATCTGTTTCGATGCGATTATTTGATGAATTAAGAAGAATCCAAGGGTCCCCGATTCTGGTCTAACCTGCATATCAAAAAAACTGCAACTATATATAGAAACATGGACTGTGATGTTCAGTGGTGCTCATCATTCGTTGAACTAAAAGTGTTTTCCTCTCAATCTTTGCTAACGTAGGAATATCGCGACCCTTACATACCCGGCAACGTGTAATGTACAGAGTGTTTCAAAATTCTCCATGCATAGCAGCAGTCTAATTTTATAGAATGCATTTTGTGTGATACATCAATGGTTCCATGGAGCCAGTGATGATGCAATTTGGGTCCAATACAGTCATTTCTGCTTTTGGTGCGACCATCCCGTTGTCACGCCAATTTAATTTTGAAGTAAAGAAATTTGGAACACAGAAAGGACCGCATATTGACCCAAGTCCGACGTGAGCACCTGTCATCTGAATGTGGGCGCTCCTGCAGTCAATTTGATGTAGATATTTATAAGTTATGTATGATACACCCGTTCGATGCTCTCTACAATTTTTGCTATGTTTGGAGACTTTTGAATCACCCTAGTGTAGAATAACGCCAGCCGCATGGACTGATTGTCCTTTGAAAAGGAGCGAATGCTCGAAGCGGCATATCATTGACTTATCGCCAAATACACGAAGGAATGAACAAGCCATGCTGTTCTGCTGCAATCATAAGATTTTATATAATACTCGAAAAATGAGTACTTTTCAATATTTGGCGCGGCGGTCACTTTGTGTTCATCAGGCTTAATATGTGTTAAAAGGCATCATTTGGCAGATCCCATAGCACTGAAAACAATTAACCTTATCCGTTTGGCATTAGGGCTGAGTAATCAATTATTTTTATGAAATGTACACTTGCGACTTTGGATTGTAGGTTCTCCAACAGCTGTTGAAATTGGACTTGCAGTTGAATTTGTTATGGAACTGTTCTTTGAAATCAAACAATATGAAGCTCACAAGAAACTTTCTTGTACGCCAAATATTAGTAAATATTTTATTACATTGATCTCCTTGCAATCTCTGCAAGGAACTTTCATTTTGATCGATCCAATATTGAGTTTACGTAGTTATTGCTGTTACTGTACAATATATTGGTTGTTAACTTGTTGTGAATAGACGCGCACTTACAAGCGGTACATGCAGATTATTTTCTTCCCTTCGATCGGGGTATAGACGAAGTTAATTTATTCCATCGATGCGTCATGTGACCGTTTCGAAATGAATCAAATCTCTGTTTCTAGCATTATAAAAGGACGGCTTGAAATTAGTTCATTGATCGGGAAGTCATGCGATAGGGTGGTATAACAGTGTTCCGCTGTCCCGATGGCACACGTCTAGCGATCTGGCCAGATGGATGCTTCGGAAAAAGTGTTCGAAGATATTCGATTTTCATCACGTTTTCAGTACAAGTACTATGTTGTCAAAAAATGTCATTAAAAGTGGAAAATTTGATTGCTTGCTGTGTCGAATTATAAGTACGAACAGCATTCCGACAGACTTATAAATGAGTTGATAGCGGCAATGTACTGCAAGCAGTTTACCAATTCAGCCATTCATATCTTAGAGATGTCCATCCAATCTGTTGAGCGGAAGTAGCGGTGCAAATCGCGGCAACCAACCTGCCTTTTGAGTATCAAGAATACCCCCGTACATTAGACCGACTGTTTGTGACATCGCATGTAACTGGTCGACAGAAACTGAGTTTTCTTCTTACAACGTCAATTTTAGCAAATTTAGGCGGTTGCACTGATAAATGTAACTGAACTTGCCCTTTAGAATGACGACAGTGCCTGATGTTCTCCACATGAGTTCTTTATAGCACTGTGCGCTAGCCGTAACTGCTCGCACCGTTGCACCGGGTATAAAGTCACACTGAAGCACTTATCAAAATAAAGCCGAAGTATAAATTGTTTCACATTCTAGATTGTCGTGCGATAGTCAATTATATTCAAAATCTTGAAGGCGAAGACACTATTTTTCATAATAAATGTTCATGTTTTCAAGAATTCAAAGCAAATTTCAGAGAGTACTTGGAAAATTCTAATAGTGCTAAGAAGTTGAAGCAGACTTACATGGGTCTCCTTCAATAGTATTTTGCCTGCTATATTATTTGGATCTGCTACGTCTACTCATTTTCTAAATTATTGAGTAACAAAACGCATTCCAATGTCAATGAAATCAATATGCCGACTTGAATTACAACTGGCATCATGACCTACGCCATGATTTTGATTTTAAATTATTTAGGATTAATTAAGTTTTCTTAGGCATGATTGAATGACATTAACGTAGGGGCCTATATGGGAAGTTCTTTTTTTCATCTGATTGAAATTGTGGACCGACTTATATCTTAAAAAATTCAATTATGGACATTTTAGAAAGAGCAATTTGTGATATAATGCATGAAAATAGAAAATACTCTCATCGACAAGGCTGAGTCTAAAGTACATTGTACTAGTCAAATGCAACGTTAATTAAAACCATAATTTCCTCTTATACATGTTTATTACTATGATGATAGTCATTACCTTGGTGATTGCAAAACTGCATCTCACATGCGGTATTAAATATCAAGAAGAGTTAATTTAATGAAATCGAACTGGTGTCATAGTGACGATGAAATTAATACTGGTTTGTTTCTCTGCTCCGTGAAATAAGCTAAATAGCGACTCGACTTTCATGAATTACTCTCTAATTCAACTCTCCTCTCCCTACGTACATTGCCTTCGTGGAATAATTTTCTCTGGGTGTTAATATTCGGTCACTCAATTTTTGGTTTTCCCTTCTTCAACTCGTCACTCTACCACTCTCTTGTTCTCCTGTCCCGCTCATGGGGAATCGTTTCGTAATAATATTCGTTCTGAGGCTACTTTCTACGTCTTATCACAGTTACGATTTTCGTGCCAGCAGTGTAGGTGTGGCGTGATCTGGCTGAAGGTCAGCAGCTGTCACCGTGTAGGTGGATGCAACTTGTTGATCGCACACTTGTTTACATTGCGATCTGGGGATCAGAACAAGTGTCTCCTCTTGATTTTAGGTTCAATAAGAATACAATTTCGTGTTTCTTCCATTGCAGATTTCAAAAATCCATTGACTGTCTACCTCATTCTATTCAACGTGTTTCAAACGGCTGGATTCACGTACATTCTTGCATTCCTAACGTATACAGTAGTCAAATATGGACCAGGTAAGAACTAATGATGATTGTCAATGAATTAACACCATTTTCTCATATAGAGAGTAACAATGTAGAAAATTTGCTAGTATTATAACTTAAAAAAATAATTTGCAGTTTACATGCGAATGCCCTGAGTGTATTTGAATTTGATCATGTTTATGTCCATTTTCGCAATGCAATTATATCCATAGAAACCTACAGATATCTATTTGATGAATTATGTTTCCATGTGACCGATGCTTAATTAAATGCAAGTACTATTTCACAACAAATTTTTGTAGAAAGTCGCTGGTGCGAGCATGTTTTGACGGTTGGCATTGATTTTGACGGTAAACATTCAGGGTAAATCATTATAGTTAATTTACAATAGCTTCATTTCATGGGAGTGGAATATCGCTTAACGCATGATTTAAAAGATATCATGATGATTCAGTGATCTCCAAATTTAGCGAAATGTCGATCATTTGCTGTTGAAGTTTGTTTATATTACGTGTTTCTGTTATTGGTCAAATTGTGGTTATGTCAGACTAATTGCTCAGCGATGATGGTCCATTTAGAACTTTCAGTTTATTCTACTTGATAATAACACATTAACCGAGTATCCGCTGCCATCTCTGATTGTCAACATTTGTCAGACTGCAGCCTCAAACATGCTCCGACTCAGTTCGTTCAATCGCAGCTGTAACTGCACTTTTATACAAACGAGGAACTGATGAGGGACGTCTGATAGGAAACAATTAATGTTTGATTGCACTGATTAATGATAAGTGCCTAAAAGCATTGACGCTCGATATGGGATACAAATACAACATGAAAGCAATTAGTAGGCTTTGCTTGATTTTCCACTTAGAGTTAGAGAAACAATAGGTTCCAGACCGACTTCGGAAATCGGTCGAATTCCATGACTGTCTTCTCTATAGTGAGTTTCGGTGTAGAGTGATTTGCAAGGTATCTAAGGGAGAGTCAGTGGTAATAAAGAAGTTAGATGAGACGTGGTCTCCATCGGACAGTGGTTTAGTGATTGGAATATCAGCCCTTTGACCTAGGTGTTGGTTGGAAAGTTAGTGTGATTGGAAGTCGGCAGATAGCGCATGATAATACTGCAGAAAAGTCCGACAATTTCATCATCGCCCAAGACCCCCGGAGCTTCATAAATAAGTTTGATATGCTATAAAGTATAAATCTATTTTCTTTGACTTCGGCGGCATCATTTAATGAGGAGTGGTGTTGATATATGAAGATGTTACCTAGGCTTGCCGACCAGCACCTTTTTAAGTCTGGTCCCACTTTTCGGTGATGCAACTTAATTTTTGACATTAATGGAAGTTACACAATTATATTTATCTCTTTGATAAATTAGGACTACATACCGTGTAATCGCAACACAGAAAGCACTGATTTCATGCATTTTGATAGGATGATCGTTGCAACATTGTTATACAGATGTACTTTTTGATTTAATGGTGATGTAATACTAGCTACATATTTCTGATAAGGTGTGAATATTTTGCGTATTGATATGATTTTAATGCTATGTAGCCAAAATTTTGCAGTTAGGAAAGTAAATTCATCAAAAGCATACTTCTCATGAAACACGACCATGATCTTGGCGATCACTTCCTCACAAGCGCGCGCACGCACTCGCAAGCACACACAACATGTCATGTTCAGTTAATCCAACCAAATTCAAGCATACGCAGAAGTGGAGTTTATAATTTCAGTCTAACTACTCGCTAAATCAACCGTCGATATTGCACTTCACGGTCAAAGGTAAAATGTGACATTTAACGACCATTGATCACATTAAGTATGACAGTGACAAGTATTTCATAATACTTGCATGTAAAACAGAATAATAACTGATTATCATACCGGGTGAACTTTCGACGGGTATTCAGTAAAATTTTTTAAAAAGCAGTTTTAAATGAATACAGCGAGTCCAAGGGTGAGAATCTTCCGCTTTTTCGCGGAATTCCGCTGTGACCCCTTTTAAATTTGATACCCTCGAGTTTCATGTAAATATATAAAAATCCAGAAAGAAGAAGGGGAGGTACTCCTCATGTTTGACATGGAAGTCGGGTTATATCAAATTTTGCGTTAACAATTTGTTTAAGAAAATGGCCTCAGAAATTCTGTTGAAGCAAACATTGAATGTTCTATTGTATCTTTTGACTTAAATGTCCCATCTGAAGTTGTGTGACGGCCAATCCAAGATGGAGGAAGACTCAACTGAGAGACAGCATGTCACCTGATATATAGATGAAGGACACCTCAAGAGAAAGCGAAAAGGGCCAGATTAATAGATACGCTCATCTGTAACTAGAGAAGAAACCCTGAAAATAAGAAAAGTGCGGGATAGAGAAAGGTACTCTTAGATAGACATCGCCCCTCCAAGATAATGACACGTTGAGATGAAGAAAGAGGGCGCCTCTGAGATAGAGAAGGGCCCTCTGAGATAAAGAATGGCATGGCACGTTGAGATACACATTGAAGTCCCTCTGAGATAGAGTTTCCGGCCCTCCCCCTCCCCAGAGACAAAGAATGATGCGTTCAACATAATGTTGAGGCCCCTCCGAGATAAAGAATACCATGTTGAGATGAAGAAAGAGGCCACTCTGAGATGGAGAAGCTGCTGAAAATAACTTCCTTATGAGTTTTGGCTCATTTTTTAGTTTCTTTACATAAAGCAAAAAATGCTGCCAACTGATAATGAACATTAATTGATATATGGTGATAAAAAACAGAAACATGTCAAGTAAGTATTCCAATAACATATAATATAATGCTACATACAACAGCAAATTTGATGATGAATCTGGGTTTATTACAAGTTTGCTATCCATGAAGAAGTCGTCGGGATATCTTCGGTAGACTTCACCCAAGCCATGGGCTCCTTAGGACCCCTAAATTGTTTTTTCTAAGGCCCCCGTTACCTGTTCTCACCCCTGATGCCAGTCAAAATTTCACTCAATATACTATTTGTGTATCTCAAGCTTATCCGGGCATGGCTGCAGCTTTAAATAGGGATTTGTGTCGGTGCTGAGAGATTATGTGAGCTAGACCTACTGATGATTCCTGATAATGGATGAAATGGCAGCTATTCAGGTCTGTTTCCACTTTTCAACTGAGGATGCAACTCAATATTTACATGCACATGTAATTATTCTTTCTACATACTGATTTGACACATTCGAGGCAACTGTTTATTTTGGTGTGTTATTTGATAACAAAAAGTGAAATAGTTGTTGTATATTTCTCTTTTCGCATATTGCATACGAGGTGTCTTTTCTTTTCAGAAGGAAAATATCAAGTATTTGAGAATGTCACCGATCGTCTCATTGTAGTCCAGTTAGCATCAGTCTTGGAGATTTTTCATGCTATGTTGGGTTGGGTTCGATCCAGTGTTTTGACGACGACAATGCAGGTCTTCGGACGAAACCTGGTTCTCTTCTTTATCCTCTTACCTCATGCGGAGTTACATAATCTTGAGATTACATTTTGGCTATTCGTTGCTTGGAGTTCTATAGAAGTTTTCAGGTAAGTCAATGTGGCATTTTCATGACTTCTATCATTTTTATTTGCTACACATATATTAAAAACAGGTTTGATTATTCATAGGTGATCCGTGATGCCGATCAGCTTTGACTGTGGGCGTGTGAAGGGTTTGCAGCGGGGTATTCACTGCATTTATCTTTGATTCTATTTTGAAGTATTCAGCATAATTTTATAGACCAGCTATTGCCCACTGATGCAAAAGCTGTATAAAAATCAATGCATGCGAGATGCTTCTTAAGAATCTACTTCTTTTTTGGGAAAATGTAGTATGCTTTCAGTTTGCATGAGATTAAATTTATTGTTATTGATATGCGTTGATCATACTCTTAGTGAGTATGCGCACACGAAGTCGACGTCATGCCATCGCAGTAGTTTGTTAACCTTCGGCTCTGATAATGGGTTGTAGTTCTGAACGCTGCGTTTTCGATCTTTGCCTTGCTGTCTTCCCCTCGAGGAAGCTATCAACCGTCAGCTGCTGTCAAACAATAGATAGATTTCTATGGGAGGTTTTAGCTCGGTTGTGAGAATGAAGGGGAATCACAACCAGAAAGCTTCACATTCAGGTGACTAAATATGGTCAAATTGGGTGAAATTGCTCTATCGGGGCAAATTCAAACTTCAGCTAATAAGATGCTTACAGCACAACTGTAGCATGTCCATTGCTATCTTATTGAAGATCGGTATTCACCGAACACCCTGCGTATTATTGCCAACAGTTCTTGTTTCTATTACCTCACAGAAGCAAGACCTTCGACTTGTATACGCAAATCGCTGTGCATTGGATTTCGCTATTAAATATGATTATGAATTTCTACCCAACTTCAATGAGAAAACTGTTCCACGTACTATGATGTAGCATGTTCATATACAAAAAGATGAAATGCTAGTATGAATACACAACGTACAAGAAGACTTAAAGACTTAACTATAGGGTGAAACATTGTTCAATTGCATTTAACTTAATTTAAATGCATGCTACCGTTTACATTTCATGGCATTAGTTTGTCACTCAAACTGTCGGCTGACGATCTTGCATTGTAGTGATAGAATTCAGAATGCATATAAAGTAGATGTTATCCATCACCACGTAGAGAAACTAGGCATGGAAACTGAATTGTTGATTGTACAAGTAAAGGATAACATCAAACAGAATGGGGCAAACACATCTCGAGTTCTTAATCACGCCGACTCGCACGCGAGAGAGAAACTCTGTATAAAGCGCACGTGTATCAAATATGCGTGCAAAAAAATGACACAAAGTCAAGTCACTATATTTCTAACTCAGCACATATCTTTACGCTTGTAAAACAATGCGGTTTGTGGTTATTGCAACCATGCCACTTGAGACCGAATGTTTCCTAGGCGTAGACAAAGTAGCGTTTGAAAATACCACATGATAAAATCCTGTGGAATCATTGGAGTTTTCTATTATTATGTTTTTATTGCTATGAAACCAAATCAGAATGCATTGAAGCTGCGCTAGCCGGTTGCTGGAGATGTTGTTGTCGTCGGCCTACGGAAGGAGCCGCACGCACGTCCACCATTTCCAGCACGCCAACGCCTCCCGAGGTCTGGAATAAAAAAAACACATCATTACCAACATGCACACCACCATTCCAACCCCAAACTGACCCTCATCCCTTCACCTGCTACGCATAATGTGTTCCAACCCCTCTTCCACTTCTCCACACCACCTACACATCCCCGACCCTTCCTTGCTAGAGATGTTGAGCAAGCGGTCTCTTTAAGCATCTCCGTATCTTTTGTTTATTGAATGTATTGTTTACATCCTTTTGAGGTCTTTGAAAGAGCTCCAAAAGCTTGCATTTCATTAAAATGTGTGACTAGAAGCTGAATATTGATATAATTTATTTGTTCAGGCATACTTTGCCAATTTTCGGGCTGCAGTTTGACACTTAAGATTTCAAAAGCATCAAAGCTAGGCACCAAATTTCGTTATAATCGACGTCCTTTGAATTCAACAACTTCGATTTCAGGTTGAAGACAGGTGCCTCTATCTCAGTTAAGTCAATTCTGTTGACAACAGGAACTTCATTCAGTATCATTTCAGACTTAACTCTCAGTTTCGCCAACGCGTCCTCAGTTTTCATCATTAATTTGATGCATAATCCGTAACGTTTCATTTTAGATTAATGCAGGAAAGTTGAACTGAAAATAATAATCAAAATTCATCAGTCGGTAATATCGCAATGAAAAGAAAAATAACTTTCTTCGACCGATTTGTATTATAAAGATAAGATGAAAATTAAATACTCAAATATGGAGTATTTAATTTTGATTTTATGTTTATAATACAGATCGGTCGAAGAAAGTTATTTTTCTTTTCATTGTGAACTGAAAATATATAAAATTCAAAGACAGGGCGATCATATGTGATTTAAGCATGTAACTCAGTAATGAACGCGGAGCAGATGATGCGGCTTGTCGCATTGAGCGCTGGATGAGAGGCATGTCTGTGAGGGACAGGTGTTGAGTGAGGGGACGTCAGAACGGACATGTCTGCAGTCGGTTTCAAAGGTTGTGAGAAAAGGGCGTTTGAGGTGGTGTGAAGTCTTATTCTGCGGAAGAGTAATGGTGACTGGATCAAGATGTGCATGTGGTTCAAAGTGGATGGTTCGAGGAAGACAAGTAGAGCGAGGATGACGTGGAGTCAAGTGATGGAGAGGACTGACGAACACTGATGCCGAAGACGGTGAGATTGAGACACTTGTCAAGTAGTGATCTCGCCGGCTAAACTCATGCAAGCGCGGAAAAACAGCCGTAAAACGGGTTGTGTGAGTGAAAGACAGGAGTATATGCATGAAATGTATGTAATTCTCACTCACTACGAATCAATAGGTCGCCATTGATCAATAGTAGACAATGTATACGAACCCGTGCATAAAATAAAATTGGTTATGCAATTTTTCAACAACATATTGCGTCGAGGTACAACTTTAAACAATTATCAATATTTCAAATACGAAACCAATAAAGTTCGCACATCGAAATGGTTTGAGAGATCGAACTCGAGTTTAGAAAGCTTCATCGAAATAGATTTCCTGCCATTATGGTAAATCGATTTGTTAGCGACTTCAAATGGTTTAAATTTATCGTGGAAATCTGTCAACATTTTCCTATGCACTTTTGATATTTGTAAATGCTGATATAAATCTGAAAAAGTACTTTTCACTCAAGATTAATTTAAGATAACAATAGCTTATCAATTTCATTGTGTTTCGTAGCTACTTTCGTTTCAACTTCCTTGTGATCGCTAATTTATTTGATTAAGCAACTATCAATCCGAAGGTCCGACCTGATTTATTTTCTCATATCATATTTTTCTTTAGCCGTAGACTTCCATAGTTGCACAAAGCAGTAAGCTGAAATAGTTTCGGGACAGGTCAACGTAGTCAACATTATTACGTATACATCGTAAGCGTGCCAAAATTTTAATGAAATATCAGATCTATCTAAGCTAAGATTGCGAGGATTATAATACATTCTTTAATGCCTTGATAGGCTTGCACTTAGTATGACATGCCAATATGATCGTATTTAAGCCACTGTGATACTGAAGTTTGTAGTTTGAGTACCTTGCGAAAAATCTTTCATAGACATGTTTCTCTCAATCCATGCAATGAATTGCAGCTTTTTGTAGAGCAGAGAAGAATGTCGATGTGGCATGTTCGACGAAGCATGTTCCCCTTTTCAAGAAAGGATACAGTTCAATGTTTAATTATTCGTTTTGAACTGATGGTTTATTCTTATTCCCCATCTGTGAGACTTCATAAATATTGTAGAGCATTTTGCACGAAGATATTCGGTCTAGAAAATCATCCGATCGTAGTTGGTAGTCGATAAAGCTTCAATCGACTCCTGTCAAAGTCCCAACTCGCTACCATTGCCCTTCATGCATCGCTTGTTTTTACGGAAACATTGAAAGCATGAAATTCCGCCGTCTGATATCCGATGATAACAGTACTTTAAATAAGCTTCCAATCGCGGAAGAGGTTCCATTTGCAAAAAACTTAATTCGCCTCTGAACATTCGAACTTAAGTGTGAACATACGGTATTTCTTGATGATATGATTGAAAATGTCGATTTTTCTGCGATGTTTATCAGTATAAGAGGCATGTGGGAGTCAACACAATTTCGCCTTGCATAGCAAAGTATCAGCCAGGAATGGAACATTCACAAATCAATTAAGTAAACCATTTGTAATTTCATGAAATGTCTTTGAAGAGTACTTTCGTATGCAGAAAATGATCATGAATGTGAAACGGCAGCTTTGAGCTTCTGAGGAAGCTGATCATTTCTTATTTTTTGGAGATATGTGATCGAGTAATGAAAATATATTCACAATAATCAATGATGTCTAAAATAGGAAAATCAAAACAATTTATGCTGTTCGAAAGAATGTTTTAGTGTTAGTCGGTACCATTTTCAATGAAGAATTATGATGTGAATCTTCGTGCTTAGTGACTAGAAGTTAGCCTTGCGATCTTCATCAAGTGCCCGGGAATTCCAAAGGAAGTTGGAAGGAAGGGCACTGGACTAAAAATTTCATAACACTTCAAAAATAGAAATGAAAATTTAGAAAATTTAAACTAAACGAAGAAATTCTGAGTATCTGACTATGTGTGTGGCAACACCAACCAAGCCCTCGTTCGACTTAGTATTCATGTAGTCCTATACTGCCACATGCACTGCTCTGCACGATTAATTAGTAATGATGCTCAGCAATGACGCTGAAGTGACTCACATGAGTTTCATTCTGAACGTTTTATTAATACAACAAGTATTTGAAGAATATTTTCTTATGATATATTGATACGCCGGATACGTCGACCTTACCCTTTCATGATTTCATTCAGACTTCAAGAATTATTTCTGCAGACGTGTCGAGAAAAGTGATCTTCAATCTCTGATTCAATTCCATGTCTAAATTCGACATAATCAATTACTCTGAAGCGCATAGCCGTCAAAGCAAAAAATGCATTATTTAAGCGTTTCAGCTTTCAAAACTCAATTATGTAGAACACTGAGACTTCAACAAGTTCTTCAAGTAACTAGCTGAAAATATCAGAGTATTGTTTACAAGCTTACATAAAATGTAGATATCAAAGTTTATTTTCAGGAAATTTAAGTTGCGATTCTGTTGCAAAACTACACTGTCTCGAGATGTATGATCGTTATTTGATCATACATGAATCATGAAACTTCTCCCATGTGTGTTATATATAAGAAGCGAGAATCTTTATGTATTGTAAAAAAACAGCATATCACTCTGTATATATTCAGAAATTTGATGCAGTTAATGTACATATGACTTAGAAATGATTTTGCTGATCATTTAAGCAATCATTTAGGTATTTACTTAAATATTCAATTAAGCTCATATTTTAGCAATATCAACGGTCAATCCGCATCAATCTCCGTAAGCACTGATCACAACACCAACATAAATTAAACTCCAATGAATCGTTCGCATTTTTTTGAAAGAAATGAGAATTTGTTCAAATTTCAACATAATGTTTTTGATAATGGCATAATTTACGTCAACAGTGATGGAAATTGAAATAGAATTATTCACACCATAAACGAAAAGTGCCCCAAATAAGTGTTCGTTATTGAATGTGATTTAGTTGCATTTAGTGTTATGATTATCAGCAGCAGTTATGCGTCTTCATTACCGGTGCCGTGGTCTTGTGGTAGAGTTTTCTCTCATCATCCGGGAGGCCGTAGCTCAAACCTAGGACTTTTCCATAGGCACACTCTGAATTCTTGGTAAACACTCAGCACAAAAAGAAAGAGAGTAGGATAGATAAAACTCGGTCACATGAAAGAAAGGCTCCGTGCCTAACTTCCGTTCCGAGTATAAACAAAGTTCATTTATATATTTTATTTTTGTTTTGTTTAGTTACATTTAGTGTCTTCATTATCAGCAGTAGTTGTGGTCTCACACATCAAAGTGCTCGACCTTATCATCTTTGGATTGGTTTGGATGTGCCATACGACGTCAGCTGGAGATGTCTCCAGATTGAAAACATCATATCACTTCAGCAAACCTCGATCTGACAGCATCGTCAAGTACTCAGTGGTATAGTAGTTGCAACAAGGCTTCATTCCACGTTTTCATTGTTTTTATTATCATTCAATAAAAATAAAAAAGAATTCCGCCGTCATTTGACCTCACTTTAGTCATACCGTTAAGTAGCTGCATCCAGAACACCTTTCCAAGAGGCAGCGCCCTCCAAAGTGTTTTGATTACTTCTGCTGTCTCCATCCACACCGCAACGACTACAATATCTTTCCTACTCCATAATTCTCCATATTTCTCAATTAGATTACAAGATTACGTCTTGCCTGTGTCTTACCTGTAAACTAGGTGCCTAAATCAGCCAATCTATCCCTGCATATCATTAACTTCCTTAGCGGGTGGCACTTTGTGTTTTGAGTAGGTAATTATCAACAGTTGCCAACTTTGCTATCATTTGCTTTTGACGGTGAATGAGTCAGACAACAAATTTGTTCATTTCGACTTGATGACCATGTGTGAAAGCCGGACAGATGTACAATACGGATTCAGAGCACAGCATACAAGCTGAGGAATAAGACAAGATTTTTTTACGAGGATAGGTAGGAGGGGACAATTCAAGACCCGTGATTATTGAATTGATGCAAGCATGTAACGCATGCCTGACTACTTGCAAAGAAAGATATATAGAAAATGTGGAACTTACTGAAAACATAGTTATGTATTTCTAAAAAAACTCATAACTACGTTCACACGGTCTAAAAAGGTCAAGCTGCAATAAAGGCACACTTGCATAACAAAAGCTACGAATATAATGCATGTATGGATTTGTATCCGACAAAACAGATTTCATCAGGGTTCACCAGCAAATCTCCTACGTCTCATTTCTTGTCCATCTTGGTTAGAACGACAGCCAACGTATCCACGCCTAATGCATGCCCCAGAATCATAAAATGCTTTGATCATTGTCTGCTGGAAAACAACTTGAACTTGAACAAAAGACAAAATTGCTGATTGGAAAGCTTTTCTGTACGGACAGTCATATCATGCATCCTTTCTAACTTCACGTCAGCAACTTAGTGGATACGCAACACGCAGTGCACGAATTTCCTCAACAATTGCTTTTCACTGTCTAATACTTTTGACGCCATCGTTCTCTTAAAAGAACATTTCGACAAGAAGCTTTTGGTTCAACTGACCCTAAAACTCCAAAACGTGGTGACCAAAATAAACAGAAGATCAACGCGAAGGTAGCACTCCCAACCTTGTACGATGCATAGAGCGCCCGCAAATCGTTTTTAACCGTTTGGTTTCCTACCGAATTTCACTGAGCCCGAGTTAGCTCGCATCGAGTCGAGATGGCAAGACAATATCACTGGTGCGTTGCAGGCGGTAATACAATGAGAAACTGAGCCTGAGTTGACTCGCATCGAGACGGCAAGACAATATCACTGAACCAATTTAGGTAATTCTCTCTGTGTCTCTGAGGAGTTTAAGTCATTTCATACTAAACACGATTTATTGTTGATTTCCTTCTCCTTCGAGAACTTCCATTTAAATTACTTAAAATACTTCGACAAGTTATTCTCGATTTGTATTGAAATAAAAATAAAATTACTTTGCAAGCTTTCGAGTGAGCCTGTCACTCGTCGTCAGGCACGAGTACAGAGAGTGAGTGAGACAAGCAATTTGACAAGCAAGGAAAAACGTAATTATCAGTCAAACACAGTTCAAAGTTCAACTGCACTGGTAGTAGACAACCATAGATATCTACGGGTCACATACCTAAAACAATAAACGTATCACTGCAGAATGCCTCTCCATGCATGGTCGATCTTCACTCCATCATCTCTATTGAAAGTCTTGTTCTTCATGATGTGAATACTTTCTTTAATTCGTCGTCGCATCCAATTCTTCTCTCTGTCAATCACACGAAAATTTTCAAAATTGATTCGATGACCTTCTACGTGGCTATGTTCTGCGATTGCTGACCTACCATTGATATCTTTCATGTCTTTCTCGTGTTCCTTCTTCCTTGTTAGCGCCTTTCTTCCAGTTTCACCGATGTAGACTCGATCGCAATCAGCACATTCTTGCTTGTAAATTACCCCATGAAGCATGCAATTCAGGAAATTCCTCCAACTTCGGTCTTGACAGTATTGATCCTAGGCTTCTTCCTCTCTGATACCTCACTTTCAATCCCAGCTTTCTTGCCACCTTGTCGATGTTCTCACTGATGCCAGGAACATAAGGAATTATCATTGTGGTCCGATTTTCATCCTCATCTTCATCCCTTGATCTTCTTCTTCCTCTCAAACGGTGTTGTAGTTTTCCTTTTGGATAACCATTCTTCCTGAATACCTTCTCTAGATATTTTAGCTCCTCTTCCAAATCGGCGGGTCTTCTACAAATTCTCTCGGCTCTCTTCCTCATGCAGGATACCAGTCCCCATTTGACATTTTGACAATGCAAAGATTTGAAGTCAAGATATCGATCAGTGGTGGTCTGTTTTCTAAACACTGTTGTACGCCAGCTCCAACCATCTTCCTCCTTTTGTCTGCTAATCTTGACGTCCAAAAAATTGATGCATCCCTCCTCCTCTTTTTCACAAGTAAAGCTGATAGCTTCATGACCTGAATTGAGATGTTTCAAAAGCTCATCCTCTTCGTTTCGCCTCACCAAAACCAGAGTGTCGTCCGCGTACCTTTTCCATAATGCCACCTCAATCGGACTGCAACTCAGCATTCTGTCCTCGAACTACTCCATGAAAATCGATGCCAAACAATGTGAAAGTGGAGAGCCCATTGGACATGTTGACATACGATACATACGTGGTGTGATCCAAAATGTCCCGGACTAACCTACTTGCAGATAACCTGTGATAACGAATACTACTTCAGATGTAAATTTAGGTCTTTAAGGCATGAGAAATATGGTTGCCGAAATTTTTCCGGTCAGTTTTCTATTTTTTCAAAATTTTCAAACATTTTTGTCTGAATTTCAAGATTTTCCTATAAATTCTAGCGATTTAGAATTAATATATTTAGATTAACTTGACAGTTAAGCTATCACTAATAACCTGACTAATAATTAACGGAAAAACAAATGTTTTGTTCCAGAAAACAGTTTACTTTTCAATGTATGAGCCGTTAGCATTCGTCACTTTTTGCCAACGAAGTCTCAATTCACAAAAAGCTTTATGAAAAAATTCCGGTGTCAAAGAATCAAAAAACTCAGTAACTGCATCCCGCAGTTCAACTGGCGATTCAAAATGGTGTCCACGAAGATGCTTTTTGAGGAATCTAAACAGATAGAAGTCACTTGGGGCCAAGTCAGGTGAATAAGGAGGATGGCTCAATAGTTGAAATCCGTTTCTCGTTAAGGCATTGGTTGTCTCCTGCGAGGTGTGAATCGGAGCATTGTCATGAAGCAAGTAGAGGGGAATGTTTCGTGGCTTTCTTATTTTCTTCCTCGCTTCAGATAACAGATTGGAATAATATTCGCTATTGATTCGTACTCCTTTATCCGCAAAGTCAACCAGTTGGATTCCCGAAGCGTTCCAAAAGACCGTCAGCATCAACGACCGGCGATGTGATGTTCCGGATCGCATTTTCAAAGGGGCAGACTCGCCTGATTTTCGCCACTCTGCAGATTCTCGCTTACTTTGAGGCAGATACAAACTTAAAGGTGTTTCATCCTCGTAAGGATGCAGTTCAGAAACTGATCTCCGTGCATTTCGAGGAGATCCAAATTTGACTGTGCCGCCAGAAGTCTGTTCTCCTTCATTTCAGGTGACAGAAACTTCGGTACGAAACGTGATGCCAGTTTGCGATATCCAAGTCTTTCGATGATGTCATGACAGGAGTGATAACTGATTCGCAACTCTCTTGACAACTCACGGATGGTTATCCTTCTGTGTGCTGTAATCACTTCATCGCACTGACTCGATTTCTCTTCCGGAATCTCCTGCGGCCGACCAACAGTTGAAAAATCTTGCTCCACAGATTGTCTTCCGCGTTTAAATTCGCTTATCCAGAAATAAGCAGTAGTTCTCGATGGAGCTTTGCTTCCATATGCCAGGCTTAATTCCTTTAGAATGTCACCATTAGCGAAGCCGCGGATCAGGAGGTATCGTATCACACTGCGATATTCGACTGAAGACACGCTTGTCACATCCATCATGAAAACTGATAGAACAAAGAACCATCGTTGACACGGATTTCTTAATGAATGAGTGCTGAATGAACTTCACTGATTGATATCGTAACACATGAAGCAATTAACAAAAGACGTGCAATATTCATGGCAAAGATATCCGTCAAATAAGGTACAAATCAAAATCAATCTAACTATAACAATAAGACAAATCGGATCTCGATCAATTCAGAAAATACAGAAATTCATGTTAAAATGTAAAAATATTTTTTAAAAATAGAAAACTG
>CAJQUW010002149.1:0-72735 GCA_907163375.1 Prostheceraeus crozeri | reverse complement strand
TCTATTTTTCAAAATTTTCAAAACATTTTTGTCTGAATTTCAAGATTTTCCTATAAATTCTAGCGATTTAGAATTAATATATTTAGATTAACTTGACAGTTAAGCTATCACTAATAACCTGACTAATAATTAACGGAAAAACAAATGTTTTGTTCCAGAAAAACAGTTTACTTTTCAATGTATGAGCCGTTAGCATTCGTCACTTTTTGCCAACGAAGTCTCAATTCACAAAAAGCTTTATGAAAAAATTCGGGTCAAAGAATCAAAAAACTCAGTAACTGCATCCCGCAGTTCAACTGGCGATTCAAAATGGTGTCCACGAAGATGCTTTTTGAGGAATCTAAACAGATAGAAGTCACTTGGGGCCAAGTCAGGTGAATAAGGAGGATGGCTCAATAGTTGAAATCCGTTTCTCGTTAAGGCATGGTTGTCTCCTGCGAGGTGTGAATCGGAGCATTGTCATGAAGCAAGTAGAGGGGAATGTTTCGTGGCTTTCTTATTTTCTTCCTCGCTTCAGATAACAGATTGGAATAATATTCGCTATTGATTCTTACTCCTTTATCCGCAAAGTCAACCAGTTGGATTCCCGAAGCGTTCCAAAAGACCGTCAGCATCAACGACCGGCGATGTGATGTTCCGGATCGCATTTTCAAAGGGGCAGACTCGCCTGATTTTCGCCACTCTGCAGATTCTCGCTTACTTTGAGGCAGATACAAACTTAAGGTGTTTCATCCTCTGTAAGGATGCAGTTCAGAAACTGATCTCCGTGCATTTCGAGGAGATCCAAATTTGACTGTGCCGCCAGAAGTCTGTTCTCCTTCATTTCAGGTGACAGAAACTTCGGTACGAAACGTGATGCCAGTTTGCGATATCCAAGTCTTTCGATGATGTCATGACAGGAGTGATAACTGATTCGCAACTCTCTTGACAACTCACGGATGGTTATCCTTCTGTGTGCTGTAATCACTTCATCGCACTGACTCGATTTCTCTTCCGGAATCTCCTGCGGCCGACCAACAGTTGAAAAATCTTGCTCCACAGATTGTCTTCCGCGTTTAAATTCGCTTATCCAGAAATAAGCAGTAGTTCTCGATGGAGCTTTGCTTCCATATGCCAGGCTTAATTCCTTTAGAATGTCACCATTAGCGAAGCCGCGGATCAGGAGGTATCGTATCACACTGCGATATTCGACTGAAGACACGCTTGTCACATCCATCATGAAAACTGATAGAACAAAGAACCATCGTTGACACGGATTTCTTAATGAATGCGTTCTGAATGAACTTCACTGATTGATATCGTAACACATGAAGCAATTAACAAAAGACGTGCAATATTCATGGCAAAGATATCCGTCAAATAAGGTACAAATCAAAATCAATCTAACTATAACAATAAGACAAATCGGATCTCGATCAATTCAGAAAATACAGAAATTCATGTTAAAATGTAAAAATATTTTTTAAAAATAGAAAACTGACCGGAAAAATTTCGGCGACCATATTTCTCATGCCTTAAAGACCTAAATTTACATCTGAAGTAGTATTCGTTATCACAGGTTATCTGCAAGTAGGTTAGTCCGGGACATTTTGGATCACACCACGTAAGTCCATGGCAGATGAAATACTTGGAATTGACGCATAATGTCAAAAGATTCGCTATCGTCTCCACGCTCCATTTAGTTCGAATTTGAAGAGTAGCGTCATGCCTTATGCATTGAATTGCCATTTCCGCCGCTTCGTTCGCTGGGACTGATCCGAATAAATTAACCACATCGTAGCTTATTAACTTGTAGTCTTCATCCGCTCTAACATTCTGTGGTATATCACACAAGATTCTTCGCAGAAAGATTATGAAGAGAACTCAAACCCTAAAGCAAAATATGTCGGGTGAAGAAAAGTTGGCGATAAAGACATTGAAAGCCAACAAAGAAATAGTTATCCTGAAGGCTGACAAAGGAAATTCTACAGTGGTGATGGACAAAGTTGAGTACAAGAAGAAGCTGACCGAGGTGATTGCAAACTGTGGTTGCACAGAAATCAAGAAAGATCCGACGGAAGGGGAAAATCGAAAGCTGATCAAGCTCCTAAAGGAGTGCGAGAAGAAGGGAGAAATGGAGACAAGAGAGAGGTTTCGGTTGACAGTAAAAGCGCCTAGAAGTCCTGTCCTATATGATATGCCGAAAGTACACAAGGAAGGTGTTCCAGTAAGACCAATTGTTTCATTCATCGATAGTCCAATGTATATGGTGGCAAAGGAACTGGCTAGAAATCTCCAACCACTTCAGTGTAATGGGAATTCATTTGTGAAGGACTCTGGTCATTTGTATGATATACTACAGAATGTTAGAGCGGATGAAGACTACAAGTTAATAAGCTACGATGTGGTTAATTTATTCTGATCAGTCCCAGCGAAGGAAGCGGCGGAAATGGCAATTCAATGCATAAGGCATGACGCTACTCTTCAAATTCGAACTAAATGGAGCGTGGAGACGATAGCGAATCTTCTGACCTTATGCGTCAATTCCAAGTATTTCATCTGCCATGGACTTATGTATCGTATGTCAACATGTCCAATGGGCATTGTTTTTCGCATTGTCCTTGTCCTTTCGCATTGTTTGGCATCGATTTTCATGGAGTAGTTCGAGGACAGAATGCTTGAGTTGCAGTCCGATTGAGCTGGCATTATGGAAAAGGTACGCGGACGACACTCTGGTTTTGGTGAGGCGAAACGAAGAGGATGAACTTTTGAAACATCTCAATTCAGGTCATGAAGCTATCAGCTTTACTTGTGAAAAAGAGGAGGAGGGATGCATCAATTTTTTGGACGTCAAGATTAGCAGACAAAAGGAGGAAGATGGTTGGAGCTGGCGTACAACAGTGTTTAGAAAACAGACCACCACTGATCGATATCTTGACTTCAAATCTTTGCATTGTCAAAATGTCAAATGGGGACTGGTATCCTGCATGAGGAAGAGAGCCGAGAGAATTTGTAGAAGACTCGCCGATTTGGAAGAGGAGCTAAAATATCTAGAGAAGGTATTCAGGAAGAATGGTTATCCAAAAGGAAAACTACAACACCGTTTGAGAGGAAGAAGAAGATCAAGGGATGAAGATGAGGATGAAAATCGGACCACAATGATAATTCCTTATGTTCCTGCATCAGTGAGAACATCGACAAGGTGGCAAGAAAGCTGGGATTGAAAGTGAGGTATCAGAGAGGAAGAAGCCTAGGATCAATACTGTCAAGACCAAAGTTGGAGGAATTTCCCGAATTGCATGCTTCATGGGGTAATTTACAAGCAAGAATGTGCTGATTGCGATCGAGTCTACATCGGTGAAACTGGAAGAAAGGCGCTAACAAGGAAGAAAGAACACGAGAAAGATATCAATGGTAGGTCAGCAATCGCAGAACATAGCCACGTAGAAGGTCATCGAATCAATTTTGACAATTTTCGTGTGATTGACAGAGAGAAGAATTGGATGCGACGACGAATTAAAGAAAGTATTCACATCATGAAGAACAAGACTTTCAATAGAGATGATGGAGTGAAGATCGACCATGCATGGAGAGGCATTCTGCAGTGATACGTTTATTGTTTTAGGTATGTGACCCGTAGATATCTATGGCTGTCTACTACCAGTGCAGTTGAACTTTGAACTGTGTTTGACTGATAATTACGTTTTTCCTTGCTTGTCAAATTGCTTGTCTCACTCACTCTCTGTACTCGTGCCTGACGACGAGTGACAGGCTCACTCGAAAGCTTGCAAAGTAATTTTATTTTTATTTCAATACAAATCGAGAATAACTTGTCGAAGTATTTTAAGTAATTTAAACACGATTTAACTCGGTATTCGTGAGCAGTGGAGGGGAAAAGTTGATCTGTCAGTGACGGTTGCCTGCCCTACCGACACGAGTTAACTCGGGCTCAGTTTCCTGCTGTACTCTTGAATCTTCTGCTGTCTTGAATTGTCCCCTCCTACCTATCTTCGTAAATCACTGACATCTTGTCTTATTCCTCTCTCATTTTGTCTGTTGATCTTGTGGTCAAGACGCGTGTGTGTATCTCCTCTTCTGTCATTAGCAGCAGTGTCATGGGTTCAAAACTGAGAAATTTGAGTTGCCATTCACAAATGGCTGTTATTTGTTCCATATTAAACATGTCTCATGCTTAAATCCACTAATAATTATTTTTATCATAGTCAGGTTACTTATGAAAATACATATTATCAAGTGCCTCTTTTCTCAAATTACTTGTTTGACCCACTTCAGTCAACTTAACCAGTGAATCATTCAACTGAGACCGTGCTACTCATGAGCGATATCCACTCTGCCATGGACAGTGGCAACCCTTCTCTTCTTTCGAGTGTCGACTGATCACTTGCACACGACATAATTGATCGGTTCATCCGTCTAAACAACCGTCTCTCTCTTCCATTTGGCTTTTACGACTCTGTTTCAATGTGTGGTTCAGCTCTTTTCTCACCAACCGATCAATGTATCATTCTTTTGCGATGATCGTTCCAATAATATTTTGATCACACTTAGAATTACGTTGAGATTGATGGTGATTTCATAAACGATGGGTTTTTTCGAAAGCGACCGACATTTTCTATTTTCCGTAATACTGAAAACCGGTTTTGCGATCCCCATATACATGGGTATATTTTCTGCTGCGTTTCCGTTGTTTAATTTTGCTGAGAAGTATTGCTATGTAAATGAAGCAAGCAATTGAAAAGAGACTAGTTCAAGATCGTTACACGAAGGAATTCTATTAGCTATATTACAGTATCTTAGCAACCATCAAACTCGGTTCAAAAGGATGTCGGTCGCGAAGACTTACAAAGCAACAGCAAAATCGTTGCAGAAATTCTTTGGAATGTGCCAGTAGTAGGATAGTGACTTCAGTCCAACCACAGCAGCAGAAAAAAGTAATGGCTCTGATTTCAACTTCAATTATAATGTCCATTTTATTGATTGTAGTGTGCTTAACTTCATGTTCGCCAATAAAGAATATATATTGTTCTATTATATATTATTCTATTGACTTCAATGGATGCGGAGAGAGCGTTTTCCACTGCCGGATCATTTTGTAATTAGTTTCGTAGTCAACTGTCGGACAAAAGACGCATACTTCCCAAAAAAATCATCAGAAATAAAATTGTTTGATAAAAAAAAAATCTTTGAAATAAATTGGTTTTGACGGTCGTGACTATTTTCAACATAACGTACCCATCCATATGCCTACGTCTGTCACTCTAAGCAAGATATATTCAATGAAAATGATGTTGTTGAAAATGATGTTGATTTGATTCATTGTATAACCGGTAAAAACGATAATACCGGTTTTATCTTTGCACTGATAGCGAAAAATCGGTATCGTAGAAAAATTGTCCGTTTCTGTGTGCGACCCCCTAATAGCATTTTCTTCACAAATGCTGCAGTACGACTATTATTTATCGGATGAACAAGTCTTCACACAAATATGATGCGTCCTCTATACTCAAATCATAATGTGATGTGAAACAGCACATGTATATTTTAGCATGTTATTTATATATTGCCGTTTGTCAATGTGACAAAGTATTGTTATGTATTTATGTATTATTTGGCATTTATATTCTAAGAATAATATCTCTATTAACTCGAAAGATAATGCCAGGGATACGGAGTCCTATCATTTTACTCCGATTCCGGGGTTTGATAGGACTCTGACTCCGGGTGGCAAGTATCTCAGCCTTTTGGTAACCTATATCATAGATCATTATAGGCTTACCTGAGCCTGATTTTAGTGATCATTGCTGTATCAAATCAATCATTTTCTATGAAGGTCTACCAACTTTGCATATCAATTGTTGGTGCGTGTTTCACACGGTTTTTCTCCAGTCTCTACTAGGCAAGAAAATCATTCATCCTTCTCCAAAAATGAGTACACCTTCGATTTTAATATGCGCTATGGAGTAGCCATCACACACGATTGATGTTAGGGTGAGAGGTAATGTTCTCAAACGAACTAGTATTTCATTGTCTCTGATGTGACCTTTGGTGCGTATGTGTGATCGAGGTTAGGAAGGCTTGTCTTCTCTACTAAATCACCGAGTGAAAAGACAATCCTTTTTCACTATCACGGTTCATTCCCTCAACTATTACAAGCTTCGCATGCGCTACTGTCTCTGTACTTTTGTTTGACGGAGAAAGTTGACATCAAAACAGTGACAGCCATGCACGAGGATAAATAATTTACTTGTATCATATTTCGGGTCTAGTTATAGGCCGGAGTCCCATCATTTGAAAGGACTCCGACTCCAGCAAAAATGATAGGACTCCGGGACTTCGACTCCGCATCCCAGCATAATACTACTATTGCCAGTTAGACATCGAGCCAATTGAGCGTTGGCGTGAAAATGTATTTTCATTTATTTATAAAGATGCGGAAGTCTGTAACACAAAATGTCACATAAAATGATACAAGTCACATGTTGTTAAGGGCAATGTGACGTGTGCACACATTCTAGTCAGCTCCCTACACATATACACAGGGATCACGCGAATCTAAAGTATCCGAAGTTGTGACCTAGAAACAACAACTCCCCTATCAGTGCAAATTATGGAATTTTATTAGAATATTATATTCTAGTGCGTAAAAGATGAGCAATCAAATTCTATAATTGCACACAACAAAATCTGGAATTCTTAACCCTCTAAGTACCGACGTTTTTTATCACTTTAATTACCAGACGGGACGTTTTGGACCCATGAACAATTTATTATGTACAACAGCCATCTCATAGAGATTTAATGGAAAGTTATTATATGTAATGACTTACAATTATTCTACTAATATACACATATTGATTTATGATCTATGTTTTATAGTGAAGATTTAGGGTCAATCAATGGAACGATGTAGGCCTAACTGTATATGATATTGTGTAGTTAAATAATTAATGCAATCAAAACGCTATGTTTAGATTTTGCACACAAATGATAGTATCATGCTCAGTGATGTGGAGCGGAGCGGAGCGGAGTGGGAGTAAATTTGGAGCGGAGCGGTAGTAAAGAAAATTTTGACTGGAGCGGAGCGGAGTGGAGTGGGAGAGAACCTGATGTTGACAAAGTCAACAAAGTTTTATCATAATTAATGATTTTTTACATTATTATTATTGCACTATTTTTTGTAAGATATTAGTCTATTATTTATTTTTTCAACATTATTTGGAGATTAGACTCCATTCTCAAGTTATACAGTAAGTGGAAGGGTTGTATAAACCGTTAATAAGAAAGCCAATAAAGATATGATTTAAAATTGAAAGAAATCTGAAAGTTAAAAATGGAAGTCCGACAGTTCATATTCGTTCCTATGGATGGGTTCAAATTTTTAGTGTGCATTGGCTCACGGAATGTTAGGTTAATGAATGATTGAAACAGATATATTTTGCTAGGTTATTTGACATGTGATGAGATGTTATAGATGGATTAAGTCTTGTTTTTCAGATGTTCATTAATTCTTCAATGCAAAGTTTTTATCGTACTACCGAGTACCGATGTATCGTTCCTTGCATCTTATACAAAATTATTCCTATAAAATTTATCAAATTTTTCTGATACAAAATTATCATTTCAAATTAGACATGAATGTCACTAAGTTATTATCACATGATAAGTGTAGAATCACTATTAATGCTAATGTGCAATCCGCTTTCGAAGTATTGTTCAATTATAATCATTATTTATTTAAAATCATTCATGATTATCGGCCATAATTCGTATGTAAAATTCGACAAGCATAAGGCTAATATTTTGCAGTTAAGCATATTATCAGAGTGGAAGTCAATCATAATTTACAGTAGTCAAACAACCTAAAAAGTTCAAGGAAATCGTTTTATCTATGGTATGGTAAATTAATAGGATTTAGTTTAAGTGGAGCGGAGCGGAGTGGCTAGGTATGAAAAAATGACTGGAGCGGAGCGAAAGCGAAGTGTAATCGGAGCGGAGTGGAGTGGAGCGGTAAAATTGTACCGCTCCACATCCTTGATCATGATGCAAAAACTTGAAGTTCAGAATAAATTCCAAAAATCTTGTACATGTACATTTACGCACAAGTCATCCCTATCCGGATGGAACCTCCTTTCATCTCATTTTCAAATATTTGTTACATTATGATTGTATTACTGACAGTTCACACACACAATCATGCTATGATGCTTACATGCGTGAGTTTTACATTTGTAGCACACTTCGACAGTTTTAGGTTTCTTATCCAAGGCCCTTCGCATACGCCGCATCGTGACCTCTTCCGAGGAACTGTTGATCCTCGAATACCCAACAGAAGATCATGAGATGGATGTTGGGGATTTCGCCGAAGAATTGCCGACTCCACTAAGTTCCTCCCAAGTTTCTCCAAGAAAATGCGTCTTTGCTGGGGCTGATTATTGGCAAAATCCGAATGACCATGTTTGTAAATAATAAAACCGTTGTAAGCACTGATGTCAATGAAAGTGTAGAACAACACGAAAGTCCAACGACGAGTCTTTCTTTGAGTGGAATAGGTGCGAAGAAGCTTGTCGAGTGTGTCTACTGCACCTTTGGTAGAATTATAGTGCAGCATCATTTCAGGTTTCCGATCTTGTCGCTCGGCATGGATTTCTTGATTTATGTGTCGGCTTGAAAGTAGAATTACGTTCTTTCCTTTCTTTGGGATATATGATGCCAATGTCAGATAATTTCGATAAGCAAACGTTGTTGAGAGAACGGGTTTGGTGGTTTTTGAAATTATGGGTGGAAGGAATGCTTTGCTTTTTCTGACTGTTCCCACGAATGTAATTCTCCTCTGTAACAGCTGGTCAGCTAGAATCTCAGAAGAAAAGAAATTGTCAGCAGTACAGCCTCGACCAGAACGGTTTAGATGATCTGTCATATAAGTACAACTCTAGTACCCTGTCCAATTTCTGGTGTTCGCCCTTGCTTTCCACAGTACACTTCAAAATTGCTGCAATAAGCGGTATCAACATCCGCACACACCCATATTTTGATCCCGTATTTTCCGGGTTTACTTCGTGTGTATACCTTGAATGGACATCTTCCGCGAAAAACAGCCAGCTGTTCATCAACGCAAACATTGGCACCTGGTCTGTAAGCAGCACGGCATCTGGCAGCAAATCGATCATGGATATCACGGATCGGCGCAAGTTTGTCTCTTTCTCTTCTTTCGTTTCTTGTGTCTTTTGAATCGAAGCGCAGACATTTACATAGGGATTGAAGCCTATTTCGGCTCATAGCTTGTGAGAAGACCGGTCTACCACTATCTGAATTCCACATATGAATCACAGGCTCATGCCTACCGCGATAAACGCCTGCGAGTATAAGCAGACCTAGAAATGTGTGTAGTACTTCATTGGTTGCACTGACCCATTGTGGATCAACGAATTGTCGAGCAAATTCGTTCGTATAAGCAACAATAGATAGAGTCAATGATGCCGTTAGTCATGAATATTTGAAAAGCACCAACTATCGATTGTGCTTGAATTTCAGATTCTCGAGTTGGTTGCCCTACATTTTGCGGTCGGTTGAACGATGGAGGGCGCCCCACATTTCCATGCACAGATTGAGATGACCACATATCTCAACTCCTACAGATATATTCAGATGTTGTTTGCGACTGCGGAGATGATTGATGCACTGGAGAGTCAATTACATCAATATCAGTGCTTGAGCGGTCTGTTTCATGCTCAACTATGTCCTCAGATTCAGAGGCGGTGGTGTCACTTGATATAGAACTATCACTTTCCGCTGCCAGCAAAGCCTCAGCGATAGGGTTTACAATCTCGAGCCGTTTTCTCAATCCCGGGATTTTCGAGACTGGCTAATCGCAATCCCGGGATCTCGATCGAGATTTATGTATACTGTATATGTTTTTAATCATTAAGTTTCAAGAAATATTTCAAAAGACGATACGTGCTTGTAAAATGTATATCTTTCAACGTGAACTAAACAAACATCTACAGTAGGTAAAACTAGTCAACTCGTAAAAAATATTGGCGAAGTAAGGTAAGACACTGAATTGTGTTATCACTCATTCTCGACCGTAATTTCGTTAAGAATAAACCGGCCTCCGAGAATGCCCTTTCGGATTCTACCGAATGTTGGAGAAAAATCTATCAGTGCAATATCAACTGATGTGATAATGAGTATTGTCAAAAGATTTTCTATATCTGTGTAAGCAACTGTCTGCACCATCTGGTTAATGATCATTTCCAAGCATAGCCAAAAACCCAAGCATAGCCAAAACTTTTCTGCCATCAATCAGATTTCCCAAGCGAGCCAAACTTACGCTATCCAAGCATAGAACTAATTAGAAATCAAGTTTCAGAGCTCTACGACACAAAACGCCGGAGATAGGCGGCGTTAAACGCCTAAGCATGGCCAAAAATGATCCAAGCATAGCCACAATTTTTCTGATATGAATCAGATTTCCCAAGCGAGCCAAACTTACGCTATCCAAGCATAGAACTAATTAGAAATCAAGTTTCAGGGCTCTACGACACGAGACGAGTTCGATCTTTTTTAGATGGCGTGAAACGCCTTCGGTTGTCGAAGACATGCAGACAATATTTAGGTCGATCCAAGTAAGCAGACAGAACATTTCCTTGTTCCAATATATTTCTCAATCAAGTCATATATAAATTTAATGGATGATTAACGCTTTTTATTCAAGGGAGCCAGTAATCTAGGCCTTTTATTTTCCAAACACCTGTAAAACAACACTTGGCCATGCTTATTTTTTGCACATTTTTGGCCGTGCTTAGGCGTTTAGCGCCGTCTATCTCTGGCGTTTTGTGCCGTAGAGCTCTGAAACTTGATTTCTAATTAGTTCTATGCTTGGATAGCGTAAGTTTGGCTCGCTTGGGAAATCTGATTGATGGCAGAAAAGTTTTGGCTATGCTTGGGTTTTTGGCTATGCTTGGATCATTTTTGGCTATGCTTGGAAATGATCATTAACCCACCATCTTCACAATCATGAAATGACAAGTAAAATGAAGTCTATTTTGTTAAATTTGATGTAATGTTAGCTGAGCTATCGCCAATTTTGTGTTTCGAAGACTTTCTGTCAACGGTACTCACTTATCAGTTGAGCATACATTCATTTAGAGAACAAATGCATTTTTTGACATAACTTCTGAACCACTGGGTCGATTTTGATGAACGAAACGTTGTCTTCATCACAACAACAAGATGTATACAACTGCAATGTCATTTTGTCGATAACTGATGATTTTTTTCAAATTGTCTTTCACCGTCAATTAATCACCGAGACGCAATTCGTTGTCGATGTGTGAAAACCAACACAGCGCACCTGCAGTAGCAGTCCGGTGACCTGTCAATAGAGCGAATTCGGGAGACTCACTGGGTTGAATGACGGTTTCTTCGACGGTTTTTCCCTCAAAGACCGCAAACCGCAAACCTAGCTCTGTCTGAACGAGCCTTGAACGGGCCTTTAGTCGTTATTTTAAATCGTTGTGATTTGTCTTTCAGCTATCAATTTACGAAGTATTTTCAGTTTACAGAAGCAATACTAGTAGCAGTGTCACAACACTGTTTATTAAGCGTCTGAACGGTTTGTGTCACGGCATTGATTTAGCCCAGATTTCGCGCTGCTCCTCGGCACTAATGTCACGATACTAGTCTCATCGTGTGAACGAGGCTTAACCAGCTGGCTCGGCAAATACAGCACATTGGCAATTTATCAAACTTGGAACATAAAAAATTTAGATGCATTTTCAAAAAAGCCATTGACTCTCTTAACTATGTCACTTAGAAGGAACTCAGGGCCAATCTTTCAAATATCTCGAAATACCTCGAGATCTCGAAGACGTAATCCCGGGATTTTTAATCTCGGAAATAGGGTCGAGATCCCGGGATTGTAAACCCTACTTAGAGGGTTTAATATCTAAAATCGGCTAATGGAATTGGGAAGCATTAATGGGAGCCCACTCTTCAACAACTCCTATTTTTGAAAATAATTGCATGTCTTTTACATGTCTATTTTCTGGGCATCTAAATGCTTGGTTATTTATAAGGCAGCAAAGATTCAAAGCAGAATATCAGTTCGATGAACGATGACGACAGTCGTACATCTCTGGTTTCTTCAATTTATGAATTACGGGTCCGAGCCGCGTCTATGGCTGAATATCTCCGATAAAGACCGTTCAGGCCGCAAAAAATTCAGATCTTTTTATTACCAAGTCCAATCTTACAGTGCTGACTCTTGATCACTTTATATGAAGACGTGAGAAAGTAAACATAGAATCACTGCTGTTCTATGCAATGTATAGCAGAAAAGAACGCTTTTATGATTAATGTTAGAATTCATACTTCTTGAAGAACTGATGCTCAATTTGAGAATTCCCTTGTCTCTAGGAATTCAAATTCAAATTGAATTTGCAGTCCACATTTGAGTTTAATGAAAAATATTAAGCAATTTCTCAGACTTAACAATTATTAGTCTGAATCGCTAGCCTAATGACCAATCATTTTATATTTAAAAGCTATCAATTCTATCATGTAAGCGTCACGACTAAGCGAATATGCATGCATGCGCTATAGTAAGCAATTATACTCCTTAAAATTCTTCATAAAACATGTGCTTTTCTGATAGATGTAGCATGTAAAAACACTGCTATATTACCGGAAGAACATTTTATCAATGAATCAACCGTATAGGATGCATGTGTAGAATAGAAGGAGCCATACATCGCGAACTGTTGGTGTTCCCGGCCGGCCTGTAACCAGATCTGATATACCGGGGGCATGGCCCCAAAGGATATAAAGTTGATGTTAGCATCATCAACCATGAGAAGACTACAATCTTGAATTGATAATATCTGCATTTGTAGTTTAAACGATTGTTGTTATTTAAGTTAATTACCTATGTAATGAAAGACTCTAATGCATGGTAATGCAAACTCTTGTATATCTATATATTCTCTTACAATGATCAACTATCGCATATGCTTATACATGAAATTACAAGTTGCATGATTATTAGAAAAAGCATTATGAATATGATGTAGCCTAACTTTGTTTGAATGTATTACATGTATATCAGACGATTCTCAAATCGTCTTAAAGACTTAAAATTCTTAAAGACTGCATGAAGCCTTTTTCTATGATAATTAGTTTGAGTATTAAATCACTTTATGATCTTGCAGTACATGATTACTTAACAAAGAGAACATCAATTTAGAAAATCCAATCATTCTTTTGGTACTGCATCGAGAGGGTTCAGCAAAAGAGGGTGAGGGTGATCTATCGTAGAATTATCTATCGTAAGAGGGTGAAGATGATTCTTTCACAGGCATTTTAAGATTCAAATATTTCATATGAATTGTTGCTTCCAAATGCAAATTAATCATGTAAACCTGACATTAAAGCAATCCTGACACTGCTATAGTATAGGATAATGAAGAAATCGATTGAATTCTGCGGATAGTCATTTAGTATACAATCAATTCCCCCTCCAATTTGGTCTGATTTCCGACCAGGCCCGTCGCCAGCGGGGGGGCAAGGGGGGCGCCGACCCCCCCCCTGTTAAAAATTTCGCCCCTCCTGTTAAATAATGTTCACATGTGTCTACTTTTAGTTGATGGCAATGGTCATACAAGAAAAGCCTAATAGCATAATTCCATTGCATTGTGAATGGAGTTTTTGACTGACGATAACTATTGACTCATTCAGCGTGAACATTTCCCACCTGTACTCATTGCGAATAATTTATGACTCCATCACTTCAGTCCTTCACCACTGTTTTGTGTCTCTTTCTGATCATTAGTTTCTATTTAAGTTATTAGTTTCTAGGAGTTTCCCTCTTGATTAATTCCTCTGCTGCTCGTCTTTGTGTTATTTCGTGAACTTAACCTCTACGACTGATCTAACCTATCCTAAAAGAAAATGCAGTTAAGTTCGGCTAAATTTGTTGATTTTGAAATAGATGATTTTTTGAGAGGAAAGAATAGAAGTACCGCCAAATCCACATTCATAGGATCCTACTGCAGTTTTCCGGGGACATAATCAAAGGAGTGTTTGTCAATTAAATAAACGGAGATATCCGGTAACGTAAGATTTTATTTTCTTCTTTTTGTCGGTTTCAAATTCAAAGTCATCTGACAGAAAGTGTTTAGCACAGACTTTCATCCTGTCAGTTACTTCATTAACACTTTTGAGATCAACGCGTTGTATAGGAACCATTTATTTCGTTGACTATATTCGTTCTCATATGGAAAACTGAATAATGACACCTTTTCGGTTCCATCGGTCTTCTACCCACTTTTGCAACCTCCAACGCAATATTTGTATGGCATGGTACAAAATAAGAGTTATACACGAAATGAGTTGACAGTCAGTTGAAATTTAAGTTCACGTGAACACAACATGGTAGCATCGAGGAATGTAAGACGATGAATGAAGACAGTGGATTTATCAGGTTATCACTCCTTCGGCATTGAGTGAGTCATTACTCGATGCAGACGAAGCCATTCGCATCAATAGAGTAAATAACTGCACCATGATCATTGGTTTTTTCTCACACAATGCATACATGCACACAAGGCAAATCCACTTTTCAATCTCGCATCAAGAAAGCAATTTGTCACTCTACTGACAATGCATCGGCCTGCGCTCAACAAATTCGAATTACACGCACACGCTTACGTCTTTATTGACAATATCTGTGTCTTGTGTTCCCCCGTAACTGGTGACTTTTGTTTTATATTCAGAGGTGATAATTGAATAGTCGGAAATGCCGCATCGCAATTCAAAAGATGAGGTGCATAAAAAATCTATCCTTTTAACATCATGGCTTCTAAAACCTCGAAGTTCACTCACGCCAGCATCTTCAGCTGATACCCCTACTACCTCCGCAACTGCGATCCAATCATCCACAACTGCGATCCAATCATCCACAACTTTCGATCCAATCATCCACAACTGCGATCCAATCATCCACAACTGCGATCCAATCATCCACAACTGCGATGCAGTCATCAGCAATTAAAATCCCTACACAATCTGCAACTGCGATTCCTAGTGTTTTGCATTCATTACCGAAAGACATATTTGGCGCTGAACTAAAGCAACCTCGACTTAAGTCATATCCAAGAGACAAGGACAACCTCTGCTTTCGATCACAGTGGTTTGGCCAATTCCCTTGGCTGGAATATTCCGTCGAAAGAGATGCAGCGTACTGTCATCCCTGCAGGATATACGCTACCAGAAGTTCAAAGGAATTTGAGTCGGTCTTCATCAAGGCAGGTTACAGAGCATGGAAAACCGCTCTTGGAGACAAAAGAAAGGGATTTGTTCAGCATGCTGAAACTACGACGCACAGAAATTCAACCATTGCTTGGAATGAGCAGAAAAACAGAGAGGACAGCAGAACATCGATATCTTACCTCCTGAACTCCGACATTCTAGAAAAGAGGAGATATTATGTCCAGTTCTTGATTGAGATAGTACAATTTTTGGCAACTAACGAATTGCCATTTAGGGGTGATGATTCAGACAGTGGTGTATTTATCAAGATGTTCAAATACACTCTTCGAAAGGATAAAAAGCTTGCTGACATTGAGCCCGGAATTCCTCGCAATTCCACCTACACATCTCCTACAATTCAAAATGATTTAATTGACACTTGCAAACGTCGTTGCAAGAGGAGTAGCATCCGACTGCCTAAACGCTGACGTTCCGTTTTTTACACTTTTAGCAGATGAAACGCGTGACAAGAGCAACATCGAAAATATCTCCATTTCAGTTCGATTTGTTAAGAATGGGAAAGTGGAAGAATGCCGTCTCTGCATGCCTATGTCTGCGAAACTGGATGCCTCATCGATGACCGACGTTATTTTGGAGAGCTTGGCAAAGTACAACCTTCCGATGGAGCGATTGCTTACCCAATGCTATGATGGAGCCAGTTCAATGAGTGGCAGACTCGCAGGAGTGCAAGCTATCATACAGAGAAGAGCCGGAAAAGAGGTACCATACGTACATTGCTTTAACCACCGACTTCATTTGGTTATTGTGGATCTAGTTTCTACTATCTCAGCAGTGAGGTACTACTTCGATCAGTGTGCAGTGATATACAAATTTTTCAAATGCCAATCAATTGTTGATATGTACAATGGGACGAAATTGAAGCCATTACTCGAGACACGTTGGTCAGGACATCACGATGCCACAAAGCGTCTTATTGACAACCATGCAGAAATTGTCTCAACGTTGAAAGAGATCAGTAAGTCAATGAATTTGGAGGGCGATCTACCATCGAGAGCCATCGGATTGCGAAAAATTTTGTGTCGACCTAATTTCATGTTCATAGCTGTTGTTATGAAGCGCATACTGGGGATTTTGATGCCAATCGACAAAGCATTGCAAAGTCATGCATGTGATCTGCGAAAAGCCATGGAATTAATCTCACAGGTCAAAGAAATGCTCAATGAAATGAGAAGTGAAGAAGTATTCAGTGATATATTGACAGAAAGTAATGCTTTCATAAAGGACCAAAAAAGTGACCATCCATCTCGCAAGAGAAAAATAAGTACCCTTCTGAGAGACAGTGTTGTTCTTGCGGCTGTCAGTGGCCATCAATCTGATATAGACAGCATAAACACCAAGGCAGTGTACTTCGAAATCATCGACCTTGTCACACAGGAACTTTATCGACGCTTTGAAGAAAAGGATTGGTTGTACAAGGCTTTGCAAGTAAGTTTCTCTTCTGCTCAAACACTACATAGGAAAATAAAATGTCGTTAACAGGTTTTGCATGTGAACAATAATAAATATATAAATAGCATTAACATCTATTTTCATAAAGTCAAATAATAATCTTGCTTTTAGGCCTATTTGTTATCGTCATTGACTAATCATTGTCTCTATTGACATATCTAGATTCTTTTATGAAATATTTTCTAGACTTCATTTACCAAATCGAACTATTTTGTGATAAGATCATCATATAACAATCAAAATCCATCATCAAATGTCCATAGCTGGAGAATTCATATGCAAGCCGTGTGTTTTAATTCTTTACTATCGAAGATTAAATTCTAAACTTAATGGTGCTGTAATAGTTAGCTACTGAAAATTGAGTAGTTGCTTTTTTATTTTCTGTAGGGAACTATACCAGACGGAGACGAATTTTTAATCAAGACTACGGTTGACCCGCTCAGCCGACTGGGAATTACGATTCCAGATGAAGGCGAATTAGATTTGGTGAGACGCTATCTCAAGAAGAAAATCGACGGGAGGCCTACTTCCACACTTCTCGATGTTTTGCGTAATCAAAGAGAGGCCTTCCAGTGCACATACGATTTATTTGCGGCGGTGTCAACAATGGCCTGTTCCACTGCTGTCTGTGAGGCGTCGTTTTCGGCACTTACCCGCATTGATCGGCCACAACGACGAAGCATGGGGCAGTCTCGACGAGCCAGTTTGTGCTTTTTGACTTCTGAGAAAGATAGGGTGGAAAATATTGACGTTCAGTCTGTCTTGAAGACATTTAGCAATGTTCACAAACGCTTACAACTTTTTTTAATTACATTTGAATACTTAATCTGTGCATGTTTTAATTTAGCTAACTTGCGATTACAATAGAAAGTACGAAAATACAGATATGTGAAGCACATGAATGTCAAATATGCATGATTAGGTATATTGGTTATGTGCTTCATTGAATATAAAAATCACAAACGCTTGCCCCTCCAGTCAAAAGCTGAGCCCCCCCCTGTAAATCATTCTGACGACGGGCCTGTTTCCGACGATTTGATTGTTTCGTTTTTTTTGATTGTATATTGATCATATAGACAACTGTTTTAGCAGAGCAGGCACAAAAATTAACAGGGGGCTTGCCCCCAGCCCCCCCCCGTGGCTACGGCCAACGACACTAGCCCACCACTCTAAGTGGGTTAGCCACCTCAGACTTAGACATGCACGATTCTGAACTTTGAATTATGCAAATTATGACGCCCGCATTCGCAAAGAAAGTTTATAATCACGAAAACGCTTTGGCGCTCTGTCCTATGTCTTCTGTGTTCAATAAATAGATTGATTTGCCTTGATAGTTGTGTAGAAAGTTACTGTTCGCTTCGTCTCTTCGGGATTTGAAATGTGCTTGTATTCTTCATGCATTGTGCTCTTTCACTCTGCGCATAGGTTTCTAGGAATCACTTCTGTCCACGTGCATTGTACAATGCAGTCGTCGATGCATGTGTTTGTCTTGAACTATGCGTCGCTATTGTGCTTGAAACATGACGCCTAATTTTGTCATTTATTGGCATTATTGTAAATATTTAGTTAGTGTTCTGATTTATGCTGTATCTGCCTCTCCGCGTCTTGAACTGTCAGCAGGTTTTCTTTGCTGATACATGAAGCATAATTGTAGATAACCTGAAACTGCAATATTTAGCAAGTGCCCAACCTTAGAGTAACAGTAATACTAATGACCAAGTCATCTGATTCATGGACAGTAAACATGCATCGCATCTCACGCGCAATTCAAATGTTTCACTTCTCACACCGTTATGTCTGTCAGTTTATGCGGACTATATGAGGAACTTGGCTTTGTGACAACGTAATTGCGTATCAATATAATATTCTGGATCGTTGCTAAAATTTTCCATCAAGTCATCAGGTAGATCAACTCGAAATGCGCGAAAGCAAATTCTCGTAGAGGAGCGGGTAGGGAAGAAGCGACAAGGCGCAGGATTGCCGTCCCAGAATGCTGCCTCGTTCGATGATTGCGGATTGGGGAAGTGAAGAACCCGTGCATTGACCTCGAATCAGTCACGTGAGTCTCAATGGTTCCTCGAGATATGGAAGATGTGGGAGATGCAAGGAAGTGACAGGCCAGATGTTCTCTCTCTCCCCCGCACGCGCGCGTACACACAGTCTTATAAAGGATGAATTAAATTCAAATAATACTGAAATTTGAGGTTATTCGACTATTGCCGGTACATGAAATTGACCGCTTGTTATCATGAGTCAGAGCTTCATAGCCTGAGATTACTTTTATGTTGATCAGAGGATAGAGAATTGTTCAATTCCATGAATAAATTATCTCGGATTGATGAATTTTGCAATCAATGATTTCAATAGATTCCAAGTTAGAATATTCCATCCTTGTTCGCATAGTAGTGCATTCTTCTTCATTACATCATAGTAGGACGAGAAGCCACGAGAAAGCAAGTACAAATGCGACGTGTGTGACATTGTCAGTAATCTTTATTCTTATTTTCGGACAGTACCACCCAAGAAATTGAAAACTACAATTTTCGCGAAGTAATGATCAGTCAGACATCTTCAGGCGTTACTGAAGGTTTGTGCCTCGCGAAAATTGCAGCTTTCAATTTCTTGGGTGGTATTGTCCGAAAATAAGAATAAAGATATATAATGTCCACCTTGAACGATATTGTCAGTAATATAAATTAGAGAAGCCAATGAACTTTTTCGAATTGACTGAGTGCAGATACGGCGGAAGACGATTAATGGGACAGGGGCACCAAATCAGAAGGGCACTTTTTATGCCTGAGTTTTTCTACCATAAGATGACTATGGAATATATTCTAAAATGCTGCTGACATTGAAAATAAAATGCAAGTGTGGGTAAGTAAATGTATGTCATATGCCATATCAGACGAGTATTAGTTGATTAAACTTTTAAGAAACGGTAGAATTTTCCAGGCATTTCCATTCAACGTCTAGTTTATTCATTGATCAAATTAATGGGAAAATACGCATATTCAAGTACGTAAGATGCAGCCATTTAAATATTCCCCACATTTAAATCAATTAGACTCTTGAAAATTATTGAGAATTCATTTATCAAACATGCAGATTCCGACTTCGAAACTGAACCATGTTCAAATAAAAACACAATGTTATGAAAGTTGATCATGCTATTGAATATAGTTCATAGGCCAATCAAAATGCACTCAGTCAAAACTTTCCAAAAAAAATTTAGTCGTCGTGGTTGGTTTTGAATTATTTTTTTTCATGATTTCTCTTCAGTTGAGATTGTCTGTTCTTTGTTTATGGATGTTTAGTAAAAAGAAATTGTTGCATCTTTTCTGTGACATTCGGTTTCTCATGTCATTGTAATCGCTGGGCTGAAAATGGTCTCTCAACTGACGTAGTAGTAAGTGGTGCAAGTAAGTAAATGTGAAGGAGCATGTGAATGTCGGATGATATTGTCTTTATGGTTCCGTGATCGGCGAAGAGACATGAGATCGTGCTGATAGATGTAACCTTCTACACATGGTCATTTAGAGGCAAAGTAGGCCTAATGTGGAATAAATGGCAATGACTTACACAGGGCTCCTTATACTTACAAAATGACCCTCCATACTGCCATATTGAACTCGCTACATACGGTTGAGGAACCCGCTCAAAGCTTTGAGGGGGACCTAATGCTAGTGATAGCGTTTCCCATGAGCAACAATGGACTTTCAATACTGAAGGTTCCTGATAAAATTGCACTTCACTTGCCACGGAAACAATCTCTGCAGAATTGCATCCCAACATTTTGTTGAGTTATCTCTCAGCAGGTAGATAATTCATAGTCGCTTGACGTGTCCGTCATCATAAACAAATGAGTTTTTCTGTTTTTTATTTGTTTGCTTTGTCCATTGCCTCCATCCCACGCTTTGCGGCATTGTTTTCACTTGAGTGGGATTGTGCTAGATGGATAAAAGTGGAAAATGATAACTTGGCAACTCATCGGCAATCTTTAGCTGTCAAATCAATGAGATGCCTGAAAATTTTGACCATCAATTAGATTATGGGAGAAGGGCATGAAAAGCTGTAAATTTTTAAGGGGGCTCGTGACGCTGGTGCCCCCCGGTTCCGCCGTGCCTGACTGAGCGGTTGGTTGACGGTTTCATGTGTTAGGGCGAAGTAGCGATGAGAATAGGAGAAAATTCGTAAAGCATCATTTGATTCTGCTTTTGAAAGTCAAGTGGAAGAGAATGAGGTTAGCTGGACTGGGATAGTTTAACAAACTTTGATACTAACACCTAGTTTACAAATTCCGAAAAACAAAATTATTAGACGTGTGGTTGTGGGTGCACTATGCGACGAAGGGCTTACCTACACTTACCAATTCAGTCTCATACAGTAGGAAATGTTGGCAAATCCCATCATCATCTTATGTTATATATACGATTACACAGTTGTTTCATATTCAGTTGTTTGTTATCTTTTAATCCAGGAAATTTATGGCAACAAATTGAATTCAAAACGGAGTGGCAAAAGAGCATGTGCATGATAAATACGAGTGAGTATGCGTAGTTTCTAACTCTCTACTGATAGGTGTCGTAAATTAATGACAAGAAATTGAATTCAAAAAGATGTCCATGATAAATGCGAGTGGGTATGGTGTCGTAAATCATGAACAATATTTATCCGATGTAATTCTCAGCCGATTGTCATGCATTCAGCTATTCCACAGGACAATGTTCTCAATGGGAGAAATTATGCTCCCAGAGAGATGTATAACCTGGCCACACCAAATGTGGGCCTGAAAATCCGGATAATTCCGATAAAATCCCAGGTTTTCAGCGTATGGAGAATTTAGGCCCATTTAAAAGTCCGGGCTTGCTTTATTGAGGAAGATTTCCTTGGTGAGTTAGTATCTCAAAATGCGGAGAAACTCCTTATCGACCTCTATTCTGTTAACTGCTGCTAATATTCTGAACGTGCTTCGCAGCACAAGGTTTTAGGAGAAAGTTATCCTCCTAAGTGATGGCGATATTGACCTTTTTTGACAAAAGTTTCGCAATGGCGAATGTCTGAACCAGGCATCAAACAAAATCATTTTCCAATGTCAAATACATTTCATATACATTTCAAATCATATATTAACATTGTCTATCCATCACATTCATGAAAGTTATATTTTTCACAAACGGAAGTGATTAACAAAACATGGCAGGACATAATTCCGTTTTTGAGATCGAAGCGAATTGAAAGCGCTATTTTAGTTAAAACGTTAGAGCATTAAGTTCCATGCTCTTTGACATCAGAGAAGCATTTTCAAGTCAAAATGTATCAACGAAATCAAGACAAATTCTTATTCATGGCATGGAAAGTCGACAATATCATGCTGGGCTCATTCGGAGGCATTCGTTTAGAAATCCGATCTTCCGCGATACAAACATATACAGGCCCTATCTCTCCCTCAATTTATAGACGATTTCTAATTTATAGAAAGAAATATCTCCACGCGTTTCGTAGGGGTAAGTAGATACACACAATCGGATTAAATACAAAAATAATTGGGCAGTAACGACTCGTTAGATCAGTTCATGTCTGCGGCTGATTTGTAGGTTGTTCAATGCAATGAAGCGTGCTTCGGCCATTTTAGTTTGCATCGAATTCATTTGTTTGCTAGGACAGAAAGATGGAAATTTTCGATGTTCATCATTCTATCGGCATGGTCAATCAAAATATGTTCAAGCTGTGTTTTTACTACTCTGGGTCCGACTTCGCACCTTTGAGTACATCTTTTAACTTATCCGAGGTAACTCTGGCTCCAGGGAATATATCTGGTGAACGTGGGTATCAGTTTTATTGACAACCGGTAAAAGCGGTTCATAGTATTCGTGACTATGCTCACAACTAAACTTCAATGCTCTCTTAATTTGATCACTGACTGAGTGCTGACCGCTATGAAATGCTTTGTCTGCGACGTGCAAACTTTAAATTTAATTTTTTAGTGCAAAATTTAAAGTGATTCACTGAAGAGAGATTTACTTCTTGACTTGTGAGGGAATTCCGGTGATTTGCGACGTCAATTGAGAACTCTCTCTACTACAGTTCAAAATCCGGATATTTTGAACATTGATGACAGCGAGCTGACGTACAGCAGTCTCCTAAAAATTAATATAATATTTAGCTGTTTTCTCGGATTAAAGCTGTACGTGATTAATTTCAGGCATATTGTGCACACGTCTTCATGTCCTTTGCAAGCCTGGAGTTTCTACGCAGTGAATTCAATCATTGCTCAGTTGTTTATTTATTTTACAGATACCCGTATTATCTGCTTGGGGTTTGTCATTCGGAACACTGGATGCTGACCTACATGCGCTACACTTTGTGGATTCCTTTTTATCCCCTTGGCTTTATCTGCGAAGGTACAGTAATTATAATTTTGATAATCACGATGATCATGTCTTTGTTCATTTACCATGAATCTGCACTTTTCAGGTTTGCTGATTCTGAAGGCTTTTCCAGAGATTGACAGGGAACAGAAATTCTCTCTGACATTACCAAATGCCGCAAATATTTCATTCCATTTTCCAACATTCCTACATATTTATCTCATTCTCATGATGTTCGGTAAGTTTGATAATACTGTTTAGATCAGGGCCTAAGGTGAAAGATATTTGGGCTCTGACGTTAAATGAGAGTGTTTTGATGAATTTGCAGGTATGTTGTGTAATAGACAAGAAAGAATACATAAAGCTGCAATAGAAGTCTTAGAAAATATAGGTATTAGAGATCTTGCAGATTGCAAGAATGCATGAAGGTGCAATAGAAATCTCAGAAAATATATTAGAAATCTTGCAGATTGCAAGCAGAGCTGTTAAAAACGTTCACGTTAACTATGTTTGCCAATCACATGCTGTACACTAGCCTACTAGTCGTTGATGATGTGAGTCCAGTGAATCATCGTACGTAGAAAATTGATAGATCATCCCCATTACTGCAATTATGTTGAGTGCTGAGATTTATTAAACTTTATTAATTGATCATCGTCTCAGTGTCAAACTATGCTGCTTGCGAAGTGTTGATAGTAGCTCCTAGTTGGCACCTTCGCTGAATACTTCAAGATATCGAGCAAACACATTGACTAGTGGAACTACAATGACGTGTAAATATTTAAAGTATATAAATGTGATCATCGTTTAATAATAGAAATAAGATGTTCATATTACTCTTCAATAACTTCTTATATTGCAAGGCAGAATGGATGAAAGGTTTCTGATCTCTAGAATAGCAAGCATTGCTGGAGGCGACAATACCACAACATACAGTACATATATATTTTTCAAAATAGATGAAGTAGATATACCAATAGATCAAGTCACTTCTCACTTACCTAACTTTGTTACGGAGCGGAAAATTCCTTCACAACCGCTCATTACGGATGGTATACTAGAGGCCAGGTCAAACTTTCGATTAGATTTGACAGATCGGGCTCAACAAACTCGTTTTGTTAAATCGCAGCAATATTAAAGCGGATTTCTGTAAACGCATGTTTGACCTCATGTAGATTTAGATTAATTAAAACCGTTTTAATAAAACGTCCGTTTTGTTAAACAAAACCATTTTTAAACGGTTTCATGTAAATCCAAAGTTTGACCTCGACTGTTCGGTTTTGCATAATCAATTTTGTTAAAGCGATCTTCTGATCACTTTGGTTTTATCAAAACCAATAACTTCATCAAATCGATGCGGATTTGTTAAACGATCGCAAGTGAATGGCATTGACAACTTCACGTCATGCAAAGCAATGTGAGATTTGTTAGACCACTAGGTGGTTAAATAGCGTAAATCGACGAGAGAGGTCAGAAATACTATTAAACATGTCTGCGAACTTTAGCTGCAGCAGGAATTGATTGATTACATTTCCACTGTAGCTTCTGTTTACAATATTCGATAAATCCAATCTTGATATCGAATGTTGTACAATCGAAATATTTGAACACTGTCAAATCCTATCTTTGACCTCAACAAGTCATAGCTTTGACAAAGCCGTTTATATGTACCAGACAGTTTCATCAAATCGTAATATCATGATCGAGTGTCGAAATTGCGGTTAAAACGCGATTCAATTCTTGCGATTTTTTGTACATAAAACCGTTTTATTCAGATAAAACGGATTTGTGAAAGTTTGACCTGGCCTAACGTATGTCCAACTATAGACTTTCATTGAAATACGAATGGCATACTTGATATGTCGTGAACTCAATGTCCATATCTTGCGTCAAGGGCTTGCGTTAGTATGCCTCAACTTTAATGGGTGTATTTAGTATGCCATTCCTCTTTCGTATTATTAGAAAAAGTGAGAGCGCGCGCTTCCTATTCAGCAATAGTGAAGTAAAGAATCGTATCGCATCATTAACTATTACGAGGACATACTTCTGGGTCAGTCAAGGAGTAAAAAATACGTAGTATGTTTTTATTTTTCAAATTTGTTTTTACGCAGATTGCATTCCTGCGGTCCAAAAAAACATTTGACCAATTTTTAAAAGCTATTTTTTGCAAGTTGTCCTTGTGTCTATGTACTAATGATTTGGTACTTCAGACTTTGATATATTAGTAGCATGAAAACGAAAAGATATCAAAAAGAATGAAATTTACTAACAAGTATTCTAATAAAACGGAAATTAAGCTGATTATCAAGGAAATTTATGATAAATATATTATAATTATATAAATAAAAATTTATATATTAATATGATATATTGATATTATAATATAAATTATTCTATATTAATATTACATATGATAAAAATTAATATTAATAAATATATAATTATAATTAATATCAATGATTATATAATTATAATTATATAATAATTATATATTATATATTATTGTATATTATATATTAATTATTATATATTATTTATATTAATGATATATTAATAAATATTAATTGTAATTAAATATATAATTTATATAATCAAACTGTATTATAAGCGCAAGTCTTCATACAAAAGTTGAAATTTTAATCTGCTTCTTTACTCAAATTTTAAGTCTGCAAACATTAGCAAATCTGGCTCATAGCCTTTTTCCACCAGGCTAAATGCATCTCTAAAGTTAAGATTCTTGATTTATTATCTTGAGTGAAAAATTGAATTATAAATGGTCAGAATGATGCAACCAACACTCCATGCAGTTATATTTATGTGAATAGGTTCAATCTTCATAAGCATATGATGATGTGATTTATTAAATTTATGTTTCATATCTTATCTGGATCTGAATAATAATTGTAGAGACATGTGCAACTTTTAAAGTTGATTATAATCATGGTCTTTTATTATGATATATTGCTCTTGTGGCAGGTGGCTTGTGACATGATCACACTTATTACAATATTGCACTTATTAATAGCCCTCATTCAATTCCATAGAAGATAATTAAATATACACTACCAATTAAGGTTGTCAAGGCAAGGACGATTTGTGAAATACTATTCTTCTATATTGCTATAATGATCCGTCAATTCCGTGTTAACTTCTCAAAAGCTGTAAAAATTTGCATATATCACGTGTGATCTTGGGTCAACGAGTTCATATAGTAAAATCGAAACTGCATGCACATGGGGATTTAATAATATACTGAGTGCTACTCTACCTAATAGACTTACTCTATGTTTGAGGCATCTTTCATGCCAAAAGTTCGATTGCAATGAATTGTCACTTAGTTGAGCAATTGATTGATTAAAAGAGCCGCTTAAAAATTTCGCTTACATGTACCTTAAAAATGACTCTCCTGCTTTTTCTCTTTGCAGGTTTTTACACTCTTATGACGCACATGTACAAACGACGGAAGGCTAAGATCGGACCGAATCCCACAACTAAACCGAAAGGATTAATGAGTTTGGTTCCCGGTGTTCAAAGTTATATGTCCTCGGTAAAGAAGAAAAATTAACTGACTCTTGTCTACACGTTGTTTCATGTGAAATTTATATCTTTTTCTGTAATCTTGCACTTCTTATAAAATATATATGTTTGATTGATCATACGATTGTTCCCTTTCTCTCTGCGAACTGATTTTGCAAGCCTGTTAACCGACATGTGCGTAATCATAGTGTTTGCATGTAAATCAATCTCGTCGCTCGAAAGTTGTAACATCCGCTATATGAAATCGTCATTTACTTAATAGTGAGTGACTCAGCACAAACTCCCTACGAGAAGCACGGATTCCTCTGAATTCACCGAGTGGAGTGTAAAAATGAGTAATATCGACTTAGAAATTCTTATGATAATCCATCACTCTAAAAGTACATGACTTTCCTAATGTGTGACTTAAACAAGGAATAGCTTTCACCACTAACAAGAAAGTGTATTTCATTTTCATTATGAATAGCTTTTCGATTGTCAAGTTATGTCAGAGGTAAGGTGGTAATGACGGCAATACGCTAACAACTCAGAATCATGCGTAGGTGAAAGAAAAGTATGACCATGAACAATCCATAGAATTAAATTGAGAATATCTAAGATTTGCATCATACCTGCATTGGGTTTTATTTCCTTTTAACATCATTTGCTAATATCAGAGGAGTTGGCAATTTATTTTTTACTCGTTACTCGTGATAAAAAGATTATTGCCAGACGTGAAAGTCGTCTTTACATAGCCTGTTTAGAAATGTGTCTAAAAACAAAGTCAAATCTAAGAACGTCGTGGCGCTGCTGCAACAAATAAAAAACAATAATAAAAAGCACAAATTCACGAACTATAGCCGGCGAACTTTGCAATTAAACATGCTAAACAATTTAGCTGAACTTTACCATGATGATATGTAGTTGATCTATCAGCTTTTCCCATGATGTTGGTAATATGTTCCCGCAGGCCTCATCCAAAAAACAAGATATGGCTTAATTACAGAATCGGCTTTTCCAAGGTACTGGAGACGGAAGATTTTCATTTAACTGCTTCGTCGTGGGCATTAGCAAGCATTAAACAATTGCTTGGATCTTGAGCTTTGGTCAATCTTAAGCGGAGTGGATGATGCCTATTGTGTTGACCCGAGATCATTGGATGCACCCAGATTGATTTTACAAATTGACCATAAACTTATGAACCTCATAGGCTATATGTGGGCTTCAAGTCCCAATATTTTGTAAGAAATGAGAACGAAGGCTTTCCCAACGTTTCGCTCAGAAGTAGCCAGTTCTAGCCCCCGTTTGCCCAATTTGCACTAAAGTACATGTCCTTGCTCCATTCATCGGAGCACACGCCCACGCATCAGTAGCGAAGAAGACAGGAAACAGAGCACACGCCCACGCATCAGTAGCGAAGAAGACAGGAAACAGAGCACACGCCCACGCATCGGAGCACGCATCGGCGCACTTGGGGGTTGAGCACGGAGCACCAATCGGAGCACGCGGCGCCGAGCACATGTGATGAGTCACCGCACGGTATATAAGGAAGGCGCTGTCAGAGAAAGTCATTCTCATTCTAACCATGCAGTACACGTGTGAATTCTGCCGTCAGTCCTTCTCTCGCTTTCAAGACTGTATTGCTCATGGAGCAGCGGAGACGGGTCGCAACTATTGTTGGACATGCTGTAAATGGTATGGAGACGAACACGATTGCCGCGCGTTTAATTATGGTGATGACAATGACTTGCTGTGTTTGGATTGCGATGGAAGTTTCGACGTGGAGGCGTACCATAAGCATGCGTGTGTGGGACGGTGTCGCTACTGTGATGTAGCGGTGAATGCTGAAGCGGAAGGATGGGATGAACATTTATGTCCCTACCTGTTTGAGTTCATGCAAGAGGGCGGTGCAGCTGTGGAAGAAGAACGTATCATGGACGGTCGCGGATATAATTATCGATTTACCCCTCATCAAGCCACGAATGAATGGAAGGTCTATTTAAATTCAATCTATGCGGACTTATATCGTGTGATTGTACAACAACACCCCCACGAGGATGTGAAAGTGTTTGTGAGTATGAGACTCAGGTTTGCCAAGACGAATATGTCGACGGGCGAAGAGGAAGTGAGAGACATCACCACACCCCCATACATTCACGAAGGCGTCCAAGCACGCAACTTTGATACATGGTTCCGTGACATGGTGTCAATGTTTGAAGAATTTGTTGAAGACTATCGAGAAGACGGATCAGGATTTGCGGTGAAGGAAGTATTGGAGTTACTAGTTCAAACAAGTTCCTTCCCTAATTTTCGCATGGGCGCACCGATTCCAATACCCCGAGATATCAAGCTCTGCAAAGGTATATGTGTGTTTGAGTGCAACACGTATACATCGCATTGTTTTCAAGACAGTGTCCTCTATGCACTAGCCTACCAAGACAATCGCATTCCTCGACGTGATCGTGGTAATTCCCGCACCAAGAAATCCTATAACACTTATCAGAATCGACTTCCTGCAGTGCGCAAGTTGAATTTGAATCAATATTATCATCTAGACTTTTCCATGATGACGTCAGAGGGGTTGATGAATACACGGGATATTCAGGAGTTTGAAAAGAAGAACAATATCATTCTTCGTATCCACGTGCATGACAGTAAAGGATTTGTGGGTCAATTATACCCGGTCCGTCAAGCTGTGAAGGAGAACACACGCATCGTTCATCTGGTGATGGTGACGCGGTACGATATGGAGGATCAGTCTGGACATTTTCTTCCCGTGACGGATTTTCAGAAATGTGCTCGCATGTGGTATCGGAACATGAGCCAAACGCAAGTAAAACGATTTGAAACATGCGAGTTATGTAGCTTACGATTTAATTTCTACGAGAAGGGTATGAAGTATGGAAAGACAAAGGATATGGCGCACAAAGAACGTGTGGAACATCAAGCCAAATGCGATGGAGGATTTTTTCAGATGGAAACGACCCCAGAAGATACGAAACCGCATGAATTTATCGACCACGCGAAAACCACTCAACCCCTCGCTGTGATGTATGCGGACATTGAGAGCATGATTGATGCCGTGTCCAAGAAGCATACGGCAGCGTATGTGGGATCCTATGTGGTGTGGCATCCGGCGCTGAACATGAAAGAATCGGTGGTAATCCATAAGGGGAACGAGTGCATTCCTGCCTTTATTACACACATCAGACAGGTGGTCTGGTCGATGTTTAATCACATGGAAGAGACGAAGCATAACATGACGCTGACGGAGGATGATATACGGGACTATGAACAGACAGCTCAATGTAACATGTGCAGATGTGATGTAAAACCCCAGAAGCAAGGTGAAAAGAATGGGCCTACGACCAAGGTGCGAGACCACGATCATATCACGGGCAAGTATCTGCAAACCCTGTGCAATGCATGTAACATGCGACGACGTCAATCCCGGAACACATTAAACATCTTGTTTCACAATTGGAAGGGATATGACAGTCACCAGGTGATTGTACAAGGGTTTACCAAGTTGGATCCCAAGTATAAGATCGAGCCCCTTTATGCGTCAGGAGACAAGACGTTGGGAGTGACCATCTTTCTTCCCATGCCATCCAATACCCTATATAAACTCCGATTCATCGATTCATGTCAGTTTTTGAAAGACTCTCTAAACAATTTGTCAACGACCATCAGTGACTTTCCTCACTCAAATCACATATTGAGCACCGTCTATCCGAATTGCGATCACACATCTATTCGGAAAGGATATTTTCCCTATACATATTTTGACTGCTGGGATCGTATCCACGAGACTCAATTGCCTCCGAAGAAAGCATTTTATAATGATTTGAGTGAGAAGGAGTTGGAAGAGGATGAGTATGCTGTGGCACAAAAGGCGTGGACAGAGACGGGGTGCAGCACGTTTGAAGATTATATCCACTATTATTTGACAGTGGATGTAGCCTTACTCGCAGACATCTTCGAACACTTTCGAAGTGAAATACGCGACGTGTCTGCATTGGACCCCATCCACTATTTCGGCACTCCTGGCTTGACCTATTCATTTTTCTTTAAAAAGACACAGGTCAAGTTGGAGAAATTGCATGACGTGGATATGTACCGCGTGTTTGAAGCAGGGATTCGTGGAGGGATGACGTTTGTGAATCAGCACCGCGCGCAAGCAGAAGAAGGCACTCACCTGTTTTACATCGATGCGAACAATTTATACGGTGCGGCCATGATGGGACCTTTGCCGAAGGATTGTTTTGCCTGGGTACGACCGGAGGTCTTGGTGGACATCAACGACGAATGGGTGAGACGATACAATGTCAATGGCACCACGGGTCATGTACTGTGCGTCGATTTGGAATATCCCCCACACGTCCAAGATGCCACGGAAGATTTACCATTGGCTCCTTACCGCGGGACGGCGAAATGGGAGGACATGTCTCCCTATATGCAAGAGCTATGGCAAGAGTTGAACGGGAACCGACCCTTTCACTCAGCCAACAAGTTAATGATGACACATGAAAATCGCAAAGAGTATGTGGTACATATCGCTGCTCTCAAGTATTATGTGGAGAAGGGCTTACATATCACCAAGGTTCATTACGGGATCTCCTTCAACCAAGAACCGTATATTCGCCCCTATGTTCAATACCATACGCAAGAACGCGCCAAGGCAACCACGAAAATGCGCCGCAATCTCCACAAGTTGATGGTGAACGCACTGTACGGTAAGACAATGGAGAATGTGCGGAAATATGGGAAGCACTATTTTGTTCGATCACCGAATGTATTTAGCAAATGGACACGTCATCCCTATTGCCAATCTTTCTTCAACATCAGCGACAAAGCCGTGGTGGTGAATGTGCGCAAGACCAAGGTAGACTTGAACAAGCCCATTTATATCGGGCAATGCATCCTGGACAACAGCAAGATTATTATGTACAAGCTGTTTGACCAGTGGAAAGCCAACAAGACGTGCACCTCAGTGGAACTCATTGGTGGGGACACAGACTCCTTCTTCCTCAAAGTCCGCAGCCGGTATACACGCGAAGAAGTGCTGCGTTCGTTTGAAACCATCCCCAATTTTATTGATAGGGAGGCGAAAGGCGTTCTCGATACCTCAAATTATCCCGTGAGTCATCCAGAGAGACGTACCGAGAATGCGAATCGTTTGGGATGTTTCAAGGACGAGTGTGTGGGAAATAGGGTGAAGGAGTTTGTATGTTTGAGTGCCAAGATGTACTCTTACATTGTCCTCAAAGGCAATGAGGAAGAAATCCACGACTGTCGCATGAAAGGAGTGTGTCAAGCAAAGAAGCGACAAGTGAAACATCAGAATTATGTAGACGCCTTCGAAAAACATTCCGTTACCACAGTGTCACAAACCCTCCTCCAATCCCAGCACCACGAGATGAGAACAGTGACGCAAGTGAAGAAAGCCTTAAGTATCTGGGAGGACAAGCGGTGTTGGTATTTACCCAATCAGAGCCTTCCCTACGGTAACCATCGGCTATATGAAGAAGGGTATCTACACCCCGCTCTCAAAAATGTCAAGGATTTGCAACCGCATGGTGGAGCTCAGAGCATCCTCCGCAATACCACTGCAGACATTGTTACCGCAACTCCCTCTGGCCACATACCGAGCATCACGCCCTTGTCGAGTCTATTGGAAATGGAACTCTTCGGTTGCTGTACAGATTTTTCCACGGGGGTGTATCCAAATTTTGGGCAACCACTCTCTGGAAACCTACGATCGTATTTGTAAAGAGATGCGCCAATTACTCGCCCCCTACGGATTGGACGTGAGCGACCCAATCACAAAATCCTGCACCGTTCAATGTCAATGGAACTATACAAAAGACCGCATGCAAACCATTCAACAGTTGCCATCGACATCAGTGATTTCCAACGAGCGCGAGCTGTTTCCCGGAACGTTAATACGCAAAGGTAATTTACACTGTTCCTTCTTTTCCAACGGAAGTGTGATTGTGACGGGTGTTTTATCGATTGCAGAAGCGGAATCGTTGGTGGAAGACATTCTCAAATCCCTATTCGAAGGAGATTCCCTCAATGAATCGGACAACAGCAACTAATATCCCAACGTCGTGGGTTGTCGCAAGAGATCTGGGATATTCATTCAAAGCGATAGAAACGGTAACACATCTCAATGAAACGATCACTGCTGGTGAATTAGTGGATCGACTCATGGATCTCGATGAGCATGCTATGAATCACCATTTGGAGCGCAGGTGGATAGAGGATGTCTCCCTGCCACACTGCAATACAATGACATTGGCGCGATCTGGAGTGAAAAAAGTGAAAAAAGTGAGATTTGCAACGGATGTGTCAGATAACTCTTCCCATAAAAGTGACTTTAGAAAGAAATTAGAAGAAGAGACATTTCAATTATTATGTGAACGGAACTGTGTTACATGTTTTAAACAGGAACGGTCCCTTCTCTTTTTACCATGTTCTCATAATGTTATGTGTTCTACATGTTATAATCCCTTTGAAACGTCATCTTGTCCCCTTTGTGATGAAGACATTGCTTCAACAGTGACTGTCTATCGTGCATGATGTATGGAAAAAACTCTGTGAATAGTGTATAGTGTACTATCACGAGTGACTGAACCTTGTACAAAACCTTGTAGTATTACCCTCTGTCTGAAATAAAAATACAATCATTGACATGATTCATTTCTTTATTGACTTCAAAACATGGGATAATGTAGAATACAAATAGGAATAGACAATTTTATCATTGAAGGACAAATAGGTTTGAATGAGTTCTTGATCTTTCTCGTAAGCATCCAATGTTCGAAAGAAAGTCAGTGTTTTTTCCATAGACGTGTTAAAAGGGCGTTGGTTTAAAAAGTAAATACAGTAAGCACCACAATAGGCTTTAGGTCCTTGTATACGCAGAGGGCGACGATAGTTTAGAGGATAAGGTGTTGTCGATAACCATTCGGTAACATGTGGATAGTGAGATGGAGTGAGTCCATAAGAGTCAAAGAATTCGCACACGCGTTGATCCGCATTTTGATAAAAGGCCAACCAATGCTTGCCAGGTTGATGAGAGCGATCACTATTGACAATAAGTGTCTTTGATTCCGGGGAATGAGCAGGAAGTAGATCAGCAGGAAACACACCTTGGAAGGGAACGTAAGAAGATTGGAGGAGACGATGAGCAAACGTTTGACAACTACACTGAATAGCACAGAGAAAATCATCTTCGCACATGCAGGCATTGAGTAAATGTTTCTCTTGTAATTGATTCATACCCTGCATGATTCCTTCGATTTCCGTGTTGCTTAACCAGTCTCCCATTCAGCCAACGCTGAGCTTTAATGAGACGATGTTGATAAAGAGATGTCCAAGCGATAGGAGGCACGTGATTCTCGGGCTCCTTCACCATGACTTATGAGGATGTCCATGCGCACCAACACTTAAATAGCGGGAGGGATATACGCACTGGAGATGACAGCATTCTCCGGTGTGACGGAGAATTGTTCGTCATGAATGACAAACATTAATAAATCCAAATTTTGCGTGGTCGTATTCTCAAATTGCAATTCCAGTCCATATTGACGTGTATTGGTGGGTTGAACACTATCGATTTGTTTATCCAAGGTACAGTCAAAAGCGATAAAGTAACAGTATTTGGTAAAACTCTCCAAATCAATACCACATGATTCATTCGTGTTATAGACTTGAATCGCACGATTGAATTGACTGTAGGCAATCACGTCATCTTTGCAATTGATGGTGCCTCCTGTCATGATGGCTCCATTGGTGGTCATGGTGACTTGAGAGAGTCCATGCCTTTCAAAATAGAGTTTACGGCTTCCTGGATCAAACCAAGAGTTACTGGGAACAACCGCGAAAAAGATGAGTTTAGGACTCAATAGAGCAGCCACATTGGAAAACGTCTTCTTTTGTACTCCACTTTCAATCGTTTGTCGTTGGACGGTCATGCCATTGTAGCGATAATAAATGGCTTCTGTCTTGCGTCGATTCGCAGTTTTCAATTGCAGTTCTGCATTCGGGGTGAGCATGGGCATATACAATTGGAAAGAGGTGATTTTGAACCTGTACTTTGTAGAGGTCGTCCCTGCAGGATGTTCCATATCATAAATGGCATATTCCGGTTTATTCAAGGTGAAAATGAGATCCAGTTGCATGCCTGGGGGCAGAGCAATCACTTGTTGGAACAAATTACATTTCAGGGGAAAGTCAAAGGTACGTTTAAATTTGTGGTCTGACCATTGTTTGAGAATGGCTTGATTGAGTGCATTCTCTTTATCTGTAAACTCTACCGCCTTAGTCTTTATCGTCTTCGTCGCTGCATCATACTCCGTGTCATACATCACTTGAGGAACAGTAAATCCTTGTGTGACCATGTGTGTATTCTTCACATCATTGGTATATTGTAAAAGATTGCTAAGGTAAGCTCTCAAATAATACAAGTCATTGCCTCCTTCAATGGTGCGTTCATTCAAGCGGATAGTAATGTCGGAAAAGAGGGAGTGGGCCGTATTGTTGATAATAATCGCCTTGTCTGACGCCTCACATGGCACGTCTGCTCCTTTAGCCGAATCATGTTTCATGAGTTGTACTTCCACGCGAAAATAGGCATTGCATACATCCATCCAATGAATGGCTAGTCGAGGGACCGTGAATTGAATGGTACCGGGATTTTCCAATCCATTGACTGGTGTCAGAACGCTCGTATGCTGAGACGTACTCGAGACATCGACTTTATCACTTTGGAATACATCGTAACGCGCATCCAATAAGGCAGGGGTTTCCGCCATGCTTGATGAGACGGATGTTCTAAGATTGCTTAGTTCTTAAAAGAGCATGCGTTGTTTAGCACCTCCGCGATAACGCCCCATCAAACTTCCTTTTCCCCATTTCGTATGATGGGCAACGGCCACATGACCACGGCGACGTTTAGGAGCAGGTGCTTCCACCCGATCTCCTTCTTCATCCGTGAAGACGCGTTTCCGACTCACTTTATTTTGAATAGCTTCTACAACACGTTCGGGAGCAGTCTGTAAAGTGCGTTTGGCGAGTGCTTTCACACCCTTTTTGAGATGGTGAACTCCTTCTTGTGCGGTAGAGCTGACAGCATCCGTGACAGCTTGTTTCGCAGCATTGAGAAACTCTGTCGTACGTAACGATTTTCCCAATGTTTTCTGTACCGTATGTACAAGTCCCTTTTGCGAAGGTTTTCGTGATGCTTGTCGAGAGGGTTTTCGAGAGGGTTTTCGATTTGTTTTTCGAGAGGGTTTTCGAAATGTTTTTCTGGGAACACTCTTTTTGAGTGATTTGGGCAAACGGATGGATGGTTTCTTGACACCAGTGACACGAGGTCTAATCATGCGTGTTTTCTGTCCAATCACTTTATTCCATCCACCGCGTTGCATAAATGAACCTCTTCCAAACAATCGTCCAGAGGAATGTGGTCGGTGACGGATTAAAAAGAGATTCGTCATCGTGTCTTGATGTGCTTGGGAACAGACAATTACTTAATTGCGCGACGTCGAAGATGCATTTTTACATAGGACCGTCCGTCTGTCATAGGGATGGGATGACCGTCATCCGACATGAGTTTGATTTCAATATCTTGCACCTGTTGACTTTTCACAGGGAGATAGGTGACATTCTGGAATTCATGATGAATACTATCTCCATAATCTTTCCCCGTGTAGGGAATCACACACATACAGTTTGTTTTCATACCTCCTACATAATGATAACCTACAATATTACAATACAGGAGAATATTGTAGGTAAAGGCATTCAAATTCAAAGGGGCAGTCGCTTGCTGTGAGGAAGTGAGTAAGTCTGTTTTAAACCCAAGAATGTCTTTGAGCAAAGGATGGAGTTTCATACTGCAGTGTGGGGGTACGACCACTGAAACAACATGGACATGAGGCGCCAATGTAGTGATAGAAAAGTGGAAATTGTGTCCATGCTGTCGATTTTGATTCAAACACTGCATCAACGTCTTCTCCGAATAAATACCGCGTGGAATGTTGAAGCGCGTAAATTTGCCTTGTTCTCCCTGTTTGCCTTGTTTGTCTTGTTTATCTTGTTTGTCTTGTTCACCCTGTTTGCCTTGTTTGCCTTGTTCACCTTGTTTGCCTTGTTTGCCTTGCTCTCCTCGCGGTGAATCCGTTTTGACAGGAAGGATAGAGGATGTAAAGACGGTCGAAATCGTCTCAGGATGATCCTTCAATGTCCCCACACTAAAGCTGACATCCACGGGTATTGTCTGAAGGGTATTGATAAAGTTGACGACGGAGATACCGGCTTCCCATTGATCCCCATGGACTATGGGGATGGAAGGAACCAAGCGATTTTTGAAATGATTGGCTCTATTTTCAGGAAACAAATTGGGCTGAGCATTACTCAACAAGTGAATCGTTTCCTCATGCATGGTTGAGTGTCACTCTGTCCATAATTACCTAGTCTCCTTACGGCGGAGATGGAGTTTGAAATAGGATCGTCCTTCATGAATCGGAATAAATTCACCATCGTCACCACGCAACTGAATTTCAATCTCATCAATAGCGGATGTAAAAATGGGGTAATAATCAATATTGGACACTTCATACGACACCATTTCCCCCAAACGTTGTTTCTCTTCAATGGGGTGAATTTTCAAGATTTGTTCACGTTGTCCTCCCACAATACTTTCCGCCACAATATTACAATAGACGATAATGTTGAAGGAATTGGGAGTTAGGCTGAGCGGAGAGAGTGTTGTCATTTGTGTATTGGGTCCATAATAGGATTGGGGTAGACCTATACGATAACTCAACGCTTCTCCAAAATCAATAAAGGCATGTTCCGCGGTTTTCACCGTCAAATAATGATCTTTCGAGAGAGAGAGGGATACATCCGTCCACATCTGTAAATTCACTTGGAGTTTAGAAAAGAGTCCTTCCAAGGTATAACTCCCTTTGGGAATGCGGACACGATGAAACGAGGTAGAAATGTCCAGGGTGGGGTTGATGTAACCTTGCCGAATCATGTGGTCATAGATGTGCAACGGTTTCATGGTCTTGCTATAGAGATGAAGAAAAGGGCGAGGTGTGGGATGTGTATTCACCATCACCGATTGAATATCTTGTTTTCCCACATCCACTCCCAACACCATACCATCCACTAGATAAAACATGTTTTCTTGCCAGCGTTCCATCATGGTCGTCATGAGCTGTTGCATATCCTCACTGAACCATCCAATAAAGGAAGTCAATCTATCTTTACAGACTTTCAGGGTGGATCCTTCTTGATACGCGACAGCGGGTGAATACAATGTCTTATCAGAGAGTTTATCTCCAAACAAGTAGGATTGTAAACACGTATTGGCCAACAGCTCTTTCGATTCGTAAGCATAAGGGAAATAGGATTTCTGAAACAAGCGATCCAATTCCTTCCCTTTCCATGGGAAGAGGGTGTCGAGGGTGTGGTTCCATCCTTTGGCATAATCAAAGGTATATTCCGGTAAACCATAGATGTGTAATGTCATCCCATGGGTGACATGTTTTGGACGTTGTTGATACCGACGGTAACTTGCAGAACAATGTTCCGGCGTTTCCGAGTGTATACAGGTTTGTTCATGATAGGTGAACATACCATATTCATGACTATGATTCAACATGTGTTGCCAGAGTTGTGGGGGATTGATTTTCAACCCATACCCTTCCGCGATTTTAAAGTGAAGCACGTGAAAGACGCCCACTGTTGTATACGTCACCCACACCATATCAGGCAGGGGGATGGCTTGATTGAAAGCTTGCACAAACGATTGAAGGGTATAATATTTCGTGGGTAAATTGAAGCGTAATGGACTAGGGAGATGAGATAGGGTATGAAAAATCTCAAAAGAGTCGCCATGTTTGATGTTGAGAATATTGGGATGCTTCTTATCCTCGGTCTTATACTGTTGTGTCGGTTTTCCGTTTCGAAGCAAGACATGGGTCCCACTCAATGCATAGGGGACACTCTTCTTTTCAAAGAGAGCGTCCAATTCCATGGTTTGTTTCTGAAGGATAAAGGAGGGAACATGAATCGTGCTGAGGGGGATTTCCAAGATCCATTCTTCCCACACGTAGGTAGTCACTTCTTCTGTTTTGAATATCTCATAGGCTTTAGAGTGCCGGTCCATCTTGATTTCCATATCGTCCGTGCAATCGATGGTCAGTTCATAATGATAGGACATGGATGTGATGGTCCATGTCATGGGGGCGGGGAAGATGGTATTCAAATAGGTTTCCAACGAATAATAACCTGTGGGGACGATAGAACTCCATGTCTTATCACTCTCTACATTCTTGTAATAAAACGATTCAGGTCTAGACACATAAAATAACAGTTTGTTCCCCTTGATGAATTGACAAAGATCCGATGTCATTACAGTCACTTCTGCATTCACCCTATCTCGTTCACGAACGATCTCGTCAAGATTGTCAGTTCCTGCAGTGGGTTTGAATGCTTTCACCCTCCTTCTTAACGTAGCCAACCGTTCCTGTTTCACTTCAAAATCATGGAGAATAGTCCCATACATCTCCATCAAATCCACCAAACTATGATAGGCAAATACATTATACGTGTTGTAGATATGATACTTTTCCGTAGATGTGAAGGGAAGGGCGTGTTGCCCCGTTTCATGCTGCATATCCGCACCACTGGCCAATACATTTTCTTTCCCATCTTTAGGATGGGAATGAACTAAATGATGATGATGAATGATGGGCCGTTTTGTACCTTGTTCCTTTTGAATCGATTGTCGAACATTTTTCAATAAGACCGTATCAAACAATCGCTTCTTGGCTCCGAATCGTTTAGAGACTAAAACACCTTCCATCTTGTGTTGACGTAGGATGCGCATCATGTTGCGGTACTTTGCATTCAGTGTGTTGATATAGGTAGGCAAGAAACGGGAGGTGACTAAATCAGGAGCATCAGCTATATGAAGGGTAGGATCGATCTTGTGTAACTGTGTATCAATCTTGTCATACAATTGATCAATACGGTTTCTGAACCATGATACATGTTTTTTCTTGGGATGTGGATACTCCTTTTCACGTTCTTTTGGGGTGAGTGGATTGAGAAACTCCACTGGGAAAATAAATTGATTTTTCATGGTGCGTGTTGGTAAAGCAATCCATTTTTTAGAGGCCAAATGTTGCATTCGGAAAAAGGTGTGTTGATACATTTTCACGGCTTTCATCAACGCTCTCAGTTTAGGAAGAAGGATGCGAAGATTATGAAACAGACCTATATGCCCTCTGGGAATAGGAGGAGCCTTTGCATTGCGTTTGAGAGAGCTCACAAAGGTATCGGTCCTCATCCACACAGCACGTGTCGTATCATCACTCAGGGGTTGTATATCCTGATAAGTCACTGGGGGAGCCATGGTAACAGTGGCTATTTTCTGCAATTCGGAGAGGATCCCATAATCCATCGCAGACAATGTATAACTGGAAGCATGCTTTACATGAAAGGACAATCTGTTGGATGAATGAAACACTAACTTCCCCACACCAAACCATTCTAATTGTTTGAATAAATTGAGCACTGAGATTTCATTGGAATGAACTAAATGATGATGATGAATGATGGGCCGTTTTGTACCTTGTTCCTTTTGAATCGATTGTCGAACATTTTTCAATAAGACCGTATCAAACAATCGCGGTACTTTGCATTCAGTGTGTTGATATAGGTAGGCAAGAAACGGGAGGTGACTAAATCAGGAGCATCAGCTATATGAAGGGTAGGATCGATCTTGTGTAACTGTGTATCAATCTTGTCATACAATTGATCAATACGGTTTCTGAACCATGACACATGTTTTTTCTTGGGATGTGGATACTCCTTTTCACGTTCTTTTGGGGTGAGTGGATTGAGAAACTCCACTGGGAAAATAAATTGATTTTTCATGGTGCGTGTTGGTAAAGCAATCCATTTTTTAGAGGCCAAATGTTGCATTCGGAAAAAGGTTGTGTTGATACATTTTCACGGCTTTCATCAACGCTCTCAGTTTAGGAAGAAGGATGCGAAGATTATGAAACAGACCTATATGCCCTCTGGGAATAGGAGGAGCCTTTGCATTGCGTTTGAGAGAGCTCACAAAGGTATCGGTCCTCATCCACACAGCACGTGTCGTATCATCACTCAGGGGTTGTATATCCTGATAAGTCACTGGGGGAGCCATGGTAACAGTGGCTATTTTCTGCAATTCGGAGAGGATCCCATAATCCATCGCAGACAATGTATAACTGGAAGCATGCTTTACATGAAAGGACAATCTGTTGGATGAATGAAACACTAACTTCCCCACACCAAACCATTCTAATTGTTTGAATAAATTGAGCACTGAGATTTCATTTCCCAACATCCTTTCAATCCCATGTTTGGCAAAATGACAGCGGTGTAAGGGAATCACACTGAACCAATAGTCATGAGCGGGATATTTCTTTACGTCACATTCCTTTCGATGAATGGAGAGTCGTGTATGGATCCGAACGACATCCGTCAACGATAAATGATAGACACATTTGTCCAATAAGAGTGAGGCCGCCAAATGAGGGGAAAACACAAGGACGTAATGAAAGGCGGAGAATTCCTTGATTTGAAACAGGGAAAATGGGACAATGTCAATCACATAGACATCTGCTTCCTCTATGCCATTGCCTCCATAATACAAGTAGGATGGATGTGTCGTGACAGTCATCATGCTGGAAATGGTGCGGCGTGTATATAATTCCAACGCTGTGATCATGGGGACTCGTTTCACTTCCTCATCGGATTCAAAAATGGTGTGACGACGGACCACATTGGTCCCTTCCATCGTATAATAAGGCAAATAGGCCTTCAAATCTTTCGTATCCACCATTTTCCCCACGGTAATATAACAATCTTCGGGAATCGTATCCACATTATTCACATACCCAAACTCTTTCAAGCCTACTTCCCATGTTTCTCCTTTAGGAATAAAAAGTGGATTTTCCAGTCGTGTAAAGAAATGATTGGCTTTATTGTCATACAAATGGGGTTGAGTATTGCTCAACAAGTACACATGTTGTTCCTCATGCAGTTCCTGCATGATTACAAATCAATAGCGGCGTACATTACCTAGAGGTTCTAAGTCTGTCACCCATGAGTTCATCGAGGCCGGATAACCTTGCCAGTGCACAAAATATTCTGGTCGTCCATTCCGACGTCGGGTCTTGAGCACTTTGTCCACTTGATAGACTTCTTCCTCCCGATGAATCACTTGTAATTCCTGAGCATAAAAGGATCCTTTGATCTCTTCTCCACTCAAGTCTTTGATCTTGTACATTTTGGTACCATGAGGGTTCTTGAGAATGTTGGAGACAATGAACTCTTCCGTCGACCAATTCGCTTCATACCCTCGTCCAAACGTTCCTTTATCACGTGAAATACGTACCCGTGCTCCCACAGGGATAGACTTTCCCGGGACTGCAACCTTTTTATAGTTTTGTCGGAGACGTTTCGCATTGTTTCGTTTCACTTCCTCGGTATTGGAGGCATTCACATCCATCGGGGTGAAACCTGTGGATGAATGGGTGCTGTGATTGTATGCATACATGACATCTGCGATATAATCCACCCAATTCTTGTCATTGGTGGCTGTAAAGATACGTTCCAATTTATTCTTGACCGTACGGTTCAAGCGTTCGACATGAGCACATTTATAGGGACTGTAGATGGAAAACAATTCAATAGCGTGCTTGTCCAAGACGTCTTTCACCGGTCGGTTATAAAATTCACGGCCTTGATCCGTTTGCAGTCGTTGCGGGGTGGGAATGGTTGCGAAAATGGCTTCTAAAACCCCCGACACTTCTTTGGCACTCTTGGTCTTGAGAGGGAATGCCCAGGCTTTGCGTGTAAAGATGTCCATGACCATGAGAATATACTTGTAGCCACGATTATGCTGTGCATACTTTTGATAATCGACAATATCCGCTTGAAATTGAATTTGCGGACCGCGTACACGATACGGGTGCAAGGGTTTAATACGATGCAATCGAGATTTGTGAAGGGTGTAGGTCGGTTGACGCATTAACCATTGTTTGACTTTTGTTTTTGAATAATGTGAAGCAGCAGCAAGTGCATTGACGCTTCCGTAGCCAGCGGGATGTTTGGGATTGTAATAAATCTTGTGCAACACCTCCTCCATCGACACAATCTGCTTGGTATTGACGTGGGGGTTGAAGATAGGCGGTATTCCCGTTGGAACAACAATTAAAGCTCGCCGTGATGGTGTACTGTGTCTCTGCGCTGTCGTCTGCGTTGCCTTGGCCGCAACAACGTCCAAAGATACGCGATAAGAATGAGGAGGCAATTGGCGCGGCTGCCGTTGCCATTACCTGAATGGTGAGCCATAGGATCCCAATTCAAGAACTCCTTTTTTACTTAAACGAGTATTGATGGATGATTTCAAGGGAGAACGCTTCGTCTTGGGAGAGGTGACAACCGAAGGTTTGACGACTTTCCCTTTCGATCGCTTGAGGACGGGTGGATCTGCGACGTGCGTGAGCGGAGGTTTTGCGGCGTGCGTGAGCGGAGGTTTTGCGGCGTGTGTGAGCGGAGGTTTTGCGGTGTGCGTGAGCAGAGGTTTTTCCAATCGCTTCCCATGATCATTGTCCAAATTGAAAAATTGGCGACGAAATTTATCGAACAAATACAACCGGGCGTTCCATGCAGCGATATCATTGGCGGTAGGACGGTGACGCACAATATCTCGTGCAATACGGTCAAGATGGGCTTGTTGAGGAGTCATCATCATGGTTCTCACCCTCTGATCTTCCGCTTGACGTTGCAACATGGTCGACATCAGTTGGGTACTGTCACCACCGCCGCCCATTTGCTGTCCGCCACCGGTGTGTTCATTCATGTCAGATTTGGGAACCACCACTAATTCACTAAAGTCCATTTTCGTTTTATTGGGTCTTTTGCTTAACTTAAACACAATCATCGGTGGATTAAATAAGTTGGTGCGAAATCGGTACTCAAACGGACAATTTGTAGTGAAATCAATAAAGAGGTAGGCATAATTCCCATACTTTTGAACCAATGTCGTTAAAATATCATGCACGACGCTCATATTGCCTTTTGGGAGCATTTTCCCCATGAATTGAGCCAATTGTTGTTGATTTCTCGGATTATTGAACGCGACCAAATAATGGACATTGCCATTACGCATACGTTGTTCTTTATCACCATACAAATACTGTGTGATTTGCACTGCGAAAAACCGTTTATGATGAGATCCTCTTAAAAATAAGCCCGTCACAGTTTCATTGTTTTGAGATTCCTGTTGTAAATCATCGAGAACAATTAAATCATTTTCTTGCAATTGATCAAAATCATCTTGGGTAGGGACACCCATTTTCAAGATCACCTCTTGCAACTCTTTATGAAATGGACTTTCTATCCCATAATACCACCAGACTTTACGAATGGGCTTTTTAAATAAAGTATGACGGTTCTTGATCATATTCGCCACAAACGTGGACTTTCCCGATTTACTAGGACCCGAGACAATCATGGATGAGTCATTCTCTAAACGGAAATCCATCTTGTCAAATCATAAAAGTCAGACATATATTCCATGCATCATGTATTAAACATAACTTAAAATTGTTTCCAAAACATAGAATCATTTCCAGAATAAAGAAGAGGTGGAATAAAACGTCCACGTGTACATGTCTTAAAGAGTGAGTTTTCAAGAGCAGTCACCATTTCACTCATCAATGTCCTTTCCATGTCATGGGTAAGAGGATTCATATTGTACCGTGCAAATGCTTCCTTCAACATGTTGGGAAAGGCGCGACGATGGATTTCGTAGGCACTACGCACAATGAAATAATGTTCAATATAGTTCAACACAGACCACTTCTCATTGACACACTGTCCTGCTTTGTACCATGAGGATGACACATACCACTGACTCTCCTGTTTGTGTTCCACCATATCCTTGAACATTTCGAGGAATCGATTGATCCATTTCTCGGCTTGTATTTGATCACCGTCAAAGATATGCAGCGCGTGTGACTCTTCCGGATGCGAATGTACACACCGAGTGCTTGCGCCTTGGTATAATCCGTCCGCATCGTCCTCCAATCCTCCTCTTCCGTAGGTTGAGCACTCCACCTCTGAGAAAGCATGTTTGTCATCTCATCCTCCTTTTGTTTCATAAGTGCAATACTGTCCTCTAATTGGGAGAGATGATCGAGATCCTCTATAAAGTGTTTGAGTTCCTCCCAATCAATGTCTTGTTTAGAGTGCACCATGTGTATCAGATCAAATAAACCACTGGAGGGAATGTGTGCCTTCTTTATATCGAGTGTCATCTTTGTCTTCTTCTTCTTCTTCTTTTCCCCCACCGCTGTGCTCTGACCTTCCTCCACCTGTTTGATACGGACTTGGATTTGATCCACAGTAAAACACAGTTTCAGAGTCTTTGTCTGTGGATTATAGTATATGCCTGTGGCGCGGAAGATGGTATTTGCTTGAAGGAAGGTATTCGCCTTGAGATTGGCAAGAAGATGTCCAATAGTGGCCAAACTAACCTTCTTGTTCTTTCCATTCTCCTTCATCAGGAAGATGGGCGTGTCTGCTTTAGCTTCATAAAGACACTGTCGTAGGCCGATTTCTTGTGTACATAACCGAGACAGGAGATAAAGTTGTAGGCAGATTCGGGTTGGACTTGTTTGTAGAGGGATTGTATCGCATCTTCCAACGTCTCCAAATCGCGTGAGACGGCTTGAGAAATGGTGAAGAGGGAGGTGAGTTGATCGGAACCGTACCCACTGTTATTGTACGTTTGTGCACGCCATCCATAAAATCCCGTGGCAAACACGAGTTTTGAAATGTCTCGTCGTGATTGCCAATCCATCGCATCCATTGTCACATTCTCTCCGCGAATGGGATAATATCCAGTGTTATTCCATTTCTTGCCCAATACCAGACGTGTGATGGGCAGAGGCTCCAACTGTGGTTGTGCCTTGGTAAGGTAGTTCTTCTCGGCTTTCCCATTCGTATGGAAATAGGGCTCCGTCGCTTCAACAAAGACTGGCTTCGATGTCGGTGTATCTGACGAATACGTGACTTTCACCTTCTTCGCGAGAGGAGCTTCCAACGTGTTCGTACGTTTACCCATGACTGAATGAAAATGACTGAAATGGCTCAGTTTATATAGAGTTGAGCGTGGGAAAATTTCTTCTCATTGGTTGACGCCCACGCCTACAAGTGCTCTGATTGGTGCTCCGTCAAATTCACGATGAATCATTCATTTTTGGTGGTGTACGGGGCTTGTCCCTTTTTGTAGGTCAAATTCACGAGATAACGCTTGATTTCATGGGAATTTGCTGAGTCATTTTACGATAACATCGGTCGATTTGGTGTGGAAAAGGACCTCAGAATTCTCGATAAATCACCTGATTTTACGAGGATTTGTAACAGAGTGTGTTCTTCAAAGTCACAGTGAATCGATTGATATCATGGGAAAATAACACATCAAATCCGTAGTATTTTTAACGATGTCATGGGAAAATCATCCTTTAAATCTTCGGTATATCGTTTGATTTCATAGCAATTTTACTGTGTGAACGTGTCTTATTCACACTCTTCGATAAATCGTTCGATTTCATGGGAATTTCATTGTGCGGTTTGGTGGGGTTGAGTATAGGCGTTTTGGACACATCATAATTGATGACTTCCACATCGAGTAAGGGTTTTCCACTCTCTTTACGTTTTTTGATATCTTTCATCATTTTTCGACCAGATAAGAGGGTAACCAAAATGAATATGACGAGTGTAAAGAATTGTGATAGGGTTTCTTTGAATGAACCAATGAGTGAACATTTTAAATCTCCTCCGTTGGCTGTTGAAAGTGTGTTCACTATGGATTGAACATTGTCCATGATGATAGTATTGATGACGTGGGTATGGTTTACTTAGTGTTTGGAGCCGATCGATGCATGTAAGGCTTGTTTGAAAGCTGCTGGATTATCGTGATATGCCATGGCATAGGCTTGTGCGAAGGGGATTTGTTTCTTGTGTAAGACCTGGCCCTGAGCCCTAGTCCTCACCGAGATCACAGTAGCGTTTAACCAACTAGACAATATAATTATAACCCACAGGAAGACTGGGGAAAGGGAAAACTCACCTTCTTCCTCGCCTTTGCTCCGATTCAGAGAAGGGAAGACTTCGGTAGCGTACCCGCACGGTTCCTGTGTTAACTGCGTCGATAATGTTACTGCTGGATAATTCCCTATTTAAGGGGAATTCTCCCTAGCAATCGCTTCACTGGCGTTCTGCGCTATTATGTCAATAATCTCCACTCAGAGTGTCTCTGGCTCTATTACTAGTATGGCAAGCCCTACCCGCGCGCGGATTAAATGCTTACCCCAAATATACTGGCGTATATAACTCAAGAAACTAAAATGTCCTATTATCACTCTCCCTTCTGTGAGAGTGACAATAGCTAGAGCCGTAATAACTGCTACGGGAATACTCTACCCGTGCATACACTTGAAACTCAATATAACTCAAATTATATATCACAACCGGTTTGCTCGCTGTCTGCACAGGACGAGCACACTCAATGCAACTGAAAGTCTTCTTCTAGAAGAATCGAGGGTGACCTTCACTGCTTCTACGCTCTCTGATTGGTCCAGAGCCCTACATTACCCCCTTTTTTTAAAGAATTTGCCCCCAAATTCGGGCCCCTCCCCCTCTCGGGAGGATCGCAGCAAATAAATATCAAATAGATACCACTAAACTAGCGCTAAACTGAAAAGAACATACACCCAACCGGGCGGACCTCCGCCGCACCGGCTCAGGGGTTACACAACCGCTGTGCATTTTCGCTGACAACTCCGGCGATTGACTCACTAGCGTTCTGGAGCGGATCGGTCGTCTCGGTCTCCTCCGACTTCCGCGGAGGGGTCATAGAACGACTCGATTGAGCTCCCGCATCCGGTTGAAAGTTCTCCCAGTCTACTGGGGAGGCTGTCTCCGCCTGTGGTTCTTCCAGTATCACATTTAAAGGGTTCCTTTCCCTTTTCCATGGCCTCTTCCGCTTTCCCTTCGCCTCGTCACGAAGTTGCCTCGCATGACGTCTTTGTTGATATCTTTTAGTGATGTCTTCATATTTCTGGATGGCATGTGCCCGATACCTTGCCCACCGTTTCTGGGCGGACCCTTTAGACCGGCCCTTCCGTGGCACAATTGGGGGATTTTCTCTGTTCGTGGCCACTTCTATATTATATTGCCAGGCATCTTCCACAAGTTGTCGATCTGACTCTGAGAGCCCTCGCAATCTTTGCCTTTGTTCTGGCCTAATACTACCTCCTCTAAATACTGTGAGATAACCCGCTTCCGTGGCTACAGTCCGTCTGAGTTGACGTGCTCTCTCAGTACTTTGGAAGAACAGTTTTCTCACTTGCGGAGTCATGTCTACCCCGTCCATTATGAAGTCCACCATCATGCTCACGATATCTTCCATATCGGTCATCTCCTGGCACGGAAAAGAAAGTTCTTTTATTTTTGGATCATCAGTCATTACTCTTACTGTGACCTCCTGAGCTACCGGAGGGACTGAGCTCTGGTCCACCTCCTCGACTTCCGTGATCTGAACGGGTGGCTGATCGGTGACAACCGTCTCTTCTCGGGCTCGGTATGGTTTCAGTCGATCGCCATTGATTGTATGGCGTTTCCTCCTGTTTTGTTTGCTACGAACCAGGTACACCCCATGGGGGAGCTCTTTTTCCACTTCAAACGGCCCATCCCAGGGTCGCGTTAGCTTCCTGTGTGGACCTACCTGCGTATTCATTACCATAACCAGATCTCCGGCCTTATAGGTGCCGGGGCCAGCTACCCTTTTGTCGTAATACTTTCGTTGCTGCCGCGCAGCTTCCTCTTCGTTAGCCTCTATGATCTCCCAAGTCTTTTTCATCGTTTGGGTCAATCCCTCGACATAGCTGATGACCTCTTCTGACGTGCCTCTGTCTACGTCCAGTTCGAAGTCCAGCGGTACTTGTAATTTACGTCCATACAGAGCCTCAGCCGGAGTGAATCCTGTAGACTTATGCTTACTGTTTCGGTAGGCATAGAGGCAGCTAGGGATAGCCGTGTCCCAATTATCTCGCTCTGTCTCCGTCAGCGTTCTCAAAGCTGTCTTTAGGGTTCGATTGAACCGCTCATTTTGTCCATTTCCCTGTGGCCAATACGGAGTCGTAAACGTCTTGTGTATTCCCAGCTGTCGGCACAACTGTTCGATCAATTCTGATCTAAAATCAGACCCGTTATCCGAGTGTAGCCTATTCGGGATTCCATGCCGTGTGATCCACTCATTCACTATACGGAAGCCACTGTCGTGGCACAATGATTGTCCAGGGAACTGCTTCCGCATATTTCGTGAACATATCTATGATCGTTAGAATAAATCGATTTCCTCTCCGCGTTGGCGCTAGCGGACCGATTATATCCACCGCGATACATTCCATCGGTTTTCCGGTCAAAATTGAGTTCAAACTCGACCGATGCCGTGGGTTAGGTCCCTTGACCTGTGCACACACCACGCAGTCACTCAGGAATACACTCACATCGGCTCGCATACGCGGCCACCAAAATCGATCTTTCACGCGATCAAAAGTTTTCTGTTCCCCTTCATGGGAAGCTCCTACTCCTGCATGCAACTCATAGATGTACTGTTCTCTGACTGCCATTGGCAGCACAATACGCTTAGGTGACCCGGGGGTGGTCAAATAAACTAGATCCTCATCCGCCGACAGATGATCCCATTCCTTGCAAAGTCGTTTTAACTCGTTCGACTTATTTTTCAATCGGCTAGGGTGCGGCTTTTCCGGCAATGATCGGAGCCAGGTTTTAAGCTGACTGATGTCTTCATCTTGCCTCGTCTCTTCGATCAGCTGGTTTCTCATGTCCGCTGTGAGAGTCACGGACCTCACAAACTCCGGTGCGTCCAGTTCTGGGGAGCGGACCTCGCTGGTCATTCTTTCACTCCTTGACATTCCGTCGGCATTTACGTGTGCCCGGCCCGGTCTATAAACACAATCAAAGTCAAATTCTTCGAGAATGTTAATCCATCTGGCCACCAGTTGTAAGACCTGGCCCTGAGCCCTAGTCCTCACCGAGATCACAGTAGCGTTTAACCAACTAGACAATATAATTATAACCCACAGGAAGACTGGGGAAAGGGAAAACTCACCTTCTTCCTCGCCTTTGCTCCGATTCAGAGAAGGGAAGACTTCGGTAGCGTACCCGCACGGTTCCTGTGTTAACTGCGTCGATAATGTTACTGCTGGATAATTCCCTATTTAAGGGGAATTCTCCCTAGCAATCGCTTCACTGGCGTTCTGCGCTATTATGTCAATAATCTCCACTCAGAGTGTCTCTGGCTCTATTACTAGTATGGCAAGCCCTACCCGCGCGCGGATTAAATGCTTACCCCAAATATACTGGCGTATATAACTCAAGAAACTAAAATGTCCTATTATCACTCTCCCTTCTGTGAGAGTGACAATAGCTAGAGCCGTAATAACTGCTACGGGAATACTCTACCCGTGCATACACTTGAAACTCAATATAACTCAAATTATATATCACAACCGGTTTGCTCGCTGTCTGCACAGGACGAGCACACTCAATGCAACTGAAAGTCTTCTTCTAGAAGAATCGAGGGTGACCTTCACTGCTTCTACGCTCTCTGATTGGTCCAGAGCCCTACACTTGTTAAATTTCCGTTTTTGGCCCAAGTATTTGCGAGTTTGAGGGGGTGGTTTCACAAATTTGCGGAGAATGCCTTTGTAAGATTGAATAAACTCGTGCTGTAAAGGTGTTAATTTCCCTGGATTCTCTCGCATTCTGCTCATGAGTGCTTGCATATCCTTGACATATTCCTCAGACAATTGATCGACATGACGGTTAATTTTCTTTTTCGAGCATCCTATCCCTGAACTTAGGGATTTCAGTACATTGGTAAAGTCCTGACGTCGACTTGAACATGATTCACACTGACACGTCATTCTTGTCTATCATCCTCTATCCCACATAACTTAGTTTACATGGCGTTCACCAAATTCATGTAGCGTGCGTGGACGTCTGCATTTTGGTTGGTTAAGTGGGCAATAAACTCTTCCTTTTGAGTCAGCAAGTCACGCATGCTTTCCAATGTCTCATCCAAATAGTCTCCATTGCCATCTGTACGGTTGGGTTCATGAATGTGTTGATTAAATGCCTCTTCCAACACGTGCAAGATGCGTTTGCGAGCATTTAAATGACGTTCATGGAGACGAATAGAATCGTTCAACAGTTGAACAATGGCGCTGTTTTTCAAATTGTTCAGTTGAATAATGTACTCGTGGGAGTTGTCAATGACAGGTGAATTGACTGGGTAAAACATTCTTTCCTCCACGGGGTGTGCGTCCATGGGTTGTTGAGAGGTTCCTACCCCTACTGAGTGTTGTTGTTGAGGGGTTCCTACCCCCACCGAGTGTTGTTGGCGAGGTTCGCTTGATTCTTGTACCTCTGGATTTCCCACTGTGTTCGACATGGCTTGGACATAACTGTTGTGATCATTGACAGGACCTGGGTAGTTATCAAATGTCACATGACTTAGTGTAGGTTGAATATTCTCTAACGATAGAGGACTCATATCAATCTCATTCGCAGCCATGGCTAACACATCGGGCGGCAATCGATTCCATTCTTCTTGTATTTGATGGACCGTATGGGTGGGATCCGGGGGAGCATCCACTCTGGCTCGATCGTCAACCATACTTTTCACGACAGCTTGTAGCATAGTGTGAGATGGATCAGGTGTTGCTAAGGCGCGATGATCCGCTGGAGAAGGTTGAATGAGTGCTTCTAGACTATCGTCTGCATCCAAATCTGTATTCATAGGTTGAGGGGGTCGCAAGGGGATTGCACGACGTGCGGTGGGTGATAATTGACGATCTTGTCCTGTCAACGTAGAGGACACCTTCAAAGAGGATCTCGGAACATGCTGTTGAATAATATACTTGAGTTTGCTCACATTTTCTCCCTCCATTCGCTCGTTTAAAATATGGGTATGTTGACGCGCAAATTGTTGAGCTGTCTTCCTATCCACCGTTCCATCGAGGGTTTCCCCGCATAGACATGCATAGATGAACTCTTCACTTGCTTTGATCTCTTCTTTTGATTTATATTTTAGATGGTGTGAATTATAAATATGCCTTCTCAGACGATCTTTTTGATAAGGGCATTTACAGATAGGACATAGGGTTATTCTCAATTTTCGCAACGTCAGGGTCTCTTCACTTTCACGCGCTCCTCCCTTCATGGTTGATTTTTGTTGTGTGTTCCTGTGCATGCTTAAATACATTTGTTGGCCATTGAAACAAAATACTGAAATGAGCACAGATACGATTCAATGTCTCTTTGATATAAATAAGACTTGCTGCTGAAATCACACGTTTATGATACAGCTCTTGTACATAGGTCAAATGTTTTTCATTCATAAACTTCCATAGTGTGTCCTCATACAAAACGTCATCCTCAAAAATAGCCATGAGTAAATACACACGTCCCACGATGGAATAGCGGTCATTCAGTACCAATTGATTCAAATAGACGGTGGACGTGTCGGTAAACTCTTCTAATGTGGGGATATCATTGCCTCGGATGCGTTCATCGAACCAAAAATCAATAAGAATCTTCATCCGCGCTTGGTGCGAAGGAGTGGTCGAACTGTCTGTGGGCGTGATGTCCATCTTCCACGCGATCGTCTTTTTCGAAGATGTCTTGTCCGAATAGGGCGATGTCGTCTTTTTCGATAATAGGGTAGGAGTAACATGATCTTATTTGAGAGAGCGTGAGGATCCATAACTTAAATAGTCACTCATCGCGGTGAGTATGCGTACAATCTCTCTCAGAAGAAAAAGGAGTACCAGTAGCATGTTTTTCCAAATCTATCAACCCCAATAGCAGAATGCTTATAATATGGAAAAGCAACATGATTCATAAAACGACATTCTTTATTCATACTTAGTCTGCGTCGCTTACATATTCTTCTTCTTCTGATGTCCATCCAACAGAGAAATATTCAAAATTAAACGTTATACAATAGACACCAAGAATCTCTTTGTTATCACTGTCCATAAATTCATAGTCCCATACGTTCTTCAGTGAGGCTAAATAGTCATCCATTTCTTCGACGTCACTTTCATAATACCGTTCACTGGCACCCATCAATGGTGGAGAACCATTTCTTTTGTATTCATAAATCGTGAATGTATCCATGGAGAGTTCACATTCAGGCTTCACTTTGATCTTCTCCTTCACATAGGGAATCACTTTCTCCAACATCGCGTGCGGTTGACATGTCGTTTTCGGGTAAATAATGAGCTGATTTGGATAGCTGTACACGTGAAAGTCTTCCATCATGTATGTGTCTTGATCGTTTCTCTATTTTTACCTAGTTTTCCAATCGATAGGTGCTCCGAACATGGAATGGGGCACACCCAATGCTCTGTTCTGTGCTCTGAGCATGGAATGGGGCACGTCTAATGCTCGGAGCAGGGGATGGGACATTTGCAACACTATAAAGCCAAGTCGAAAATGTTCCGCCTTCATAACACTCGTGAACATACAAGAAGATGGTTGATCTCAGCCGACTACCAAGACCAAGCACACTACCTTTATCGCCAGCCAGCCCATTACCTTCGATCAGTGATGACGATTTTCCTACGGATCTCCCATCCCACTGGGGCTCCTTTCCCGATCTGGACGGACCATATTCCCTCCCGCCAACACCACCCACCTTCGAAGGACCGTTTCACATCCCACCAACCCCTGAACTTTCTACGTCTAGTTTCAACGATCTCGGACCACCGAGTATGAGCGATGGTCAGGTGGAGGACTATTTGACAGCTGAGAAGGAGAATACCCCACCGAATGCAGCTGGCTATCCCGAACTGGATCTTAATCGTCATCCATTTCGCCGTCCACTGACTAATTTGAGTAGTCGGTATAACGTTAGAACTGAATTGCAAAACTTGGATGAAGCGGTTGCATTTTGGGACGACGTAGACTTTGTTGACGATTGGGTGTTTTAACTTGTGTATCTTTCTTCTTCTACTTCATATTTTGATACATGTATTCAATAAACATACATGGTAAGCTATGACTATTTTATTCAAGGGTGAACTGGGTTATAGGACATATCATGATAGAAGTTAAAATGAATGTTAAAGATTGAATTTTAAGATTGGAAATCGTTCATAAAAATTTTACACGTTAGCATTCATAAAATTGACAGTGCTATCATTCCCAAGTCAATGATTATCAAAAATAACAGGTCATTGGAATAACATTTTATTATAGAGATGCACTTTCTTGAGTTATTTCACAACATGCATTATTCTTGCACAAGGTACGATGTTCTGCATAGTCACTTAAGTTACAATAATGAACAATATAAGACTTGTGGAGTTGTCCATTGTCCACCGTGGTTGATTCATGCATCACAGTGATGGGATCAACCTTGGTCCAGGCCCATGCAGCTTCACAGGAATCATAATTTAAATACAGTGTATGCACATAAAGTCGATAGTGTAGTTCAAAGCAATAATGAAGAAGAATCTCAACCACATCTGACAGTGCACAGTGGTACCCATACTGTACCTTGGCAGCTTGCGTTTCTGTGAGTGCTTTCCCTCGGCGTAAATGTAACAGGGCTCGACGGTACGCTTCTTTCCCTTCATACTGGGAATGATTCATCCAGTGACATCCGCGACGCATATGTTCCTTGTAGCCAAGTCTATACACTTCACTATCCCGCATACATGAGGTGAAAATATTCCAATGAGAGTCAATGCGTTGAGACCATTCGGGGAGAGAAATACTATCCATGGTCACTTTTTCCAAGAGTTTTATGCTTTTCAACCAAGCTCTTTCCATCTCCGATAATCCATTCCCTACAATCAGTTCCGCGTCTCCATACTCGCGTGTCATTTCATGGACCCAGAAATTAAAACGGTGAATAATCACATTCTCTTCTGCACCACATTTCCCAATCACACGTGGGTTGAGACCATGAATAAATTGAGTCGCAAAAACATCACACCCCGATGACTCATGTTTGATAAAGTCATGGAAGCGCGATGTAATGGTCACATATCCAGTCGGTTTATCGTCTCTGGGCGTATAATGACACCAAATGGCAGCGACTTCCTGCATGGGATCTCCTTCCGTATCAAATACGATGAAATTGCGCACCGGCTTCTTCTGCTCCACCCACCATTGTTGTACTTTAGGATGATCAAATGTAATGGTATAAGAACCTTGCATGAGCTCGCCCAAGTGCTGAATCCGACGCATCGTGAAATGAATCTCGTCTTGTGTGTCTCGACTTATATACCCGTCCCTAGGGTGGTGTACAACATGATTGGTTTAGCGATGATGACGTCTCCTTCGACGTTTTCCTCCTCCTGATATTTTATTCGCTAAAGCACTTACGCCTGCGGCACCGGCTGCACCCGCTGCTCCCAACGCTGCAGCTTTCCCTGCGGCAATAAGTGCAGGGACGAGGGGGAGTAAAAATGGGAGGATGCCTCCTCTTTGTTTACGACTCCCGCGGTAGATTCCACCCTTTTGTCTTCGACTTCCACGGTAAATGCCCCCTTTCTGACGGCGACTTCCGCGATAAATACCACCACGTTGCATGATTGCCGTGATAGGCTAGATGTCCCTACTTAGTTCTTCATTAATAGTTTCCCTAACGTCTTTAACTTTCCCAACTTGTTCCTATTTAGATCGTGTTTCAACCGTTGCCATTCTTCCTTTATCATTTGATTATTGGATTTATACCGTGGTCGCCACGCTGCTGGCAACAACGTATTGCCCAAATGACGTCGAATCAATTCGCCTTTATGTCTCTGAAAAGCTTCACGCCCTCTACGATGCAGTTGAGATTTTATATACCGTTTCACATGTCTTACAGTTCCTCCTCTCTGGCGTCGTTTACGGCGTGTCATGATTAATGTTTACGCTTCCCAATCATAACTTAGTCACAACAATACATCTATTATATACCGATCACTACATTTATTCATCATCCAAATCTACATTATACGTGAACCAATTCAATTGGTTCTTAAAAACAATGGGTTTCAGAGGTCTCCCTCGTTTCTTACTAAAGTCAAATGAATATTTGCGTGGGTCTCGATTTCTATTCTCTGGTCGAAGCGAGGCTTGGGGGACACTATTCACTTCCTTGGGTGGATTCGGTTGACTCTCATATATCCGTTTCAACTTTTCGCGCTGATTTTTCCATATCTTCTTGGCCATATGCTCCTTATGCAGCGAGATAAATTGACGGACCTTCTCTTCCTCCACGTCACGATGTAGCATCTCACCACAGACACACATATAGACAAAGTTGTCGCATGCCTCATTCGTCTTGCTCCACGACGGATTCCATCCACACACCTCCTTATGTTTTTTGCAAACATGTTCCCATAAGAAAAATGCTTGGTACATGTTATGACACCAGGGACAGCGTGCCAACTTCACTTTTGACAAGTCGTACAGATATGAATTCGTACTCTCCGGCTCCACTGGGCGATTCGGGTCCAAGGGTTCGGTGGGCATATACATGCTCAAATAGGGACATAAATGTTCATTCCATTCGTTCTCCTCCTCCTGAATCTTCTCATCACAGTACCTGCACCGACCCACACATGGATGTTTATGGTAAGCTTCCATATTATAGTCTTGTTTGCAAAGCAGGCAGGTGAACTCACTCTCCTTGTCGCCCCAATAACCTCTATCCAGTGAGCACTGATGATCGGTAGTCCACCATTTCCCACAACGATCGCAATACTCCTTCCCTATCTCCTTGCGTCCATGACGGATGCATTGTGAAAACAGTCGGAAGCGTTTATTGCAAAACTCGCACTCATAATAGGGTTGAGGGCGGGGACGGACTGTGGTTCGCCTCTTCTTTGTTGGTGGCTCCATTATATCGTGGTTCAGATCATGTATCTTACGTAAACAATGAACCAAACCCAATGTCAATCTGCATACACAAGATTCCTCCAAAATAATGACACTCCAGTTGAGAACGTAACTTCTTCTGCAACGAATCGATCAGTTCTTCCACGTCCCAATCGTCACCAATGTTCAAATAGCGATAGGACACGTCCAGTGCACCTTTGGGGAACTTTGCAGATGTTCGAATATCAAACAAGAAGCGTGGTCCATACAGTATTACATTCAGCAACTGAATACGAAGCTCTGCAATAATCTTCTCTAACGACACACTCTTCTCCTTTGTCGGAATAATATACAGTGTATTACAGTCTCGTTCCACAATAAAGTCTTTCGATGAATAAGGTGTATAGGATATCTCCTCTTTGGGATGACGTGTCGCAGCCAGAGAGCGTAACGTTGCTGTTGTCGGCATAGGATGAGAATGAATTTCTCTGACAGCGCCTTTCCTTATATACCGTGCGGTGACTCATCACACGTGCTCGGCGCCGCGTGCTCCGATTGGTGCTCAACCCCCAAGTGCGCCGATGCGTGCTCTGATGCGTGGGCGTGTGCTCTGTTTCCTGTCTTCTTCGCTACTGATGCGTGGGCGTGTGCTCTGTTTCCTGTCTTCTTCGCTACTGATGCGTGGGCGTGTGCTCTGTTTCCTGTCTTCTTCGCTACTGATGCGTGGGCGTGTGCTCCGATGAATGGAGCAAGGACATGTACTTTAGTGCAAATTGGGCAAACGGGGGCTAGAACTGGCTACTCTCAGAATCTATTGAGCATTCTCAATTGAGGGTACCTGCAGACAAAACATGAACGATTGAATTAGATACATGACTTGATTGCAAAATTTGAAAACCATAGAGTGGAAACTGGGCTAAAGGGATTAAATTAAATCTTACATTTGTATGACTAACTTACATGTAAAAACAAGACAGTAAATTGAGCTACATAGACTTCGGGAGGAGAAAATGGAAACTTATTATCAAGCAACCGCGGTTTCGCAGATCCCTCTATCCACTCAGACTAGGATGAAGCTTCTGAATGAATAGCATTTCATGGATTCCTAGATCGTCTTTCTTACATCTCTTCAAGATCTTGAAACTCTCCACAGAAATTGCTTGGTCGCAGCTGGATTGAAAGCGATGCTCACTTAAATTGAAACAGATGTCGCGACGATGTCAGCACTTTAAGCAGATTTTCTTTCACGTAGCAGATTCAACTGTTTGAAGGAAAATAGTTCCTTTGCTCGATGTTAACTCAGCAGTCGCAAGTTGAATCGTGCAGTTGGTCTACAATGATCAAAACGATCAAATTTTCATAGTCTCCGCTTCTGTGCACTCTTCTAATGGTTTTTTTATCATGGAATCAGACAAGAAGTGTGATCAGGACTACCGTTCTTCTGGACCTCCATTTTTTGTACCAAAGTAATGATTTATTCTTTCATAGGATATAAAAAAATAAATTTCAATAATTTCATAGTTCTTGCTATGAAAGTGTGAAAATAATTGAAAACAGTGAAAATAATTGAAATGCTCATTTGTAAGAATAGTTCAGTTATTTTCACAAATGATGCTAGAGCATGCTCTATAGCAATATCGCTTTTGGTTCGATTCATTTACTAGAAAAAAGGTGATATTTATCATACTAGAACAGTTAATGTTACTTCGATTATGACATATTACTACCTAGCGCTGATATCACGATAGAATGCATTTCCTTGCTCCATTTGGCTTTCATTTGTATACTAACCACTTCTTTTTCATTCTTCATCGGTCTACCATTAGAAGCAGCCATCATCAGGCTTTTCGGAATTGAACATCAAATTGTTCAGTTAATTCAACTTAACTTGCTAAGTTGTGTTACTGTTTTGATTATCTTTGACAGCTTATTACTTATAACTGTTCGTTTGAGAAACATATTCCTTTGAAATGCTGGGAATGTCCATGCCTTCCAAAAGCAAATTTTGCAAGAATCAATTTTAAAATGCAATTAAACAATTTTGTGGCAGTTTTCTAGCTCAATATGGATCAATTGGTTTACCATTATTATGTTTGCAGTTCATTGATTCCTTCATCCGTGTTTCCTGTAAATTCGAAAACGATTTTAGTGCTTTCTTCTTCATTAAAATTTCTCCAAAGACAACACAGATAACAAAACCTAGAAATTATGAACAAAATACTAAACAGTTATATACACATGCAAATGAATATTCAGTTCTCATTGGAATCTGATTGATGTTGATAAAATAATCAGGAATATTGAAGTTATGAATTTGATATATAAAAAATTCAAATTTCTTTCCACCTTGACCGACATAAGTAATGCATATCTTTCACAGGTTCTGCTTTAGCAGCAAATCTGTTTGATCTCTACCTCGTAAGAGCAAAACTAACCATGTTCAGATAAATTATGGCCTTTGTCAAATTCTCAGACTCATCATCGAAAAGCATACTTGTGGCAGTGATTGTTAGTTCATCAAATACAGAAGTTGAAATTGTGATTTGTGTAATCCGGTGATGATAGTAATGTCATTGTTTCTCTTTCATTGAAGTATCCAATGCATCCGCGAATCTTTTAGTTTTGAAAGAATCGTATAGATCAACTCGCTGCATTCTAATAGAGGTCTGGAGTCCCGAAGTAATCGACTTCAGACTAACTCGCGGTTAGCAATCTCCATCATATTTTTAACTTTCAGCAATGAACTGTTAATATTCGTTAATGTCATCATCACTGAAGCATTCTAGGTGCGGTAAAGGTGCTGTTAATTATTTTGTCTTTATTTTCTCTTCTTGCCATGTACCAAAATGGCTTTGAAACATTTGGTTTCTTCTCTTCATTCACGATGATTCTGCAACTGAGTGTTACATCCTATGTGGCAAAGAGTAGTCCTTCCCCGATCGGTTCATGATTGGTAGACGCATTTGGCTTGATTTGGTATGAAATGCATTAATTGCTTGATGATCTTGAACATGCTTATAGGTTTGAGACATTTTCTAGGATCGAAGATTCTAACAAAATCAACAGAATAGTATCAATTGAGGAACTGATTGAATGCATTCAAAGTCGTCTACATCCTTCGCAATCTGGTAGCCTGCTCACTATGCAAATGTACAATGCATGTGGATCGTTTGAATAACTTGAACTCTATATCACGGTCAGTTTTAGAAGTCTAGATTCCGCGAGAGTTATCTAAATAACTCCCGCAAGAAATAGAGATCTATGAGCGGCTTTCTGCGTGTGATAGATAGGGATATAAATCAAATAACGTGAGATTCCTCGGGAGATATCAAGTTAATTCCCTCAGGCCTGCGGCCTTCGGGAATTAACGTATATATCTCCATCGAAAAAAGTACGTTATTTGATACGTAGCTGACTTTTGAAGATGAAGGTCAAAATCATGCAGCTAGGCCATGATTTATCAGTGCCTTGTGCTGATAACTATGGTACAAAATAGTTGTACCGTAGACAAATGTGATGCACTTGCTAAAGCTCGTGATCTATGCAGAATACTCATGTTTTGAAGCTATGAAAATAAATCTCCATACATTTTGTCTAAGGTATAACTACTATTTAACTAGCATATTTTGCTTGAAACTATTCAAATTAGTGCATTCAAGCATCTGCTTGCTTGTTTTTCCGGATTGTTTGTGAGTGCTAATTGGGAATCCTGACTGCGCATAGCCCAGGCCACAACATTTTCTGCTTTGTAAACTGTAATATTGCACATTGATTAAATAACACATTGCAATTGCAAACTGGTTGGTGAAATCATAAGTCATTACTGTGAAAAATCATGCGTAATTGACCGATCTTGAATCGTTGTCGATGCAGTCAACCAAGCAAATACAGTATTATCTATAATTATCATCGCGCTAGCCGTGCCTATTGCATAATATACGCAGTTATTATTCTCACAATCTGTCAACTTGTCAAGTTATGAATGTAGGATTATTAGGTTTGTCATGCGAGTCAAACTTCACATTTCAAGAGTAGATAATACCGATCTAACTATTTGGAAAATACATGATGTAATTGTCTTACGTCCCGCCTGTAGGACAGCTGATGAAAGCATCGATCTGCAAAAGGCTTTTGCGGCTGCTTATCAAGACAAACAATAACAAGTTAACTTCATGATCGACATGAACTGATGGCATGTTTGGTTGGAGTTAAACGCATGAATGATACACATGCATGGACTTTTCTTTCGAGAATATTTTAATGTCTAATTCGAAAAATTACCGATAAATCTTCAATTCATAATGTCAAAACAAGTTTGTCGATCAGTGATTTCATTCTAACCAAATTATTTTCAAAATAATAGTCGACAATATGTTTTCTTATTATTTGTTTTAATTTTTTCAATACGGCATCACGACTGAAGCAAGCAATAAAAGTAGTCTATTATATTAAATATTAATTTGAAACTGCCTTCAGATTTTTTTAAATTGACAATGTTTATATAGTTGTCGAATTGCGCTTGGAAATTTCTTGGAAACTTTGAGTGAAAAATGTGTGTAAATGCATTATTTCTGAGGTTTGAGCAGGCCTCTTTTTGTCATGGTCACTTCAATATGACAGAAAGAAAAGGGCCATGATTCCTCATACCAGGAAGCAGAGTGGTTATTTAGTTGATAATCTTCTGTCTACACAAGGATAACATAATGATAATAAGTGCGGGTGCACCAAATAATACGGCGCCTAATTTGATTTCCTGAGCGTAGGATCAAGATAGCAAGATTTACATAGAGATAAAAACAATGTCGTTCAATTTTGAGGTGCACATAGTCGATGTCGTTACATTGTAACTTCTTTTTGAATGCAAGCCTTTGATAGATTGCTGAAAATCTCATTGTTCTCATTGAAAATGTCAGATTCAGAAGAAGGATTTGTATCATGCAGGTGGAATAAATCATAAAAGTCAATTTATGAAAATCAACAGAGCTGTACCTTATCAAAAGTGCAGGTATGTAATCAATGGCTTTCATTGTAAGATCTACATGCAAGCAGGCCTTTCATTCTGCTGCATGTGTGTGACGCACATAAGCATATGCTGTGATTATTGGAGAATGGTTAACTTTTGATACAGGCCTATACAATGTAGTAATGTACAGTACATCACAAAACTTGTTGATGTTGGGACATCGAGCAACAAGATTCATAATATTTATTGTTCATGATTCCGAAGCTGAAAGCTCATGTTTACAATATCAATGAATTTAATTCGTTGGTACGAGTAGTTCGAATATCATTGAAATTTGCCTAAATCTAAATTATGTCATGTTTGAAGCCATTATTCTTTGCAATATATATTGCAATTATATTTTAAACAATCTATTTTTTACCTGCCGTTTGGGCTATTCAATAATTATGTTGTCACATCCATTTGCTATGATAAATGATACAAGTGCATTTGTAGGTCCTCTCCTTCCAGTTTCAGTCTATTTTTTCATCAGACATATTTTTTCTTATAATCTCATTTTGGCGAATTGTTAAAATTTAACTTTGAATGCTTGCAATGATTAAATGTTGTTTACCGAATGTTATCGACATGTTTTCTGAGCTAGAAAACATATGTTTCTGACTTTTGACTTCTAACAATCGGCGAACAGTTGTTATGTAAAACTTAGATTTTACAGAACCTTTTGTGACAGTCTAAACAGTATTATATATTTTATATATAACTTGAGAATCGAAAGCGCTGAGTAAATTATTATCGCAAACTTTTATTTTATATTCAGCATCATCTTTTCATGTTATTATAAAATGGCAAGTCAAATTACAATAGCTGTTGATTTTATGAGGATACTATCATCAGTCTGACTTCCCGTTCCATGATCACATAAAGCGGAGTTTAGTTTAATTTCAATCGATTGATAGAAAACAACACATCAATTATTGACAATGCCTACTATTGAACATGACTGTGCTGCATTTAAAAATAGCAGTAGCACGCATCTTACTAAACCCCAGAAACTGATTATAAAAAAATTACGTGATTCGAAAATGTCACTGTTGAAACACTGACTGCATTAAAGCATTCCGGGTTGTCAACTGCAGAGATTGAGAGAAGGGGATAGCGCATACCACACCCTGTATTTTAACATCCAGGACATGCATTGATGTTCATCGGTTTAAGGGATACGGATCAGCAAAGGCAACTAGAGACGATCGGGACTTCGAAGTCTGCAACAGGAAAGAGTTTCAAGCAGCGTAAATTCAATTCCCATCGTCGTGAAACGACAGTTTTAATGATCAATGACTCGGAACTCTGTTGGATCCGGCATTGATGACGTCACAGTAGGCGGACAATGTTCGACATTGTAAACCCTGTTGTGTAGATCACGGCGTGCTGAGGGTTTCCAAAGTTAAATTGTTTCCCGAAGTGTTTCTAATTCACTAAACATGCATGATTCACTACCTTTATTTCTACTTATTTTGTGAATGAAAAAGAGATTGTCACATTCACATAACCTAAATTGCGGTGCTGGCTTTTTCATTCCAGAATACAGAACATGATTGCGATAACCAGCGGACTTAGCTATTCAGAATTAAGTTAATTGAGATAATACCTTGTTATTGTATTATGCTGCATATTTGAATTGTACTGGACGCCAGTGATGCGGAGTCCTATCATTTTGATAGGACTCCGACTCCGGGGGTTGATAGGACTCCGACTCCGACTCCGGGCGGCAAGTATATATAGCCTAGTTTTTTTAAAAAAAGAACTGGTAACCTACATCATAGATCATTAAAGGCTTATCTGAACCTATTTTTAGTGATCACTGATGCATCAATTATCAATCATTTTCGATGAAAATTTATCAAATGTCACTTCAAGTTGGATGGATGAGACTCGGCTCCACGAGGATAAATAATTCGCCACTCAACTCGACGTGGATTAATAATTTTTTGTTTCGGGTCTAGTTATAGGCCGGAGTCTGGAGTCCTATCATTTGATAGGACTCCGACTCCAGCAAAAATGATAGGACTCCGGGACTCCGACTCCACATCCCTGCAGGATGCTGCTTCTCTACTACTCAAAAATATGATTTCTGCTGCTTGAATTTAAAATTCTGCGTTTTCAACTCATAACCTGATAGTTTTGAATTTGTCATAGGTTACATTTCATGCCAGATATGACTCTGACTGCAGGACTAATTGTCTAAAACATGTCTTTCGCAGCGTTTTCATTTGCGGAAACATTCAATTTTAAAACTTTGATAGGGGAACAATTTTTAATATTGAAAAAATAGCCATCCGTAGCAAGACGAATTACAAATTTACAAAAGCACAAAAATAATGCAATAAACAGAAGTGTGCTGGAGCCTGAGTTTAATTTTGGTTATAAAGAGAAATTGGTAGATTGATTAGAGCATTAGATGTTTGTAAGTTGTGAATTATCTGCAGACATTCCCACTTATCACTATTCGTGCCATGATGTGATCATATAATCTATGGCAATGCCATCTATCGCGATGCTATGAGTGCGATATTATATTATCAAGCTGTTTTATGATTTAATTTGCATCATGGAAGTTGTGATTGATATTTATAAAAAGCACACTTCAAAAATCTCCAAGTTGAACTTGAAGGCCTACTAAACATGCTTAATAAGAACATTCAAAACTTGCAAAGCCAAAAACAAAACGCAATGCTTTGTGATTTCAGGTTTTTATCTACAACGCTCGTGGAATAATTTGTAGCTATGTGCTATAGGAACAGCGAATGCATTGTAGGCCTACATGTAGGTGCACCTTCATTTCAGGTTCTTTATGCACCTCGAATAATGAGAGAGAGATAGATGTTTATTTTTCAATTACAATTAAAATCATGGCTAAACATTTGAAAGTGATCGTTAAAAGTTACATTCAAGTCAAGTAATACTATAATAATCAGCAAAGTCAGTCGACATGTGTCTGATTGACAATGATAGTTGTCTTCGGGAAAAACTGTTTCGTCTACGTGTAGTTCGAACAATTGGCTGTATAAAGCGTCCTGAAAAACTGGACTTTGTGGACAAAAGCTATTAGTGGATGTTGAGGGTTATTAGAGGCAATTAACATCAGCTGCATTGACGCGCTTTGTCTGCGTGACCTCAGGTCCGGAAAACAGGAGCAATGACAATTCTCACTACAAATGATGTGGTGGGCTCGGCGCTGAATTCTCTCTAGTAGTTCTTTATCCTTGGCTAGAAGGCCAACTAATACGGGAGAGCAGTATTCTATTATGGACAGAATGAGGCCATGGTAGATGCTCATCAGATTTCTGTGATCCAGAAAAGGCTTGAGGATGCGCAAGGCGTATAGGCGTTTGGATGAGAGACTGCTGATGCACTCGATATACTTACTCCATTTAAGGTCAGATGGTTAAGGTAAAGACCAAGAATTTTCATTTCAGATACCAGAGTCAAATCTCCCATTTGAATCTCGAGTTCAGTATTTTCCAAATACCGAGATCTCGAAATCGAGATTACAAGTTGGCCTGTGTCATATTGTACAGTAGTTACTATTGCGACAATTAATTGTAGGCATTATTGCAACTACCTAGTCCTATTTGCAGATGAAATGACAATTACAACACAGATCTTAGCTACATTTGGCATTCATTAATAACATGCTTAGATGAAACTTTTGCTGCATTTGCTAATGTGCCAGATGTAGTCCAGATTTGTGTTGCAATTGTAATTTAATTGCAGATAGAATAAGTGCAATTAATGCCATTTTGTGAGTAATTGACACAAATCTCTATAGATCTACTTCTAATCTCGAATTCGCGATTAAGAGGCGAGATCGAGATTGTATTCGCTAGTTCGAAGAGGTCGGTATTCCTTAGTTTGCTCTGCATAACACATGTATTTTGCATACCGTCCACACAGCATTTTTTGTCACCATCGACCTAAAGGCTCTATGACTTCTCGGCTTCTCGCAAAAATGACGAGAAACCCGCACTCTTGAGGCCATGATTCTTTCTTTCATAAAGCGTAGGGCCTACCATCTGCTGCTCTTTTTATATATCAAATTTTATCTGTCAATGTCGAAATATGTGTCTGGATTTTGACACACATTTGCCTGTACAAATGCCAGTTATTGATAAACATATTGTCATTGCATGTAAACTCTCTAAAAGTTGAATTAGGCATGATCAGTAAAAGAATGAGATGAGTCCATGTTGTCATGGTTGACAACAAACTTGACAAATGTCTGTCGTGGTAGAATGAACATATAAAGAATGACCAACACCCTTGATTCTCCGACCGCACTCGCCTGAAACAGGAATCGAACCGAAGTCCACGATAGAGACAACCTCGCACCTTCCTCAAGGCATCGCCGACGGTGCAAATGGAATGCGAGTGAAGGCATGGTAGTCCAAGTGATCTCCAAGTGATATCAATAGCTTGTTGTCCCATTCTTATTGACAGAATGCTACCGGCATCCATATTGTAGCGAGACAGCATATCAGCATGTCATTTGATTACGTCACATTGCAGATTGGCAACAAAGGTCTGTCGTAGTCTGCGTCGGCGTGGACTAGTGAAAAAGTTGCGTGTTGGTCTACATCGAGGACTTCGACTCGATTCCTGGGTCAAGCGAGTGCGCTCGGGAAATCAAGGATGTTGTTATCTTTGACTAACGATCAATCTCTTTTTTTGATATGCAATATACTGCGACAGACCTTCGCTGTCAAATGTAATGTAGTCGAATAACATACTGATATGCTGTCTCGCTACAATATAAATGCCGGTGGCATTCTGTCAATAATAATAGGACTTTAAGCTGCCGATATCACTTGGAGATGACTACTGCCTTCACTCGCATTCCTTTCACCATCGGCGTGGTGCATGTATGTACATCCATCGCGACGTTCGATTCGATTCCTGGGTCAGACGAGTGCGGTCGGGGAGTTGGTGACCTTTACTGACTTAGTAATCGTCATTCACTTCACATATTCGATGTGGCCTGCAAAGTGCACAGTTTCTAGAATAATATACGAGTACGTATAAGAAATAAGCATTCCCATGGAAAGAAAAAAATATTTAAATGCAGCGTTGATGCCACAATAATAAATTGACCTAGAATTATTGCTCAATATAATGTTCAACGCAGCTTACATGCATAGATGACTGATAACTTCAGTAATCAGTCATTTAAAAGTTAGCTCAAAGGTACATCACAGTCATTAATAAGCAATGTGCATCTCCAAAAACAGATCATCCCGTGCTTCTCAGATGGCATTTAATTTATGTGGGTATAGGAATATTAGTACACTTGGCGTCAACAGGTAACCTTTTATATGTCCCAACGGGCTATTCAATGTACAAAATAATTTTCATTTATTGAGTGTGTGTGTGTGTGTGTGTAATATAAAGCAAAATCTAGTCTCGAATAGTCGAGATCTCGAGCGTCTAAAAATAGTTGAGATCTCGAGATTGAATTTATTAGGTAGGATGCTAATATACACACAAATAAGCTGTTAGGAACCATAAGTAGAATATTTCAAGCGGGATCTTAATATTGTAAGGCGATGAAGTTAGCATTAACTCCAGCATCTACTTTTTTCAGATAATTTGCTCGCGTCTCAAAATTCACGTACAAGTGCATTCTCCTGCCAGGAATTTGCTCATCAACACCCCGAAATAAAAAAATTAAGAGAAAAAGGAGAAAAAAGCACTAAAAGATCAAAGGTTAATGCTAACATTGATGTTAACTTCACAGACCATTTAAACCAATTTGCTCGCCATCAACAATAGTGTAGCATCAACAAACAGATCATTTCCAAATTTCCTCACATCTTTTCCAATCCCTCCTGCCCCTCAAATACAGAGAAAATGCCTTTTCGGCTCGAAATCGACCGAAAAATAATGATGAAACTAATGCTAACTTCATGGGACATCAAAATGAATTTGCTTGCTCGAACAAACGACTCAGCACTGTCAATTGGGTCATTCCCGAATTTGCTCGCATGATTTCGATTATCTAACAGCTCAACAACAACTCAGAATATCGATCTATGTATCGAAAAGATCAGACATTTATTAAAAAGTTAATGCTAACTTCTTGGGATATCAAAATGAATTTGCTCGCCCTCACAAACGACTCAGCAATGTCAATTGGGTCATTCCCGAATTTGCTCGCATGATTTCGATTACCTATGTTCAGCTAACAGTCAAAACTATGCCAGACAATAATCGACTAATGCACTGAACAATGCTGCTTCTTAGTAATGAGTGACAGGAAGAAAATGCTTGCAGTTTCATGACACAGGAAAATAGCGCAGTCACAGAGGTTACAGTTGAAGGCACAGACATCGAACATTAGGCATTAAAGTTGCTGTTGTTCGATGTCTATGGTTGAAGTCACAGAGCAGGTATATCCCTACTCTATGGTTGAAGGATCTCTGAGATAGTAATTACATGAATTCTGATTCTGACATGAATCAGCATGCTTCTGTAAAGGGACAAAATTGCAATTACCGCAAATATCCTGAAAAAATGATTCTCTTAATTTAATTTTCATCACACCAGCGCCCAGAAATGGTTGGAATTTTCTATTGGTGTCAAAGAATGAGCGTCTGCTTTAAGTGCATGTAACCCAATGCTGTGGGCCAAAGGGATGTCAGTATGGTGAACATCCTATCAACACAACACAGTTCAGCCGACTTACTCATAGTTCAGCTATGTCATCGAACTATGTCTGTGATGTTGAAGAGCGTCATCAATGTCGATCGATTAAAATCAATTCTTCAGGAAGGAATTAGGAAATTGACGTCGAGAAAATTTCTTTCAGTTCACTACTACGATAATAACACCCTTTGTGTCACTCTTTCAGACACGTCTTGAAGGATATATCCATGCACTTAATATGTTAAATGCACTCATGATTTAAATGTTGACGGTCAGTCACAGAAGTTCAAAGATGTCCAGTCGGTTTAATTTGTTTGTATACGTAAATAATTTTATAAGTTGCGACTATTCGTCTATTTTTCAATTCAAAAGTAACAGATGTAATTCCTCGCCAACAAGCGAACAATTCAAGGAACAGTTCCGAAACATGACTTTTCACCCAATGTCATCCACGCAATCACGGAAACGGATGATAAACTGTGATGAAACATTGAATTTGTTGCAAGGATCAAATGAGAAGAAAGAGTGACCACGAAATAAGACAGAGACCGATGGCAGCGCTAGCTCGATCATCTCCTTCGGAGGCTACGTCTCCACAACAGCGTGGAAACTGCCCTCGCAACTCCTCGTCAACTCACTGATCGCAAAACATGCAACTGTCGAACACAATAAGTTTCAACTCTTCAATAAATGTCTGAACTTTTCGATACATAGATCGATATTCTGAGTTGTTGTTGAGCTGTTAGGTAATCGAAAACAAGCGAGCAAATTCGGGAATGACCCAATTGACAGTGCTGAGTCGTTTGTGAGGGCGAGCAAATTCATTTTGATATCCCAAGAAGTTAGCATTAACTTTTTAATAAATTTCTGATCTTTTCGATACATAGATCGATATTCTGAGTTGTTGTTGAGCAGGGGGGGGGGGGGGGGGGGGGGGGGGGGGGGGGGGGGGGGGAGGGGGGGGGGGGGGGGGGGGGGGGGGGGGGGGGGGGGTGGGGGTGGGGGGGGTTAGGTAATCGAAAAATCATGCGAGGAAATTCGGGACTGACCCAATTGACCAGTGCTTGAGTCGTTTTGTGAGGGCGAGCAAATTCATTATTGGATATCCCATGAAGTTAGCATTAAAGCTTTTTAATAATGGTCTGATCCTTTTTCGATACAATAGATCGATATTTCTGAGTTGTTGTTGAGGCTGTTGGGTAATCGAAATCTATGCGTACAAATGTCGGGAATGAACCAATTGACAGTGCTGAGTCGTTTGTGAGGGTCGAAGCAAATTCATTTTGTATATCCCAATGAAAGTTAGCATTATACTTTTTAATAAATTTCTGATCTTTCTTCGATACATACATCGATTATTCTGAGTTGTTGTTGAGCCTGTTAGATAATCGAAATCAAGTATGCGAGCAAATTCGGGAATGGACCCCACTTGGACAGGCTGAGTCGTTATGTGCATGGGCGAGCAAATGCAATATTTGATATCCCAAGAAGTTAGCATTAACCTTTTTAATAAATGTCTGATCTTTTCGGATACATAGATCGATATTCTCTAGTTGTTGTTGAGGCTGTTAGGTAATCGAAATCAAGCGAGGAAATTCGGGAATGACCCCAATTGACAGTACTGAGTCGTTTTCATTTGTGAGGGCGAGCATAATTCATTTTGATATCCCATGAAGTTAGCATTAACATTTTTAATAAATGTCAGATCTTTTTCGATATACATAGATCCGATATTCTGAGTTGTTTTGTTGAGCTGTTTAGTGTAATCGAAATCATTGCGATACGTACAAATTCGGGGAATGAACCAATGACAGTGCTGGTCGTTTAGTGAGGGCGAGCAAATTCATTTGTTTTTTTAATATCCCCAGAAGTTAGCATTAACTTTTTAATAAATTTCTGTTCTTTTGCTAACATAATCGATATTCTGGTTGTTGTTGACGTGCTTGATTATCGAAAATCATGCGTACAAATTCGGGAATGAACCAATTGACAGTGCTGAGTCGTTTGTGAGGGCGAGCAAATTCATTTTGATATCCCAAGAAGTTAGCATTAACTTTTTAATAAATTTCTGATCTTTTCGATACATACATCGATATTCTGAGTTGTTGTTGAGCTGTTAGATAATCGAAATCATGCGAGCAAATTCGGGAATGACCCACTTGACAGTGCTGAGTCGTTTGTGAGGGCGAGCAAATTCATTTTGATATCCCAAGAAGTTAGCATTAACTTTTTAATAAATGTCTGATCTTTTCGATACATAGATCGATATTCTGGATGTTGTTGTTGAGTGTTAGGTAATCGAAATCATGCGAGCAGAAATTCGGTAATGAACCCACCTTGACCGGTGCTGATGTCGTTTTGTGAGGCGAGAGCAAATTCATTTTGATGTCCCATGAAGTTAGCATTGAACTTTTTAATACAATGTCTGATCTTTTCGATACATAGATCGATATTCTGAGTTGTTGTTGAGCTGTTAGGTAATCGAAATCATGCGAGCAAATTCGGGAATGACCCAATTGACAGTGCTGAGTCGTTTGTTCGAGCAAGCAAATTCATTTTGATGTCCCATGAAGTTAGCATTAGTTTCATCATTATTTTTCGGTCGATTTCGAGCCGAAAAGGCATTTTCTCTGTATTTGAGGGGCAGGAGGGATTGGAAAAGATGTGAGGAAATTTGGAAATGATCTGTTTGTTGATGCTACACTATTGTTGATGGCGAGCAAATTGGTTTAAATGGTCTGTGAAGTTAACATTAATGTTAGCATTAACTTTTGATCTTTTAGTGCTTTTTTCTCCTTTTTCTCTTAATTTTTTATTTCGGGGTGTTGATGAACAAATTCCTGGCAGGAGAATGCACTTGTACGTGAATTTTGAGACGCGAGAAAATTATCAGAAAAAAGTAGATGCTGGAGTTAATGCTAACTTCATCGCCTTTTAATATTGTGGGATTTACTGCTTCATTATCAAAATTCTTTATAAGTAGTGATCACAATTTTTTTGGTAAAGGCTTACATTCGCTATAAATACCTTTTCAAATCAAAATTTTTGTTTAGCTTGGAATGAAATTTAGAATCACTAGCAGTTAAACAATTAAGAGACGTTCCCAAAGTGATACTGGGGAAATTTTGAAGAATACATTTGAGATGTTTACTTTATCAAAAATGAAATGCTTTGTCGAATCATGATACCTCAAAATCTAGAGTGTAGATCATTTAAATTCAACCTTTTATAATAAACAATTTTGTCACTTGAGTCAGACTGTCCCTAATTATTGTCTTATTTAGTGAAGTTGTATTGATATTCATTTTACAGCACCTTTTTGGATAATAATAACTACGAGCACCGTCAACTGTGGTAACTTGTGCCAATATTTGCGTTTTTTGAGACTGCGCCCAGGGAAATTTTTTTAGAACTCCAAACCTACATGGTACTAAACTTCAGGGTTCTAGAAATGCCACACACATTTTCTGATTTTTTTCTAGACAGCAAAAATTGGAGTAGGCCTACACATACCGGTACGGGGCTCTCCAAGATTGCACAATTCGTCACAATAGAATTAGTATTCATCGCAGTTAACATTGAAACTAATCACGCCTCTTCTAAGAACGACAGGTGGGCTTACTTTACCAATAATCTGCTCGTAATCAGTGTCGGAAATATCGTCTTTCTCTGGAAAATAAATTGATCGTTCTCGTCCCGATGTTGTTATCCCACTTATCCTAAGAAATGTTGCATACTGTTTTAATCGAAGCAAACTGAGTTTGACGAGAACCCAGTCACCCTCAGTCAAAGTTCCAATAGCAATATCTTCGACTCTCACCATCGGGTGATGCTGATGATCGATTGACATTGCCTGTGAATTCTGAGACACTTCGCTGTCCCCAACAGACTCAAGCGGTGAATCGGCAACTAAGTTTGAGATGTGATAGTTCCACTCGTCTGTTCTCCTGCACTTTGGTGGTGAAGTGCAGTATTCCATTTTCATCACAGTTGCACATCGCGGCCAAGTTCGACATATTCATCCGCTTATTTGCCTGGCACTTTGTGGCCTTTCTGGTTTATGACGCATCAGACGAAGAAGCTCAACTAAGATGTCGCTCGTCTTCACAATTTGCCTGACCGTTTTAAATTAATTGTTCCTGTACTCTATCACGATTCAAAGGAACGATCCCGGTCTTTTCGAATCCCGATATCATATTCTGCAATCCGTTTCCTTCAAATAGCTTATCCATGTGTATAAATTGATGAGTTTTAGAAGGGCATTCTTTGGAATTGACGGCAAATTGTGTCCATGGCTTGTTTCCACTCAATCAACGTTTGTCTTCACACATACACTTCAAGGGTGCGAAAAAGGCATTA